>CM035155.1:64972978-65469753 GCA_020205615.1 Panax quinquefolius
CATGGTGAATTCTTCTTCATTATTCCATTCTTTATTATTCTATTGAATAACTTTGCTTGTGAAACTACCGCATGCATGGTGAAATTCTTCTGTTATTCCATTCTTTATTATTCTATTAGAATAACCTGTCTACGCGGACTACCGCATGCATGGTGAATTCTTCTGTTATTCCATTCTTATTTATTTTGTTGGAATAACATGTCTACGTGGACTACCGCATGCATGGTGAATGACCCTTCGTATTCATTCCTTAAAAATTATGAAAATGATCTGTCTACGTGGGTTACCGCATGGCGGGTGAAAATCCATTTGCAGTTTCATATATTCTATTATACTCATTTGGTTAAAGTTTTGGCTTCTATACTCCATGAAATTAGTAGAATATCCTTGATATTTGCGCTTCATCCAGTATCTTTTCATGAAAATATTCTTCTTAGCATTCTTGAATTTTACTCCACAAAGCAGTATCATGTTGATAATTTGAACGTTACTGAATTTTGGATAAATTAAATTATAAATCTTTAAAATTTATCCTTGAACTTGTTTTATTGAATTATTATGTCATGGTCAACATCCTCATGCTTATATTGTGATAAAAGTTATCTTTGGCTTACGTGCATAGATGGACTTGGTATGATTATGACCAGGGATTATTCGGTATAATCATGACCGTAATGTAACGAATGATGTGGTAAAAGTCCTCATTGGCATGTAGTTCATTGATGGACAATTGTTGGTATGATTATGACCAGGGATTATTCAGTATAATCATGACCATTGATGATTGCATGAATATCCTTGTCCGTAGTGCAGGGATGATTCGATGATGTGAATTATTTATTAAGATGAGTCTCAGCGATAAAATTGTTGAAAAACTTTTTAAATCATAGAAGATAGTAGATTTTATGCTCTACTTGACTCTTCTAGTGGATTGCTTATTCCGCTACAGTTGTTGATCTAAAACTTGTTGTCTATTATATTCTATCAGTTGTTATACTGTTGAAGGATAAGGATAATTTATTCTGCATTATCTTAGTCATAATATTTCTTACTGGGCTAGTTGAGCTCACCCTTTTCTTTCACTGTTCTCTTCAGGAAAT
Source organism: Panax quinquefolius (assembly GCA_020205615.1). NCBI lineage: Eukaryota > Viridiplantae > Streptophyta > Magnoliopsida > Apiales > Araliaceae > Panax > Panax quinquefolius. The sequence continues at coordinate 64,974,079 of CM035155.1, forward strand.
GAGAATATAGCTGGGACTGGTCGGGGAACGGATTGACGGTCCAGATGGTTGTTTTAGTAGTCCTCACTATTCTGTGAAATAGTGTGATAATAATTGTAATGAGGACTCCATTGAGAGTGGATATTGTCTAGAAGGCAATATTCTTGTTTAAACTCTCAGCTATATTTTGTCATATATTACCCGACAGTTGTATAATTAAGTTTGTATTTGATTTATGTACCATGTATTTGGCGACTCAAGATGGGTGATGTATACCTGTTTTGGATGCGGGTCACAGTTGGTATCAAAGCTTAGGGATATGATCCTTGGCTGAGATGTGAGACAAGAACTAAGAGCGGAGAGATGGGGAAGTCCTTCGCTAGTATGACCTACCTAAGTTTATTTGGTATTTGATTGGTCGGTTAAAGTATAGGGATAATATGTGATATGTCAATTAACCCTTATTTTGTGGCAGTGTTTGAAAATGGCATCTGAAAATGTTGAGATCAGCAATGAAGCACATGAGACCGTTGAGTCACCAACGATCAATACCCAGGATAATGTGAAATAGGAAGACAATAATCCTCAGGTAAATAACAACACCGATCAGATGATGAACGATGGGATGTTCAGAGGCTTTATGCAATTCATGCAACATCAGGCGAGAGAGACTCATGTTCAAAATGCAGGTGGAAACAATGGCAACCCACGGCTGGTCACTGCTAAGCAGTTCAAGGAGCTGGGACCGCCGGAGTTTTTGGGAATGCCAGAACCACTTAAGGTCGAGACGTGGATAAAGTAGATTACCAAGATATTTGATGTCTTGGAATGCTCAAAGGAGCAAAAAGTTCCCTTCGCCACCTTTATGTTGCGTGAAGAGGCGACATCTTGGCGGAATCAGTAAAAGCGTACTCACCGACGCCTTTTCAAGATGTCTTAGGAGAAGTTCCAAGAGCTGTTCAACGACAAGTACTTTCCCGAAAGTATTCGTCACATGAAGGAGGTGGAGTTTATCAAGTTGGAGCAAAAAAATATGACCGTGTCGCAATACGAGGCTAAATTTGTAAAGTTATCCCGGTTTGCATCCCATTTGGCCGATAATGAGGAGCGAATGATGCGAATGTTTCTAAGAGGTTTGAAACCCGAAATACGTCAATACCTCATTTCTCACAAATTGTGTTTGTATTAAGATGTAGTGAATAGGGCTCAGTTATTGGAGCGCGATAATGAGCTAGCCCAACCAAAGGATAACGAGCAACAACACGATAATAATCGTACCGGTGGCAACGGCCATCGGAACAAAGATAACCATTGTGGGGGAAATTATCATGCCAAGAATGGTAACCACTTCGGTGGTAATCATGGCCAAGATAATAGAAGTGGAAAATTCAAGAAGAGAAGATTTAACGATGATGGGAAGACGTCGGCAGCAGCACCAACACCAGCAACAAATTCTAGGGGAGGAGAACGACTGCCAGTTAGATGCTATAGATGCGGAGAGGAGGGACACATAAGTCCAAACTGTTCATAGCCTTCCAAGGTATGTTTTAGTTGTAGAAAAGACGGTCACATAGCCCGATTTTGTCGTGCACCAAAGTCAAGTCCAGCTCGGACGGTGGCACCAAAGGCGGATACGGACAAAACAAAGTCCGTGGTTTCAAGAAGAGCATTTTTCGTGACTTCTCAAAAAGCGAGTAACCCGAACGAATTTAGCACATGTTAGTTAATTATAAATTCTTGCGAAGTTTATACCTTATTAGATACTGGTTCTACCCATTCTTTTATCTCTCTTGCTTGCGCTCAATGTTTAAATTTAACTCTGGAGAAATTAGACTTTGACTTATCGGTTCAAACTCCGTTAGGAGAAACCTTCGTTACCTCTACTGTTTATAAATCTTCTTTGATTCAAATCGATACCCTCACGTTACCTGTCGATCTTATCTCTTTGAAAATACTTGCATTTGATGTGATTTTAGGAATCGATTGGTTAACTACTCATCATGCTTTTCGTAAGGTTGTTAGCTTTCATATTCCTAACCAACCTGTTATGCGAATTCAAGCAACCAAACAACTAAAGTTAATCACTGTCATATCAAGTCATAAGTAAAGAGTCACGAGCCTTTATCTGGTGACTTCCTTGTGTGGAATGTACTGAAGCCAGACTTTTCGTAGGCGACTCTATGAATGACGGTGGCAAGTTGATAGGTATCAATGTGACGTACTATCCAAGTCTTGAAGACTTCCTAGCCTACCCCTAGAGCGTGAAATCGAATTTTGTATTGACCCCAGTACAAAACACATTTCTAAAACCCTTAAATATTTTTCTTCACCCAAAACGAACGTAATATACGCCAAAGATGTTGGCTCGAGCTATTGAAGATTACGACTATACCATTCAATATCATCGTGGAAGAGCGAACGTGGTAGCTGACGCGTTGAGTAGAAAATTGTATGCGTTTATGAGTGCGATGTTGTTAACACAAAAACCCATTTCGTATAACTTACAAATGATGAAGATAGAGTTAAAGACTCTAGGGACCCACGCGAAGATAACTAATATACGATTAGAATCGACTTTAATCGATAAAGTTAAAGCCACTCAAACTACACACCTGGAGCTGATGAAAATGAAGAAGAAGGTTCAAGAAGGCGTTATTCTAGAAGCAAGAGTCGATGAATAGAGGAAATCGCAACCCTCGATTTAATTGGCCCATTTGAAATCCTCGATCGAGTAGGAACTGTGGCCTATAGACTCGTTTTACCGCCAAGTATGTCGCATGTTCATAACGTTTTTTTTGCGTATCAATGTTACGTAAATATGTGGATGACCCGAACCACATTATTGAATTAGAACTAGACGAGATAGCAGAAGATTTAACGGATGAGATACGTGTTAAAATCTTGGATAAGAAAGATCATATTCGACACTCAAAGGTTATACCTCAAGAGTTGGAATATGAAATGAAGTCAAGGTATCCTCACCTCTTCGGTATACCAGGTACGTACGTAAATTTCGAGGGCGAAATTTCATAAGGAGGGGAGGTTGTAAGACCCCGAATTTTATGAAATGAAAGTATTCAATTTTCTTATAATTATTATTTTATTTCGTAAATGGTTAAATTCATAAAAGGTTAAAGTTAAGGGTGATATGTGAAATTTTTTGCAAAGTAAGCAAGTTGTTATAAAATATTCGTTTGGTCGGGGAATATTCGTACGACGGCACAATCATTGGTGGACCCCACAACGGAAGTATTTTCGTAGTAAAAAAACGACAGAATTATCTTTTTATAAAAATAACGGCGAAAGTGTTACCGTTAAAACTGTTGAACTACTCGGTAGTAAAAGTACAGTAATACGCGTGGTTGCATAGTAACACACGGTATTGATTATTGATGTTTACATAAGAAGTCACTCAGTTATACTCAATTATTGCTACAGTAATTGTAGCATCATATCTCTCATATTATTGATTCAATTATTGTCAGAATATCATCTGTATAATATGTTATATTATAAAATCAATTATTGAGACAACAAAGTTATTCATATTATTGTTTTCAATATTGACAATGTCTAGAAGTTCTGTCAAGGAGAGGTTAGATAATCTAATTGCGCGCTGATAGGGAGAAATCCTTATCGAAAAGCCCCCTCTTTCCTGGGAACGACCTGGTTGTTAAATATTGTGAGTTATAATATTAATGATGAATAAGTTCGTGTTGATTAAAGATAAAATTGATAGTTCCATTGTGTGGGAATTATTAGTGCTAGTGAAAATCGACATTTATTTTGATAATAATTGATGTCTGAAGGTTATATTGACCAATCGGGTAATTAACCGGATAAATGAACAATTAATTGCTATTAATTCACATGCTTATAACTATGTGTTCACATGTGTGTACTATTGATTCACATGATTTACTATTAGGGGAGTTGGTGCAAGATTGATAATACTTGCATGACTAAATTAAAAATGGAGGTATAGATGAAGGTACTATACTGTAATTAGTTTTTTCACATGATTATACTATTAAGTCACATGAATGAACTATTAATTCACATGATTTACTATTAGGGGAGGTGGTGCAAGTTTGATAATACTTGCAGGACTAAATTAAAAATAAAGAAAAAGAGGAAGGTATTATACTGTAATATTTCGAGCCCCAAAATGTGCAATTATTGAAACTATATTTCCCTATAAATAGAAGTAAATTCTTCCTTCATTTCTCACCAATTAACAAGTTTCACAAGAGCAATTATTATAGAGAGAAATTACAGAGAGAAAGAAGAAGAGAAGTCTGCTACCTCACTATTCCAATATCCAGTTTTCTTCTAGGTAAGGGGTATTATTTATTTCATATTCTGAAGAGATATTATTTTTCGTATTCGTATGAATATTATTTTTGTTCAATATTCGTAAGGGGTATTATTTCTTTCGTATTCATGAAGAGAGTTATTTTCTTTCAATACTCGTGAGGGTTGTTATTCCATTCTTTATTATTCTGTTGGAATAACCTGTCTACGCGGACTACCGCATGCATGGCAAATTCTTCTGGTATTCCATTCTTTATTATTCTGTTGGAATAACCTGTCTACGCGGACTACCGCATGCCTGGTGAATTCTTTTGTTATTCCATTCTTTATTTTTCTGTTGGAATAACCTGTCTACGCGAACTACCGCATGCCTGGTGAATTATTTTGTTATTCTACTCTTTAATATTTTGTTGGAATAACCTGTCTACGCGGACTACCGGACGCATGTTGAATTCTTTTGTTATTCCATTATTTATTATTCTGTTGGAATAACCTATCTACGTGGACTACCGCATGCATGGTGAAATTCTTCTGTTATTCCATTCTTTATTATTCTATTGGAATAACCTATCTACGCGGACTACCGCATGCATGGTGAATTCTTCTATTAATCCATTCTTATTTATTCTGTTGGAATAACCTGTCTACGCTGACTACCGCATGCATGGTGAATGACCCTTCATATTCATTCCTTATTAAATTATGGAAATGATCTGTCTACGTGGATTACCGCATGGCGGGTGAAAATCTATTTGCAGTTTCATATATTCTATTATACTCATTTGGTTAAAGTTTTGGCTTCTATACTCCATGAAATTAGTAGAATATCCTTGATATTTGCGCTTCATCCAGTATCTTTTCATGGAAATATTCTTCTTAGCATTCTTGAATTTTACTCCACAAAGCAGTATTATGTTGACAATTTGAACGTTATTGAATTTTGGATAAATTAAATTATAAATCTTTAAAATTTATCCTTGAACTTGTTTTATTGAATTATTATGTCATGGTCAACATCCTCATGCTTATATTGTGATGAAAGTCATCTTTGGCTTACGTGGATAGATGGACTTGGTATGATAATGACCAGAGATTATTCGGTATTATCATGACCGTAATGTAACGAATGATGTGGTAAAAGTCCTCATTGACCTGTAGTTCATTGATGGACAGTTGTTGGTATGATTATGACCAGGAATTATTCGGTATAATCATGACCATTGACGATTACACGAATATCCTTGGCCGTGGTGCAGGGATGATTCGATGATGTGAATTATTTATTAAGCTGAGTCTCAGCGATAAAATTGTTGAAAAACTTTTTAAATCATAGAAGATAGTAGATTTTATGCTCTAGTTGACTCTTCTAATGGATTGCTTATTCCGCTGCAGTTGTTGATCTAAAACTTGTTGTCTATTATATTCTATCAGTTGTTATACTGTTGAAGGCTAAGGATAATTTATTCTGCATTATTTTAGTCATAATATTTCTTACTGTGCTAGTTGAGCTCACCCTTTTCTTTCACTGTTCTCTTTAGGAAATGAGAATATAGTTGGGACTAGTCGAGGAACGGATTGACGGTCCAGATGATTGTTTTAGTAGTCCTCACTATTCTGTGAAATAGTGTGATAATAATTGTAATAAGGACTCCATTGAGAGTGGATATTGTCTAGAAGGCAATATTCTTGTTTAAACTCTCAGCTATATTTTGTCGTATATTGCCCGACAGTTGTATAATTAAGTTTGTATTTGATTTATGTACCATGTATTTGGCGACTCAAGATGGGTGATGTATACCTGTTTTGGGGGCGTCACAGAATTACTGTCAAGTCTTATTTTATTTAATTAATGTATTTCGATTCCTAAATGCACAACTACTAATAAATGCAAATTAGAAACTACTTTCTAATTTTATTCCACCTTGGCCAAGGATTCATAGGTTGTCATTTATCGAATCACGTAGGACATATCTCTTCTTTTACTAGAAGTGATAGATTCTTTATTTATCATTCATTATCTCTATATATAACTTTTTACACTCAAGCATATCCTTTGAACCCTAAGGGTCTTAAGGAATAAGTCAAAGTGTAAATTATTATATACAAGATACTATGACGATCTCAAGTTTAAGGATTACTTGTACTACTATCACTTCAGGAATTCCTATTGACAGACAAGTAAAACTTCACTAGATATTCCTTAGCGAGTCACGTTCAATGAACTTATTCTTCAATAAGCACCTACATACTTGCTTTACTGTCTCCACACAAATGATCATGAGATCAACCATCCTCATCCAATGAGCAAGCAACGTATGTACCAATTTATCCGGATTCACTAATCCCCTTTTTAGTAATCCATTGATTGGGAACATTTTAGTTTTTAAGCTGTCTAAGAATTTAGATCTCATTAGCATGATTTCATCATGATTCTAAAAGCATTGCTTAAAACTATGGGTTTATCACATATTATTAAAACAGCACCATGTAGATAATTAAATGCCTTTAAAAATAACACTTTTATTAATAAATAAATAAGATTAATTACAAAGTATATGCTTTATCATCATATATGATTGGCTTCCATGCATCCTACTTTCACTATTATTCCGTTGTATATGTTATTAGTATTTTGTATAAGTTGGATATTGGAGCACTAGATTCAAGGTACAAGTATCTAAACTTGGGGGAATCACAGTACGACCACCCAAATTATCCCTACACATTTTGACTTTTACATTATACACTGTTCTAGAAATGGCCTTGAGATTCGGATTACATTGTCTTAATGAAGAAAGAATTTGACGCGGAGCAATTCCAGACTTGGTCATTTCTTTAACACGTTCAAACTCTTCTTTTGAAAAGCAGTGAAAAGAAGGATGATGTAACGACCGAGAAATTTGAATTTTATTGTAAAATGATTTTATTAAATTAAATAATAATAAAAATCATATTCTATGTGATATCAAGATGGTTGTCATTTTATAACCTATTAATGTTGGAATGTCGTAGTACTTGAGCTACGTGAAGGAATTAAAGTGTTTGAATTTCTAAGACAAAAATAAAAGTTTTTCGAGAAATTTTCGAAAAACACTATTCATCGGTATTTGCTCAGGAATTATTTTTTGAAATTACCGAGAAATACGTAATGATAGAATATCAAGGTAAGACAGATTATGTAATAATAATCTAGTTATGGAAAACGTAATATTTCGCTTGCGGACTTAATTTGAGATTATTAAAGAAAGCGAAATATTAGTAAGTAAGTTATAATTGTATGATACTTAGGTATTATACAAGATAATGAAAACGAGTATAATACGAAGTATTATACGAGTTTGTATGAAGGATGAAATATCGTATATAATGAATTTGTATACGAATTATAATACGAGAATAATACATAGACAATATGTATATGTGTATTAAGCAATGTTAATGGACTTGGAAGATTGGTTAACAATTGGTACAAGCCTAAGTAAATTAAATGGTAAGGCCCAATGTTAATTAATAAGCAAGTGAGTGTTTGTTAAAGCAAGCCCAAAGGTTAAGTTAATTAAGGCAAGCTAGAATCCATGAGTTGATTGACCCATGGGGTAAACCATATTGATATGGTTAATGTGTGGTAACCAAGTTATATGAGTGGTGACCAAGTGTTAGAAGTAATGACCAAGATAATGTGGTGATCAAGTAATGTAATGACCAAGTAAAAGAAGTAATGGCCAAGCAAAGGATGGGATTTGTGCTAGCCAATTAATGAATAGTAAGGAGGTGACTTAAGGAGGTGGGATTGGTTTATTGACTAAATTACCCTAATCTTTTGAGTTCTATAAATAAAGAAGGTTTGCAAGTCATTTGTTACTTGTTCAAACAATCCAACTCATATAAAGTGCTTAATTGTTAGGGAGCTTAAGTTACAAATAAGTCACTTTCATTTAGAAGAAGAAGAAGAAGCTACTTTACAAGGACTTCAAATGTAAGACTCCTTCTCTAATTATCTTCTATCTTTATTCATGATAGGTTGATAAGAAAAGTTGGATTAAGGAACATGAATGTTAAGAAGTAAGAAGAATGAGTAAGCAATGAACTTAAGCCACATAAGTTGGAAATAAGTCATTTGAACTTATAAAAGTTATGAACTTGTTATAAGTTAACCTTGAATGTTAGTATGAAGAGTTAAGGGTTTATATGAATTTGTATCATGTAAATATGAATGGTATTATATGTTAATAACATATAAGTATAATGATTAAAAGACCTTAACTTTCATAAATTATGAACAATGAATCTAAAGTAGTTTATAATTTAAATAGGTTATAAGCCCATGAAAGAATAAGTCAAAATCCAACATGAAAATAAATTGTTGTATTAGGTATGTTGAGATGTTCATATGATGAATTGAATTCATTTGAAGTAATGAACAAATCATAAGTAATGATGATTTGCCGGAAATTTCACGATTGGACGTTAAACGTCGAATTCGTGAAATTCTCGGATTAGAAGTCAAATTTTGTGTTTGAACTCAGAAATGTTGGTTTTCGATGGAGACAAGTCATATTTGGCATTCTAGAGTTGCGGACTCGAAAATGGCCGAATTCCGACTTATAATGAAGAACGAAGTTGTTGAACGTTCATTTAACGCGTTTATCGTTTTCGTTAAAAATGAACCAATAGGTGAATTTTTAGCAAACGAAGTCAAATAGATAAAATTCTTGCATGAACGTGTAGATTACATAATTTGTGAACCGTAGGCTTTTGAACGAGCCAAATCGGACTTATAACAAAGAAGTTATCAGTCTGGGAAGTTCACAAAAAAAAAATTCTGTAAAATTTTTTGGTGCACGAGTTGCCGCCACAGCCAACCCTAAACCATTTGAGTGGTCTTTATTGTCAGCAGCAATAGTGTCTGAGCACCACTTTGAAACTCACGCCACAACGCGAACCATAGTGTAAATCATGGCGTATGCTTATATTTCATGCACAAGACTGAACACTTTCTCTGCAGAGAGGCGCAGCCACGCCCATCGAAAAATGGACTCATGCAGCATGCCAAGTCTAGGACCTCTCCATCGGTAACTTCATGTGCATTGTTACGAGATGTAAAATATAAAAATTTGGTCTTTGTACCCCGACCTCGTAACAAGGATAATGATGAATGTTTTAATTACAAAGAAAGAAAGTTGATTGATTTAAACACAACTTAAGGGACATAAAGTAACATTATTAAAACTATGTTAAACCTTAAGGATGTTGTATAAAGGTTGAGATAACCTAGTCAAGTATGAATGCAAGTATAATGATAAGTTTTAACGATATAGTAAATGAATCTAATACACAATTAGATTGAGATGAAGGGTAAGATAGTCATATACATACTTGATTATATATGACCTAATATGAGGCATTATGTGATCATGTGTTGTAGAGACTTGAAAGATTCAATCATAAAGTAATTATACCATAGCAGACACTAAAGGCAAGTATTCTAACTCTTGTCTTAGTTCAATCTGAACAAGTTTTTGAAGTTCATGTATCCTTACGCATGAATTGTTGTACAATGAAGTTAAAGCCAATTCTTTTGACTAGACTTGATATATTGAGTGGATTATTGATAATCTATTCATCTGTTATCAAATGTTGTTATCTTTTGTCAACTACTTGTTATGGCTTTCAAAATAAGACTAAAATGTTAAACAAATGTTTTGTCTGTAAACGACAGGCACGTGAGGTTGCCACAATTAAACGTACATACGTTTAATGAATGTAGTGTTGATCAACATAGAGTACAATAGGCTGATCACCTAGAAGTGCTCGTAAGTAATACCGGGCTTACGGACTTAGTTCCGGGTTGTCCTTTTCAAAGAAGAATGAAATGCTCAAGGTCTCTGACCGGGGTGAATGTTTTACTGAATATTGTTATTATTGTAAAACATTTTGAAAGGAAGATGAAGTGCTATTTTGAATTATCAATAGTACTTCATAACTATTGTTCAGTTATTGAAGATATACGATTCGTGTGTGTCAAGCATGTTGTTTATTGAAATTGTCATACTTGCTGAGCTAGTTATGCTCACTCTTACTTGAATCATATGAATGCAGATAAGACTGAACGTCCCGAAGGATCGAATAAGGATAAAGGAAAAGCTAAGGCAGATCGTTAAGCTGTCTATGTAATAGTATAGGTTTAATGTTATAATGTAATTGATATTATGATAAAGAACCTTTATAATGGGTTTAGAACTTGGGACAATGTAAATATTATTTTGATAATATAGAAGAGATGTTCGTTCTTTTGAGGCTTTTTAATTGAATGAATGTATAAATGTTAGTACAGTATAGCACCATCTGTCGGGTTGTAAGATACCCGGATTTGGGGGCGCTACAGATGACCCGACATATCTATTGTAGGATCATGGGTATGACATGCATTTATAATTTGAAGCACCCAATGTTGCCCCGCAAATTTTAAAAAGGCAATCTATTAGGTGGGATGATGTCTTTCTTTTACTACTTTCCATCAGAATTTTTTGTTTATCCCGATAAGTACCTCCTCTATCACAACCAATAATCACAAAACGATCTTTAACAGATTGTTTTATCAATGTTGTGTAATCTTGCATTAAGACATATGTTTGAACCATTCCAATTAAATCTTCACGAGTTTGAAATTCTATATCTAGAAGTTGTAATTCAAATCCTAGTAAAATGAGAATTTTATATTTATCAAATAGGATGAAAAAGGACCTCTCCTAAACTACATTATGTTTAGATGAACTCTTACAAATAATAAAAATGATTCAGACAAACTCTATGCATAAGAAGCAAATCATATAATAAAAATGATTCTGGCAAACTAATTAAACTAAATACATAAGAAGCAAATCGTATAATAAAAATGATTTAGACAAACTAATTGAACTAAATACATAAGAAGCAAATCATATAATAAAAAATGATTCAGGAAAACTAAATGCATAAGAAGCAAATTATCAATATGAATTTTAATAAGCTTACATCTATCCTATTATAAAAAAAAGTTAGGGTTTATAGAAAAAGGATTGTTCGGAAAAATATTTTATCTATTTTAAACTAAAATATTACCTTAATTACAAATAATTAAAAAAAAACACAAAAATCCATGAATAAAATTCAGAAATTAAAGAGCTAAATAGGGGATATATATGAATTTTGTACCTCAAATTGAACCAAATTAAAGAAGAGAAAATAGTTTGATTTTCAAATCAAGATCATCCAACCAAAAGTTTAGATCTGTTACAATACAAAGGCATATACGAACAACTCTATTTGTAAGAGAGAGATAGAGAGACAAAAAGTTCACAAACAGATGGAGAATTATTTAAGAAACCTGTCACGAACTAACAATCTCCTTCTCACGGTGGAAAATCATTCGATGTTGGGTTGTGGATTCATCTATTCTATAAATTCAATCTCAGCAAAACAGAGAACAAAGGGAATCCCATCTCGCCCAACTCTTTTGTACACCAATTATATCCAAACATCGAAATGTTGGGTGAGGGCAATTTGGTAAAAACAAATTTTGTATTATTGTTAACTTATTACAGTTGTCTCAACCATAGTTAATTAATGGATTCTATCGTGTAAAAATAACAAAAAAAAAAGTGTGGATTTAACCGTTCTCATAATATATTGTAACTTGAATAATAAATGTATAGTAAAATTTTGTGAAAACTCAACTTTTGGAAACACCAAAATTTATGATCAAGAAGGCTTGAAAAAAAACTTTCTTGGTTTGTTGAGTTGAACTAGGATAAATTAAAATAATTTAATATTTATCTTGTAATATATCGGTATTGGTATTAATATGGATTAGAATGACTACACTCTATTTTGCAATAAAAAAGTTGCCAACATGTGACTTATTTTGTGGGGTATAGGACAAAATATAAGGATCAATCAATGTATTATTAAATCGTTTTTTTGGTTTTTAATTGAATAAGATCTTCTTGGTTTTTGAATATGCTGTTGCAATGATGCTATAAATTTCATCTTTTATCCTATATTTCTTCTTAGCTAGTGATTCTATGATTTCATTATGAAAATTCAGATGAATTTATTAGTTGCATGAGTTATCATAGTAGAGGTCTCAGATCCGATCAGTTATCCAACCGAAAAAAGTATGAGTGAATAGGTTATTGGTCTAATCAGCGGTCAAACTGTTATTGACCCAATAATGTCATTAATATATAAAAAATATATTATTAATAATTAATAAATTTAAAAAATCTCATTTTTTATGAACTAAAATATAATAAAGTTGAGTTACAATATTACTAAAAGTGATTAATTTTAATATTAAAGCTTTTTTAGTACAAAAAAATAAAATTAAAAACCGATTCACTGGGTTAATTAATCGGTTTTACCGGTTGAACACGTCAACCGATTTTTGACTAAATTAATAAAATAAAATTTGACCGAGATGGGAGAATTTGATTTTGATTTTTTTGGTTGGACCGTGGTACCATCCGGGTTTAATAACCCTGGTAATAATAAACGTTTAGAACTTTTGAGAATACCAAAATTTATGATCAAGAAGGCTTGAAAATAATTTAAAAAAATTCTTTACAGCTACCGAGTCACTAAAATTAGATTATTGAGTTGACTCATGACCAACCAAAATGATTATATTTGGCTTGTTATATATTGATATTGGTATATATGAGTTCAAAAATTTATGGAGATAATTTGAATTTTTTACTTAAAATTGGATAACTATTATGGTGTCTTTGCACTTGAGCTACGAAATAGAAAGAAATAAAGAGGGTTAAAATTATCAGTAACATAAAATCAAATGGTAGAATGTTAATTATCTTTTCTTCTTTTTGTTCGTGAGTTTAAGAGAAACAGAGTAATCTCATTTATGAAAATAAAAGATAGAATACCTCGTTACTTAATGTTATGGATCTGCTTAATTTCTAAATAAAAGTTTTATTTTTCAGTATAATATTTAAATTAGAAAAAAATATTACACTTAATTTAATTTTCATCCATTTTTTTTAATCTTTGATTGAAAATTTTGCAAGAAAATAAATAAAAAATCTATCTTTTTCTTTTCTATTATACCTTTTTAAAAATGTAATTAAAAAGGGAACTAGGTGAGTTTTAATCAAGTGCGCAGCACGAATCTACCAGCACCAAGTCATGAGCCCAAATGCCCCAAACCCCAAAGGCCCAAATAACAAACTGACTCAAGTAAACGAGGAAATTAAAGTCGGTGATCCTCGTCAGAAAAAACAGAGCAAAAAGAGATGGAGCCAACGACGTCGTTGAAGGGAGCTATGAGCAGCGCATCAATGGAAACGATATCAGAAAGACTATCGGAGCTTGAAAACCTATACTTCCCACGCGCCGTCCAATTCTCTGCCGTCAATCCCTCCCAGCGCAAGTCCCTCCTCCTCGACCTCCTCTCTCGAGACGTCCCCGTCTTCCTAGGTATTCTCTCCCCTCTCTTTGTATGTCTATACATGTATATATGCTAACGACTATACAATAAACTATATATATGTTACAAACTGACTAATTCTCTCTACATATGTAATTCATATATGCTGTGAATTATGTACAAATATACCATATTAAACTGACTGTCAGGTTAAATAATTATATCTTGTGTTTGTATATATACATTAACCGGAATTTATTTATTTATTTATTTATTTATTTTAATGCTGGTTTATCATTTTAGAAGCTATGGATCACAATTGACAGTTGAGGAGCTTAAAGAATTTGATAAATACATTATGTGTATACACTATACAAGTCTCCAATTACCTAATTATCTCTTACATATGTAATTTATATGCGTACAAGTGCTGTGAATTATCTACAAGTATAACATAGATTACACGGACTGACAGGCTAGTGAAAAGCCTTGTCTTTTAACTAACTGTGTTGTGTTTATATATATATACATTAACTGGAATTTATTTATTTTTATTTTTTTAATGTTGATTTTCGTTTTAGAACGCTATGGATCACAGTTGACATTTGAGGAGCTTAAAGAATTTGATATATTGAAAGAGGATTATGAAGTGAACTGGCATTTAAATCATTTGCGGAGTTTGATTAGTCCAACTGATGAGGATTTGAGGTCAAGGTCTGCAAAGGTTAAGAATAGGAGACGGGCATACATGGATAAACAAATATATGATGGGCAGTATTTTTCGGAGGATGCGATGAGGGAAAGAGAGCCGTATTTGCACCATGAGTATGTGGGGCAGTATCAGGATCCTAGTGGGAGGAGCATGGCTAGGCTAGGGGAGAGGTGGTCCGAGACGCTGCTGAGACGGGCTGAGGAGGGGATTTTGGTGGCTAAGATTAGAGGGGAGCAGCAGAGGTTGGGTGTGGCTCAGAAGGATTGGGTTGGGAATGAGATAGAAATGCAACATGAAGAACAAGAGGAGGAGGAGGAGGAGGAGGAGGAGGAGGAGGAGGAGGAAGAAGAAAGAAGAAGAAAGTGAGGAAGAAGAGAAAAGAGAAAATGAGAAAGTAGAAATGCAAGAAGAAGAAGAGGAGGAGGAAGAAGAAGAGGAGGAGGAAGAAGAAGAGAAAAAAGAAAGTCTAAATGCGATTTTGCACCAGTCAGAGGTAAATTCTTTATTATTACAAACTGTTTGTGTGCATTGGTGAATTGATGCTCATTATTGTTTCTATGCAGTATATATGTGGTCATTTGATTTGTTCAACTTTTATTGTTTTGCTTTGTTTGGCTATTTGAAATATTTGTTGAGTTTTTTAATGATTTAGTTGAAATGGTTGTCATTTTCTTAGCAAAAAAAAAAATAAAAAATTGAAGATTGTTTTGTCATTTTGTGGTGTAATTATTTGGATGCTTATCTAGCTATTATCTATCTATATATATATACAAACAACGAGAAAGTCATAGTGGTCTATTCGTCGTCGTCGTCGTGGATGATTAGCTATTTAGTTATTTATTTATCAGTGTTTATTTATTTATTTAGTTTGTGAACTTGTTATTTATTTGTTTATTTCAGTATTGAGTTATTTATTTAGAGACCCAATTGTTACTGGGTTTAGGGTTATTAGAGCTTATTTTCTTATAAATATGCTTGTAAGTCATGTTAGACTCTTTACATTTTGATATTGAAATTATTCTAATTATTGGTTGCGATCAATATCTTTTTTCTCCCTCTTGCGGTTAGAAACCCTAGGTGTAGTGGTTCTCCTGCGGTTGAATCACTCTAGTTCTCTTAATTTTCTTTATTGAGTTACCACTTCCAATTAATTGCATGTTCAACAATTTTTGTCCTTCATTATATTGGTATCAAAGCTTAAGGTTTGTCCATCAATTTCTTAATTTTTGTTCATCGCAGTTCACTGTTCAAAAAATAAAATAAAAAATTATTATTGCCGTGTTGTTTTAGAGATAGGGAGGTAAGACTAACTTTTCTAATTTAAATTAAAAAGCCTTGTAAATTGCCTTTCAGTACCCCAAACTTCCGCTCTCCATTTAAATATTACCCCATAGTTTATTAGTTTACATTTTTTTTACCCCTGTTTCTTGCATAAAGAGACCTAAACTTTTAACCTTGACACTTTTCACCCTCATCTCATACTTTCAGATCAGTTAGGTCCATTAAAAAAAAGTAAAAGTAAATATTTCATTTTGAATATTCGAATTTTCAATATTTAATCACTTGCATTCCCTTCGTTCATTGGTTCTAAAATTATTGAAAGCTTGTTTTGGATTTGTTCTTTTAAAATTGCATATTATTTCATCTAGTTGCATATTATTTGATTATTCAATAGTTTTTGAGATTGCAATTGCATTGGCTTAGTTTTGTAATTTTAATTTCATTCAATTAAATTTATGTATTGTCTCAGTTTTGCACTTGCATTTGCATCATGGCTACACGTATCCAAGCTGCTTTAAAAGAAATTCAGGACCAATTAGTG
This sequence comes from Panax quinquefolius, assembly GCA_020205615.1. Taxonomy (NCBI): domain Eukaryota; kingdom Viridiplantae; phylum Streptophyta; class Magnoliopsida; order Apiales; family Araliaceae; genus Panax; species Panax quinquefolius. Next base: position 64,990,327 of record CM035155.1, read on the forward strand.
GTCATAGTTGCACAACTGGGTCAAATGAATGATAAGATCACACATATTAAACAAAGACGACCTATAGTGGAATCTCAGGGAATAATGGGAATGGGCATGTCGAAAACTCACATGTTAGACACCATGAACATCCTAGGCATGATCCTTATGATGATAACTATAGGAAAATCAAGGTAGATGCACCAGAGTGACGATAGATTTGATTCCAATGCATTCCTTGATTGGTTGTCTAGTATGTAGAAGTATTTTGACTGTATGAGATGTCTGAGATGAGAAGGTGCAATTCGCTAAAATAAAATTTGTGAAATTGGCCAGCTTATTCTGGTCAGGGACTGAGAGAGACTTGAAGCGTCTAGATGAGCCACCTATCAGGCATTGGGGGGAAATAAAAACTCGCCTAAAACAATATCATTTACTCGTAGGACATACCGATAAATTTATGGAGCAATATGACAACTTTCGTTAGGGTAATAATATGTATGTTGCTAATTACATCTGCAGATTTAGGGAGTTGACTCAAAGCTGTCGGATCGGTGAGAGTGATAGATTAAACATTATGAAGTTCAAGAATGAGTTACGACCTGAACTTCAATCACACACCCTGACCAGTGGCATCACTATCCTAGATGACCTTTTCCAGTTAGCTCTAGATAATGAGTATAGGGTACAGGGTATCGCTAGGAGAGTCCCTTCTTACCCAGGCTAGCCCAGTGGCTGAAATTTCTCTCAGAGTAGAACTTTCCCCACTTCTTAGGCATCCTCTAGGGCTAGTAACACAGTAGTTAGGTCATCTCGTGACAAAGGGAAGGGTATAGCTGCACCCAACTCTCAGTCTACTACTCATGAGTGGTGCTTTACGTGCTAGGGGTTAGGGCACAAGTCTTTTGAGTGCCCCAATCGCAATCGCCAACGGGTAATATTAGTAGAAGAAACTTTAAAAGAGGGGAATATTGTCAGGGTTGAAGTTGAGGGTGAGTATGACTCGCGAGATGAGGTGGCTGATAAGAACCTAGAGGAGATATGTAATCAAGTAGGTGTCTTGAGGTGCGTTTTCATGAGTCATAGAACAGGATGATTGGAGGAGAACCACCATATTTCAGACCTACAACAAAGTAGATGGTGTCTCTTCTAAGTTGATCGTCGATGGGGGTAGTTGTTTAAATGTGGTTGCTGAGTTCGCCATACCATGAAGTTAAAGGTAGAACCACATCTTCAGCCTTTTAGCGTTGTCAGGGTCAATAAGACATCCATTCCTGTGTCAAAGAGATGTCTAGTGTCAATCCACCTTCAGGGCTATGAGGAGAGTATTTGGTGTGATGTCCTTCCTATGGATGTTGCATATATTCTAATAGGGCGATCTTGGCTATATGACTGTGATGTGACTCATTATGGGAGGACGAACACGTGTTTATACACACAAGGGGCAAAAAAATTCATTAGCACTTGTGAGACCCTGAGTGTCGTCCAAGAGTCAACTAAAGGAGACTAACTTACCTACCCAACCAACCAAATTACTCCATATTCTTAATAGAAAGGAGTTTGAGCATAGTGCGTTGGAAGAGAAGGTTGTGTATGCAGTGGTAGCTAGAGAGGTGAGAGATGTTCTTGAGGAGAGTACTAGAGATTCCTAGTGATGTTAGGCAGATTCTAAATGAGTTTACCGATATTATGCCTAGCGAGTTGCCCGATGGGTTACCACCTCTTAGGGACATCCATCATGTCATTGACATTGTTAGAGAGAGCCTTAACCCTTGTGTCGTTTCAGCCTTATTCACCCCTAAGGCTGATGGGAGTTTGAGGACGTGTTGTGATAGTAAAGCCATAAATAAAATCACCATTAAGTATAGATTTCTCATACCTAGGCTTGATGACATGCTAGATATGATAACTGGGGCTCGTGTTTACACCAAAATAGATTTGCTGAGTGGATACCACTAAATCCGCGTCCGAGAGGGAGATGAGTGGAAGACTGCCTTTAAGAAAAGACGTACTTTATGAGTGGTTAGTAGAGTTATGAATCAGGTGTTATGTCCTTTCATATGCAAGTTTGTAGCGGTCTATTTTGATGACATCCTCCTTTATAGTAAAACTCCATATGAGCACTTCACTTGCGAGATATTCTAGCAGCTCTTCTACGTGAGAAACTCTGTTAATTTGAAGAAGTGTTTTTTTGTTCCGGAGTCGGCATTTTCCTTGGGGTTGTGATCTCTAAAGAAGGGGTTTCTGCCGACCCTGAGAAAGTAAAGGCATTTAGTGAGTGGCGTGAACCTTCTAATATTCACAGTGTTCTAAAAATCCCCGCCTAGGGCGCTAGGCCCCCCCTTGGCGCCCCGCCTAGGTGCTAGGCCCCTCTGACGCCTCACCTAAGCCCAAGGCGACAAAAATATCCCTTTAGAAAATTTGGCGGAGCCTAGACGGAGAGTTTTTTTTTAATTTTAATAACTATCCAAACCAGATCTTGATATATTTATTTTTCTAATGATTTACCATATTCATAATACAGGCTGTAGTATATCAAATCACAATAAGAAGTGAACAATATCAAGTCAAAATGGATAATTTTATTATAGTTGTAATTTTTTGAATTTGTGTCAACTTCAAATTATATAAATGATGATACATTTGAAATATTTAGTTTAATTTAATATAATTCTTAAATTTATGTTTAGTTTCTTAAGTTTTAATATTAAATTAAATTCTTGAAATTTTAAATTTTATTATTTAATAGCAATCCTGTTTATGAATAAAACTAATACGTTAAAAATATGTTTGAACTTTGAACAATTGCATGTTTGTGTTTGACATTTGACATTAGCAATATGGATATGTGTTTGAACTTTAAGCAAAGACCTTTATCATCTTTATTATAGATTGTTTTGCTTTATATTATTGTTTTGTTTGAATAAATATGAGATAAAATATTAAAATTAGCTTAAAATAAAAATTTCGCCTAGGCCCCGCCCAGGCCTCGCCTAGGCCCTCTAGGCGCTAGGCCCCCCCTCGCCCGCCTAGCGCCTTTTAGAACATTGAATATTCATGAAGCTCGAAGCTTTCATGGGCTAGCTATGTTTTATAGGAGGTTCATTATAGAATTTAGTACCATTATGGCTCCTATCACTGATAGTTTGAAAAAAATGAGAGTTCATTTGGTCTAAATCGATTACCAAAGCCCTGGTGAAAATCAAGAATAGGTTGACACGAGCACCTATTCTCGGCTACCAGACTTTAGTAAAGTGTTTAAGGTAACATACGACGCTTCAAGCTTCAAGCGTAGGGATAAGGGGAGTGCTTAGTCAGGAAGGTCATTTTATAGCGTTCTTTAGTGAGAAATTGAATGAGGTCTGACAAAGCCTATGATAGGGAGTTTTATGCTATAGTCCAGGCACTTAGGTTTTGGCAACATTATTTGTTGCATAGGGAGTTTGTTCTTTACTCCGATCATCAAGCACCCCGATACCTTAACTCCCAAAAGAAGCTAAGTCAACGACACACTAGGTGGGTAGAGTTTATGATGGACTCCACGACACGTTTGCGTGAGGTGGTCTTCGCCCCGATCGTTTCTAGCAAAGTTGTAGGATGGATTGCTTGCAACACCTTAACCCCTCGCCTATATGTAGACGGTAATTTTGGTACAATTGCTCACGTTCGAAAATATGCGTTGAATGGACACCAATGACACCTTGACCCCTCGGTTATATTAAAGCGGTAATCTTGGTACAATTGACGATTGATGCGGTACAAGATGCCACACACAATTATGTATTGTTGTATGATAAATCAAATTGAATCTCAAAGAAAAACTAAGAAAATGACTTGGGAATTCTTCAAAGAACCCAAAAGTAGAGAATAATCTCACAAGAATATTATAAAGCTGAATAATGTCAATTACAATGACCATTCCCCTTTATTTATACTAGTAATAAGAAATCCTAATCCTACATGGAATAACTGTGACACCCCCAAATTCGGGCACTTCAATCCCACAGATTTGGTGTTCACTGTCCAAATAAATCATAACTAACTACCCATAAACAAAGGATATAATTAAACTCAAAAGTTTAAACAATTAATCTCCCATTAAAGGGTTACATCATCTAAAATAAATCCAAGGTCATCTAACCTTTATTACAATCATCCGCGGAAAATTAAAACATGATTATAATTAAATCCATTACATAAGCTTCATAAATAAAATATAAATTAAACGTTGTCGTCTAATCAAGCACTTTGTCCTTGCCCTTGCTTGTATAAAGCTTTTCAAACTTCGTAACTTCATTTGCATTGTTTTGTGCAAGAGTGAGCAAATAATTACCCACAAGAAGGATAATATACAATAACGTTTTATGAATGACAATTAACTGAGCTTTCAATGGTAAAGTATTCTTATCGGAACAAGAAAATTTAATTCAACAGCTATGAGTTCAAAGGAATAATGAACGTTTAAGTTAACAATAGATAACAACATCAAAGAATACACTGAGGGTCACAAGACCACGAACTCTATTAGGTTTTCAAGTATTTCTACTTTAACCTTTAACAGTCTAAAAGACTATAATCATCATCTATGTCCCAGTTCACAGTGTGTTTCATCAGAACCTTTAATAGTCTAAACGACTATATGGACCATCATCCCGTACTCCAGGTGATCAACCCTTTGAACTATGTATTGCGCAAACATTTTAACGCTATTGCGTAGCTCTAAAATAATCCCTTGATATAGGGTTGTTCATCTCAACTTAGATTATCAGGTTCCGAACCAAAGGAAGTTAGGTTGGGAATTAACTTCAAAGGAAGTCTAGATTTTTAGAACGATCATCAACCAAGTACTGGTTGAATTAGATAGGAACCAATAATTATTCAAGGGTTTGATTATAATATCTTCATGAACAAGGTATATCGATGAATCAATAAGAGTTAGAATATTAACAATTTCTAAATTGGTTAAATGTTATCATCGACAACATACTTTCAAAGGTGTGTGAGTACATAAACAAACCAAAGGAAGTTTGGTTTGGGTTGACTTCAAGGGTAATTTAGAGTTTAGAACGTTCATCAACTAAGGATTAGTTGAATTGGTAAAGAATCGCTAAGCAACTTAGAGTTCGGTACAATAACGTAAGATAGTACAATGATATTGAAGAACGAAGATTAAATATTAGTTATTAGTAGCTGAATAAACACACTTCTTACAATAATAATACAGACTTTGAGTAAAGAGATAAAGATTAACTAACTTGCTCAACAATAAAAAAGTACAAACTTTGAATAACCAAGGTAATCTCGATAAAGAAACAAAGATTAACTAACTTGCTCAACAATAAATGAGGGTTGGAGAACTTGCTTGACAATAAATCGTTAAACAAGAGATTAGAAATAGAGAATTTTCATATAACATAACAGTGAAAAGTAACCTTGCTGACTAATAAAGTAGCAAAGGTTAGGGAACTTGCCTCGTGCGTAGGTTAAACAATCACTACTCATGTTCACCCCAAGTCCTACACATATCATATGTATTGATAATACACATTAGTTACACTAACATTACCTTCATGAGTTGCTGTCTTACTTTTAGTATAGCTACTAACTAAGTTTAAGTTTAAATAACATCGCATCTTTTCATGAACATTACTTTTTAGCTTTATTACAACTACTTAAGTGATCATGTCATTGCACCACATACACATTAACAACTTGATACAACATCCTATTACATGTCCAATATGTTATCATTAAGTTATACTAACACACAAAGGATTGCACTTGCATTCGCAAGCGTCCCCGACGCCTCCGATTGGCTCCAAATACACAACAATCCTAAAGATAGCCATTTTGACCCTTCATAACGATTTCAAATTGAAAACCTTCAAGAATAAAAGTTATAGGCCTATTCGTCCTCTTTCCGAATCATCTTGAATCACCTCAATCGGAGTTTGTATGAAAATGTTATGGCCATTTTACTACAGGAGGTTAAAACTGTCCGACCTAGAATACTTTTCTAGCATCATGGCTAGCGAATTCCAAATATTTGGCGAACTTCGCCTATTTTTGGTGCCGAGGCTAAAATTTGGTATATGTAGGCACTGAAATTTGGGCGCTAGGTTCAATTACGTAATGTACCCCAAAACAAAACACGTAACAAAGCTATGTCTTAATTTCTAACACCAATTAACATGTATAACTTATGCAAATTACACATAAACTTCACCAAGCATACAAATACTAAATTAACACAACTTAAACCATAATTCCAGAAAAATTAAATACTGGAATAGCATACCAAAAACTCCGTTTTTGATACTTCTTGACACAGTGAACACTGTAATCATAATGATACACCAATTTAATTCTTTTGAACTAAGTTCTCTTTATTTCATACCCAATTAACAGTACACAGTTCAATTTTTACAATTCGTATACACTTTAACCATCAAATTTGTTACTGTCATAAGCAATGTATAAGAACACACATATACTGTCAAAATTTTCTACTTTTAACTATAATCAGCATACGAATTCTTGCCTAACTACATACTCTAACATCATAATTATATGCAATCACCATAAATAGGTTATATAACAACAATTCGAAAAGCAAAAGAAATTCACAGAGTATAAAATTTTGTCGTAAACTTATATATGTATATATATATAATTCTAATGGTTATGTAAAATTACATTCGCTTAGCTTGTAATCCTCTTTGTTAGACACTGAAAATGCTTGGAAATCATTAGGTTCTCTCTCAATACTCTCAACCCTCTCAAGCTTCTCTGAACTTCTCCTCCTCTTAGGCTAAAAGACAATTCACGCAAAACTAATACACACTTAAGCGTATAGATAAAAAAAACTGATAACCTTAATATGTCTAGTTATTAGAATATCGCTTATATCACTTATAGATATAACGCTATAAATATAAATATATATTATTTATTTATTTTATTTATATAATTATTATAATTAAAATTTAAAATTTAAAAATCCAAAAGCCATAAGGCTTTGTTTGGAAAAGTCTTTAAAATAAAGACTTAATATTTTTAAGCCTTATTTGGTCAAAACTAAATTAAACTCCTTTAATTTATTTTAATAAAGATTTTCATATCCAACATTAGTCAAATAAATTAATTACACATACTATATTTTAAATACATATTTCACTTAAACAAATATCACATAATTATAATCTCATTATAACCTTTACTTAATAATTTAACATACCACTTTAAATTATTAAATTAAAACAACAATATAACATCTCATGTTATATTACAACTATCTAAATTATAAATTAATTTAATTTAGAATATTATCTAATAAATTTAATTCATAAATATTTAACAACAATCACATCAATAAAATATTTATTAAAGTGTTATCTAATAAATTTGATTCAAACATACCTACTAATAATAACCACATAAATAGAACACTTATTTAATTTAAGAAATATTTTAAATTACAAAATAACAACTTCATCAATAAAATATTCATTTAATTTAATAAATATTTTAAATTACAAATAAAATCTTGGATTGTTACATCATTCCCTCCTTACAAGGATTCTGTCCCTAGAATCACAACTCAAACAATTCGTTCATCACATTCTTCCCTCCTTAAAAAGATTATGTCCCCAGAATCGAAGACATAGATTAAACAAATAACTCAGGATAATTCTTCATCATTTCAGCTTCGAGTTCCCACGTTGCCTCTTCGACGTTGTGGTTTCTCCAAATCACCTTCACAGAAGGTATCACTTTATCCCTGAGCACTTGTTCTTTCCTATCGACTATCTGGATAGTAATTTCCTAGTAGAACAACCATAACGGTTCGTACTTGCTCACATGATTGCAGCCGAGCTTGTTTGATCATATCACTGAAACATGAAAAACATTGCGAATGCGCTCTACTGTAGAGGTAAGGCTACCTCTAAACCATCTTTTCAACTTCATCAAAGTTTCCTATACTATAACCGCTTTATACCCACTATAGTTCATCAAACTTACCACACTTTGGAAATTCAGTAACTTGCCATAATCCTATGAGTTTAGGAACTTATCCTAGTCAGACCATAGGCGTCCATTCGCTGAGGTGTTCAAAACTTACCATATGATTATGAGTCACGAACTAACCATATGTTTTAGTTTTAAGAACCGAACCTAATCTTAATATCATCTAACCTAATCTTAACAACCTCTAACTATCAAATACATACATGAGAGAAGAATCACCTTTCACCAGACATCCATTGATAGCGCAATACCGACATTCCAATGATTATCAATGTGATAAACCAAGTATATGCACAAAACCTCTGCCCATACAAAAGTTTGTACGACTTAGTTACCATATGAGTCCTCAATTGAAATCCCACCTAACATTACCTTACTCTTAAATTATTTTTAATTTGCCCATAACTTGCTCAATGCGGATTCCTCGAATGACATTATCGAAAACTTCTCGTGCTCCTAGCACTCCTTCCGATGTCTAGATTTCTTTTTAGTTTGGCAATCGATTTGCAAACGATATGACATACTTATTTCTAATTGCGTTCCACACGTTCTTGCAAACCTTTCTGAAAATTCGATGTGAATCGTAAATCTCAGTTCGACACAATTGACCCTGAAACACCGTGTCTTGAAACAATTTCGTTAACATACAACTTCACACATTGTTCGATAGGTAATATGCTAAGTTCGACATACCATAGAATCTATCACCATATCTTGCCACCAATAGTATTATCGAAGGCAATATATATATATATATATATATATATATATATATATTCGTGCTTCCTAGTTAATTTAACATATAAATTTTATGCAAAACTTCCTTTTTCAATTCCTGATATTAGCAAAACCCAGTTTCTTCCTTCTACTTTCAACTATCCTTCAGTATCGATTATGAATTTGACAACTTCATCTTGGAGCTACTCTTCCTTTACTCTATCCAACAAAGTCATGCGGTTTTCCATCCGATAAGCTTCTCCTCTGACTTTTCATATATCTTACCTCCTACCACAAATTAGTCATTTCTATTATGAACCCATCTTGCACAGTTAGCAAGAATAACTACTACTTTTTTTTTCTTAAGACGTCAACAGCCACGATCGTTTAGGATTTTGCATTCACAATCCTTGATCAACTCCTACTATCACTTCAACGCACGCTTAAATACCCCTATATACTTTAGACACTTATGATCTGTTTATATCTCACACTACTACCCAAAAGTAATATCGTTAAATCCTCAGGGCAACCACTATTAGCTCTAGCTCCGAATCATGAGTCGGATATCCTTTCACATAAAAATTTAAAATGACGCGATACATAAGAAATGATCCTGTCGCTCTGCCTAAACACACAGCCTAGTATATTATAGGATGCGTCGCTATACAACACAACATTCCTGTATTATCTGGTAGAGACATCACAGGTGCTATATTAATTCCAATACAGAAATTCTACACACCAACTTAAAAGAATCAATATTCACACTTTCCATATTTAGGGAATAGTCTAACTTTTCTCGAAGCGAATCTAGTTTCTAAACGAATTCATCAGGCAAAATTATCAAGTGGCACATGAATTAATTAACTCGCAGCCGTATAGATAACTGATCGGAACCATACCTTGCATTGCGTCCTGGATCTTCATGTTGGATAATTGTTCAGTTGGTCAACTCGACGGAGCTAATTCCATGATAACCAGTTTGCCACTGCCCCCTTTGCTTCCACTTGCTTTTCCTACCGCTTTCTTTGGACACTCTCGAGCCAAGTGCTCCTTCGATCCACACGTGAAGTAGGCTTCCTTCCTCGGTCTTGAACACTTTGGTGCAATGTGGCCCTTCAAACCACAATTAAAGCACACCCTTTTTCCCTTCAAACAAACACCTACATGTTTCTTTTCGCAGTTGCTACACGCCTCCACCTTTTTTTCCTTCCCTTGCTGATTTTCAGCGTTAATATTATTGTCCCACATTCTTTTCCAGGCGTTACCGGTATAACTATCATCCACCTTTTCATCTGCACTCTTCCTTCCCCTCTGCTCTTGATTGTATGCCAGCGTATTACCTTCCCCGTCTACATCAATCGTTCTTTCCAGCTCTGTTGTAAACGAATTTGGTTGGAACATCGAGATTTGATTGTATAGCGAATTCGATTGATTTGCCAAAGCTCCCTACAAGAAAATTCACCAATTGTGGCAATTTGGATTTGCGTTAGCTTCCTATTGTATGCATATTCCTTGGGTCTCTCACGACGTTGTTGTCTTCTTCTAGGCGGCATCTTACTGTTTAAAACTTATACCATTAGATCATCGTTCACACACACATTAAAATTTTCAAACTTATCTTAACCACTTATGTATAATAAATAACGATGTATTTATTCGCTTTATTACATCACCACATCACAAAATAACCTCACCGCTATTTATACCTGTAATAATAAAATTTTAGGATTACTTCATCATATTTCACTATTTATTTCAAAAGTCAGGATTTACATTTTATTAATTTTCATCGTGACTTATAAATAATCTTAATGTTTTTCTTGCAATCTACAAGAACATTCCACATTGTATAACTTCATTACGCTCTTGCTCCATGATACGAACCATTGACGATCCATCACAAAAAAATAAAATAAATATCAACCTACATAGAAAGTAGAATACTTAATTTTAAGTTTCATCATTCGCTTGGCCTTCTTCAACTTGTCTTCAACACGATCTATGCGTTTAGAAGCCTTCACCCACGCGTCTTCAGCTCTCGCACGCTTTGCTGAATTCTTTTCCCAGTCATTCCTGTGCAATCTCATTCCTAGCTAATAACTATCCTCTTTAATATTCTGACTGAGCTAATATCCGCTCTACATCTGCAAATTGTTCAGTAAGGTCTTGAGTCGCGACATCTTCTTGCGCTAACGTGGCTTGGTGCTTTACCGCTAGACCTTCTCATTTCTCGAAAACAAAGTTTAACAACCCCACGACTTAATGTGTATAATACTTGCTACTCCTAAGTACTTGCGAGCACATAAGTCATTAACACATAAACACATAAGTATTTTATTACTTCGTCCTTAACAACTCGATAAGAGTTTATAACCTCTATATTTTTGATCTCCTAGAAGGTTATAGCCTAAGGTTTATAACGTAAGGTTTTGATACCAACTTGTGACACCCCCAAATCTGGGCACTTCAATCCCACAGATTTGATGTTCACTGTCCAAATAAATCATAACTAACTACCCATAAACAAATGATATAATTAAACTCAAAAGTTTAAACAATTAATCTCCCATTAAAGGGTTACATCATCTAAAATAAATCCAAGGTCATCTAACCTTTATTACAATCATCCGCGGAAAATTAAAACATGATTATAATTAAATCCATTACATAAGCTTCATAAATAAAATATAAATTAAACGTTGTCGTCTAATCAAGCACTTTGTCCTTGCCCTTGCTTGTATAAATCTTTTCAAACTTTGTAACTTCATTTGCATTGTTTTGTGCAAGAGTGAGCAAACAATTGCCCACAAGAAGGATAATATACAATAACGTTTTATGAATGACAATTAACTGAGCTTTCAATTGTAAAGTATTATTACCGGAACAAGAAAATTTAATTCAACAGCTATGAGTTCAAAGGAATAATGAACGTTTAAGTTAACAATAGATAACAACATCAAAGAATACACTGAGCGTCACAAGACCACGAACTCTATTAGGTTTTCAAGTATTTCTACTTTAACCTTTAACAGTCTAAAAGACTATAATCATCATCTATGTCCTAGGTTCATAGGTGTTTCTACTGTAACCTTTAATAGACTAAACGACTATATGGACCATCATCTCGTACTCCAGGTGATCAGCCCTTTGAACTATGTATTGCGCAAACATTTTAATGCTATTGCGTAGCTCTAAAATAATCCCCTGATATAGGGTTGTTCATCTCAACTTAGATTATCAGGTTCCGAACCAAAGGAAGTTTGGTTGGGAATTAACTTCAAAGGAAGTCTAGAATTTTAGAACGATCATCAACCAAGTACTGGTTGAATTAGATAGGAACCAATAATTATTCAAGGGTTTGATTACAATATCTTCATGAACAAGGTATATCGATGAATCAATAAGAGTTAGAGTATTAACAATTTCTAAATTGATTAAATGTTATCATCGATAACATACTTTCAAAGGTGTGTGAGTACATAAACAAACCAAAGGAAGTTTGGTTTGGGTTGACTTCAAGGGTAATTTAGAGTTTAGAACATTCATCAACTAAGGATTAGTTGAATTGGTAAAGAATCGCTAAGCAACTTAGAGTTCGGTACAATAACGTAAGATAGTACAATGATATTGAAGAATGAAGATCAAACATCAGTTATTAGTAGCTGAATAAACACACTTCTTACAATAATAATACAGACTTTGAATAAAGAGATAAAGATTAACTAACTTGCTCAACAATAAATGAGTACAGACTTTGAATAACCAAGGTAATCTCGATAAAGAAACAAAGATTAACTAACTTGCTCAACAATAAATGAGGGTAAAAGAACTTACATGACAATAAATCGTTAAACAAGAGATTAGAAATAGAGAATTTTCATAAGTATAACATAACAGTGAAAAGTAACCTTGCTGAATAATAAAGTAGCACAAGTTAGGGAACTTGCCTCGTGCGTAGGTTAAACAATCACTACTCACGTTCACCCCAAGTCCTACACATACCATATGTATTGACAATACACATTAGTTACACTAACATTACCTTCATGAGTTACTTTCTTACTTTTAGTATAGCTACTAACTAAGTTTAAGTTTAAATAACATCGCATCTTTTCATGAACATTACTTTTTAGCTTTATTACAACTACTTAAGTGATCATGTCATCATTTTACATACACATTAACAACTTGATACAACATCCTATTACATGTCCAATATGTTATCATTAAGTTATACTAACACACAAAGGATTGCACTTGCATTCGCGCATCTTGACGCCCTCTGATTGGCTCCAAATACACAACAATCCTAAAGATGGCCATTTTGACCCTTCATAACGATTTCAAATTGAAAAACTTAAAGAATAAAAGTTATAGGCCTATTTGTCTTCTTTTTGAATCATCTTGAATCACCTCAATCCGAGTTCGTATGAAAATGTTATTGCCATTTTACTACAGGAGGTCAAAACTGTCCGACCTGCATTACTTTTCCAAATAATAAGTTGAGATAAGGCGCGTTGTAGGCGAAATCAAATGGGCGCGAACTTCTTTATATTTTTGGCGTTGAGGCGCTGAAATTTGGTATTTGAAGCGAAATTTGGCCTGGGTCTCAATTACGTAAACACCCCAAAACAAAACACAGAACAAAGCTATGTCTTAGTTTCTAACACCAATTAACATGTATAACTTATGCAAATTACACATAAACTTCACCAAGCATACAAATACTAAATTAACACAACTTAAACCATAATTCCAGAAAAATTAAATACTGGAATAGCATACCAAAAACTCCATTTTTGATACTTCTTGACACAGTGAACACTGTAATCATAATGATACACCAATTTAATTCTTTTGAACTAAGTTCTCTTTATTTCATACCCAATTAATAAATACACAGCTTCAATTTTTACAATTCGTATACACTTTAACCATCAAATTTGTTACTGTCATAAGCAATGTATAAGAACACACATATACTGTCAAAATTTTCTACTTTTAACTATAATCAGCATACGAATTCTTGCCTAACTACATACTCTAACATCATAATTATATGCAATCACCATAAATAGGTTATATAACAACAATTCGAAAAGCAAAAGAAATTCACAGAGTATAAAATTTTGTCGTAAACTTATATATGTATATATATATAATTCTAATGGTTATGTAAAATTACCTTCGCTTAGCTTGTAATCCTCTTTGTTGAACCTTTGAAAATGCTTGGAAATCATTAGGTTCTCTCTCAATACTCTCAACCCTCTCAAGCTTCTCCTCAACTTCTCCTCCTCTTGAAGCTAAAAGACAATTCACGCAAAACTAATACACACTTAAGCGTATAGATAAAAAAAAAACTCGATAACCTTAATATGTCTAGTTATTAGAATATCGCTTATAGATATAACGCTTAGGTTATAAATATATTATATTTATTATTTTATTTATTTAATTTATATAATTATTATTTAAAATTTAAAATTTAAAATCCAAAAGCCACAAGGCTTTGTTTGGAAAAAAGTCTTTAAAATAAAGACTTAATATTTTAAGCCTTGTTTGGTCAAAACTAAATTAAACTCCTTTAATTTATTTTAATAAAGATTTCCATATCCAACATTAGTCAAATAAATTAATTACACGTACTATATTTTAAATACATATTTCACTTAAACAAATATCACATAATTATAATCTCATTATAACCTTACTTAATAATTTAACATACCACTTTAAATTATTAAATTAAAACAACAATATAACATCTCATGTTATATTACAACTCTCTAAATTATAAATTAATTTAATTTAGAATATAATCTAATAAATTTAATTCATAAATATTTTACAACAATCACATCAATAAAATATTTATTAAAGTGTTATCTAATAAATTTAATTCAAACATACCTACTAATAATAACCACATAAATAGAACACTTATTTAATTTAAGAAATATTTTAAATTACAAAATAACAACTTCATCAATAAAATTTTCATTTAATTTAATAAATATTTTAAATTACAAATAAAATCTTGGATTGTTACAATAACTAAAACATTGGAAATCAAACCTTAATTCCTATAAGGAATAGAATTATTAATGAACAAGCAATCTAGAATCAAATCTATCTAAAGAATCCTAACTATAATAGAATTATGAAAAGATATGAAAATATAGTAATTAATGAAATAAACCCGCGTCTAAATATGCCAAAAATGCGTTAACTGGTTTTCCTTGTTGCAGTAGTCATACTGGATTTGAATCGGCTTTAGCTACCACGCCAAAGTCCGAGAGACGAATTTTATGTCTCGCAGAGTGCCATGACAGCCTCTGATTTGGCTTGGAATAAAGACGCTTGCCAGTCTTGGCTCGACAACATTTGCTTCTTTTGATGTCTTTAAGCTCCGAATGCAATTCTTCGCTCCTCGTTCATATGAATTGAGCTCCAATGCAAGTATCCTTGAGTACTCTTTAGCCCAATCACTGAAGACCATTTGTTGAACCCTCAAAACTTGAGTTGAGTTGTCGTTTGATACGAGCCCAACTAGGATTGTATCATTCCCCTCCTTTTGAAAAGGATTTGTCCTCAAATCTGACATCCCCTCCTCTTGAAACGGTCTTGTCCACAAAACTGATCCTACATAAAAACAAACTAAGTTAGTAACATCAAACAAAACATAATGCCAAAACTCAACTTACAAGTGATATATATAGGAAATATCAACAACACAAGTAAAAATATGAAAAGAATCATTAAAAACTCTTTAACTCCCATCAAGAACATTGCAACACGATGCCCTTCCACTCGTAGACCAGTTACTTCCAAAACACTAACTATATAAACTAATCTACTATCTACTAAAATAAACGTGAATGCAATGCAAGTAAGAATATAAAAATTTTTCTCTCCTCTTGGATCAAATATCAGAATGAACAACTCTTCATGTGATAGATTCTCCCAATGACGAATTCCCGGATCAAACGTCAATCTGATGATCTCGGACATCCGCATAAATACAACCTCCAATGCCCCTGGGTCAAATATCAACTTTTGAAACTTCTCACATCTCATATGCACACACTTTTGAATTCCTGGATTAAACACAACATAAAACAAAACAAATCGACATGTACCTTTTGTTTAATCACAAAGGAATCAAATAACTCAAATTCACTTGCATCGTCTACTAGAACAATATTCAAAACACTTCCCCTGTAGACTCTTAATGCAATGTTCGAATTGATTTGCGCAATAAATCATGTTTCCCTCCTTGATGAGTATGATCCCGTCTTGAACCTCCAAAACAAATTTAACCTTCCCATTCCATTGACATTAACACATTCAAAATCAAGCAATGACATCAATGAAATTGAAAGATCACATCCAACTTCACGAGACAAAAACTCAATAGCATATTTACGATGTTCACAAACAAACTCAACAAATGCTAAAGAACTTTCCCAAAATGTTAGTGAAAATTGGAATATCATCAAAATAGATATTAACAATTTTCCTCATGAATGCATGCAACATATGATTTAATATGAAAATATTTAATTTTCCTCATATATTGCCATGATTTTCTTTAGTGAGGTAGTGAGATTGCGTGGGTTACCATTGATTATAGTTTATGATAGAGATGTAAAATTTATGAATTATTTTTAGAAAACTCCCCGGAAGAAACTTAACACCACGCTTAAGTTTCTACTGCGTATCATCCCCAGACCGATGGTCAGACTAAGGATGTTAATAGAAGTCTAGGTGATTTGATACGTTGTCTTGTAGGAGGTCATATGTCTACATGGGATAAGATTTTACCTATAGTTTAGTTTGCATATAATAGCTCAGTTAATTGTTCGACTGGAGTACGTCATTTTCAGGCTTACACTGGTTATCAACACCTATTGATTTAGCTCATCTTCCCATTGCATATAGGGCTAGTAAGTCTGTAGAGTCTTTTGTGCATGACATTCATGATTTGCATGCTAAGATAAAAAATAAAATTAATTTGAGCAATGAAAATCATAAGCCTGTTACAGTTGTTTATCGCAAGTATCAAGAGTTTAATGAGAATGATCGAGTGATGCCACGACACCGTGCTGAGAGATTACTTCCTGGCACATGGAAGAAAGTGCATGCTAAGAGGATGAGTCCATTTTAAGTTCGAAAAAAAAGTTCGCACTAATGAATACAAGTAGGATCTTCCGAGTGAAATGGATATTGGTCTTGTATTCAATGTGGAGGACCTTACTCTTTATCACGGGTCTTATGATGATTTCGCCCTCGCTTCCACTTCTTCTCTTATTTCTTCACCCAGTTTGCCTACATTTGTTAACCTTGATAGCCTATACTTGTTCCTCCTTTACTTGTTCCACCTGCACCTCCTATTGTTCTTACACAGCGTGCAACAATTGTTATTTAAGATGTGTTTAATGAGCGAGTTGTGTCGACCAGGCAGGGTGGTTACCTTCAGTTTTTAGTGAAGTGGCGCAACAGGCCTCTGGATGATTGTACATGGATTAGTGCTGAGGAGTTCCGTCGGCTTGATCAATACCTTTTTGAGAGATACAAGGCTTTCACTTCGTCAGAGACTTCATTTTTGCAGCCGGGGAGAGTTGATAGGGATTGATCCTTAGACGTCGTCGTCGTGAATGATTTACTATTTAATTATTTATTTATCAGCGTCTATTTATTTATTTAGTTCATGGACTTGATATTTATTGATTTATTTCAGTATTGAAATATTTATTTAGAGGCTCAATTGTTACCGGGCTTAGGGTTATTAATGTTTATTTTCTTATAAATATGCTTGTAAGTCAAGTTAGACTCTTTACACTTTGATATTGAAATTATTCTAATTATTGGTTGCAATTAATAACTTTTTTCTCCCTCATGTGGTTGGAAAACCCTAGGAGTAGTGGTTCTCCTGCGGTTGGATCACTCTAGTTCTCTTAATTTTTTTTTATTGACCACTTCCAATTAATTATTTGTTCAACAATTTTTTGTCCTACATCAGAAAGCAGTGTAATAGTTTTCATATTGATATGAACTGGGAACTTGTGACTGGAGCCACCAGTATTGTTATTTTAGGTATTTCCATCTTTGTATTAACTGGGGGAGAAGATCTTTGATGCACTAGAAACCACATATTTTGATATTAGCCAAACATGGGTCTGCTGCAAGATTAATTAGTTCATAACCATTTATTTCCTTAGTTAGCACCCTTCTCTTTGATCTTTCCATACATTCCCAGTGTGGAAGACCATGATAGTAAATTTAGACATGTATAGCACCATAAATTATGGGTAACTTTCACTTCACCATCTTTGGTTTTAACATTTCCTCACTTAACCACCTGTTGTTTAAAAACCTCCAATTGAACACCTGAATTTTTGAGGTGAAGTGAAACCGTTACATTTTTCATCCATAATAACGTTGCGTGTAATACACACCCTCAAAACGCTGTGAATCGAACTTTCAAAGCGAATGATTATTAAAATAAAAACCCCCAAATGCCCTTGCTTTTCATTCTTATTTTTCAATCCAAACATGGCTTTTTCTCTTCTTCATGTGAATCTCCTGGGTAACATCTAAACGATCACTGAGATTCCCAAATTAGGAGATCAGTTCTCTAAATCTTCTTCCTCCAGTCAAACAAAATCTTTTGGGAAACATTTTAATCAACAAATTTGTTGCCAAACCTATAAGGAAACAAAAACAAAAAATGAAACAAGATCTCCATTTTTTTTATTTGTTGTACGAACAAGCCCATAATCCCAACTTCATCCATACCTATTAAAACTTTTTGGCCTTACATTCACCATCATTTTTTTAAACCCTAATCAACCAAAACAACCCAAAATAATTTTTAAATAGTCAAAAAATCACTCTCGTACATTGATTAACAACAAAACCAAACCACGAAGAACAATCAAATTTTATCCCTTCAACCCATTAATTTCATAGCCCATCACCAGTCGAGACACCAAAATAATCAGCCACCAAAAAATAACTTCAATAACGAGCAAAACCCATCACTAACTTACCCGATCTCTACAACAAACCAAGTTGCCAGATCGACCATCACCAGAATAGCAAGAATAAAAAAAAAGATAGAAGAAGATATAGAAAGTCATCGCCATTGTTGGAATAGCATCGTCGTTGTGGTGGGCAAAAAGTCAACGGAAAGTGGACAACAAGTAGACAAAAGGTATGAATGGTTACCTCTAGGGCTGAACATTCAATTATAACCGAACCGAATAAGCTATTCGGCTATAACCGAAAACCAAAGTTCTCAATTTTTAAATATCTGAACAACAACCCGAATTGTAAGGTAACCGAATAATCGAATTTGTTATCCTAAGTATTCTAGGTTAATAACCAAATTAATAGCGAGAGCATGAAACGCAAAGAACCACCAACACTCGACGAATAAAGCAAAAGAAATATACACAACACTTGGGCAAAGAATATGCAGTCATGCAACACAATGAATCGAGTGATGACGAGTATTGTAGCAATAATTGGAGAATCATGCAGTAGTGTTGGGCATAAAAAATACTTTATGTGTTAGGCTTGACAAATCAAAGATGCATTAATATTGTGGCACATATACCATGAAAATGTAGATGAAGCAAAAGAAAACACTCTGATTGGCATATGGAATTAGAATAAAAGTATGAAATTATAATGCAATTCTAATTAAATAATATTCATAAAATTAAAATGCCTTAATTATATATATAATGCTAATTATATATACAAAGAACAAATGGACAAAGATTAACAATTCTCAGCAATCAAACGATCAACTCAATAAAAGATATTGTTTATATTTAAAAAAATAATAATAACAAAAGTCTCTGGTTTACTGTCGAGTAACAGAACAACAATTATGATACCAATCCAAATCACCAATTCAATTCAAAGAATGTTAATCAAAATTGCTTAAGAGCTTTGAAACCATATCTAAACTTCCATAAATCCATAATGCAAGACAATTAAAAATACCTTAAAATTACATAATCTTCACAAACACTAAATCAATCGCCTCATATCAGACATAAAGCAACTAAAATTCACAAATTCAAGTTTCAGAATAACTCAAAAACTACAACACAAAGTAAGTATATGATGTGATCAAATTAGAAAAGGAGAAAATTAAGCACAAACAGGTGGAGCCCGGAGGCGGAGTCGCGACTCGCGATTTGGAAATTGGGCAATTTGGAAACTGGGGTTTTTGGTTACGGCACTAGAGCAGAGAGTGAGAGGTGAGAGGTGAGAGGTGAGAGATCTAAGGACTGAGTGTGGCGAAATGCTTAACGTATCAGAAAGTCAAAGCTCAAAGGCCAAGCAGATTGTTACAACCGTTGGAGATACCAAAGTGGAAGTGGGAGCATATCACAACGGATTTTGTGGTAGGTCTTCCAATGACTCAGCAAGGTTACGATGTCATTTGGGTGATTGTCGATCGATTGACGAAGTCAGCACACTTTTTGCCAATCAAGATTCGGTTTACTCTAGATCGGTTAGCAAAATTGTACGTGAAAGAGATTGTGTCAAGACACGGTGTACCTGTGTCTATTGTATCAGACAGAGATCCACGTTTCACATCTAATTTTTGGAAGCGATTACAAGAGTGTTTGGGAACACAACTAAGAATGAGCACAGCGTACCATCCTTAGACCGACAGACAAAGTGAGAGAATAATCCAAACACTAGAAGATATGCTCAGAGCTTGTATCATGGATTTCAAGGGAAATTGGGATGACCATCTTCCATTGGTGGAATTTGCCTATAAATCACACGAGTATTGGCATGCCGCCTTACGAAGCGTTATACTGCAGGAAGTGCAAAACTCCGTTATGTTGGGACGAGGTAGGTGAACGTCAGCTATTGGGTCCAGAATTGGTACAACAGACTGTCGAGATCATCAAAGTGATTCGCACAAGATTGATAGCCGCACAGGATAGATAGAAGAAATATGCCGATCAGCATCGACAAAATAGAGAATTCGATGTCGGTTGTTATGTTTTCTTGAAAGTGTCTCCCTGGAAGGGAAAAATTCGATTTGGCAAGAAAGGGAAATTGAGCCCTAGGTTTGTAGGACCTTTTGAAGTGCTTCGGCGAGTCGGTGAAGTGTCATATGAGGTAGCCTTACCTCCGGAGTTAGAGCATATTCATAATGTTTTACATGTTTCGGTATTGAGACCATATAAGCCTGACTATAAACATGTTATCGAATATGAGCCCTTGCAATTTGAGAAAGATTTATTATATGAAGAAGTCCCTGTTCAAATTGTTGACAGAAAAGAGCAAGTACTGAGGAATAAGGTGATACCTTCTGTTAAGGTAATCTGGAGGAACCACAATGCTGAAGAAGCTACGTGGGAACTTGAAAGCGTTATGATGAAAAATTATCCTCAGTTATTTGCTTGATCTTGTATAGCGATTCTGGGGACATAATCTTGTTAAGGAGGGAAGAATGTAACAGATAAATTTTTCGAGTTGTGATTCTGGGAATCACAACTCGAAAAATTTGTAATTTAATTTAAATATTTATGGAATTAAATAAATATTTAAAATAATTTATTTATTGAGGAAAATGAATATTTGATGAGTTGTCATGAATTAATAGCTAAATTAATTAATGTTAATTGAATCGAGTAATGATAATTTTATTTGTTGGATTTAATTTAAGGAGATAATTAAATTAAATCAATTGTTTAATATGTAAGAAAATAATTAAGCTAAATAAATTGTTTAATTTAATGGAAATAAATAAATTAAATAAAGTGATGTGTCTAATTTATTAATTAAATTAGATATATAATTATTTATTAATTATAAGTATAATGATAATAAGATTTTTATTATTAGTATTATAAGTTATTTAAAATTAACTAAAGTAATGTGTGACACTTGTAACTATATAATATAAATATTATTTAAATAATTTAGTTATGGGATTTGTGTGTTAGCTAAACAAGGTCTTGTGGCCTTTGGCTTATTTTAACTGGCGTCCTTTGTTTTCCTTAACGGAAAGAGAGTGTGGGAGTCAGTTTATAACTCTACGCATTATTTTCTAAGGCTTGTTAGCATTGAAAGAAAACAGAGGAAGAGAGAATTGCAGAGGAGACTGAGAGTGAGAGCTTGAGAGATTGTTCTGAGATTTCAAGAGGAATGAGAGGATTGCTAAACCTAGTCACCATCTTTTGCTAGCCAATAATCAAAGATTAAGGTATAACTAATTCTAATTCTCAGACTTGTGATTTTCTATTCTCTGTAAACTGGTTTTGTGGATTTGTTGTTCAAGCGTTGTATATATGATATGGGTTATATTGTAGAATCTGTTGTTGCATGTATGAAGTGATGTATCAGTATCAAATTCGTAAGCAATTGGTGTGTAGAAAGATAATGAATATCAGTGTTCATATTTGAAAAAAAGGCCTTAGAAAGTATTAATTTTAATGGTTAATTTGTGTATACAACTGTAAATTGATGCTTGCATATGGTAGTTCATTGAGATACGAACATAATGTAATTTGAATGGAATGATTTGGCCAAATAATGAATTCGCAGTGATGATTTTTGGGATAGACTGTCAAAAATGGAGTTTTATATGACAAACATGAAAATTGAGAAATTAAAATAGTTATAATTGTTATTAAATTGTGCTAAGTGGTTGAATATGTTAGCAATCATGTTTATGTTAATTGTATATTTATTTTACATGTTGTTATCACCGTTTGATGGGTGAAATTCGTGTTTGTTGGGCTAAAAACAGCTATTGTTCACTGCCGTCTCTGCGTCTGTCACGAACACTTTGCAGCAATGCTTGGCAAGTGTTATAAAAAAAAGCAGTAGCATTGCTTGGGTCCCAAGCTTTAAGTGTGGCGCAATTGCATGCACCACCTTCTAATCGAGACAATGAGGTCTCATTTTTTGAGTCGTGCACAATGGACTTATATTAGTATCGTAAGCATGTTATTGATGTTGAGGCATGATATAAACTATAATAACAGATGTCAATGTGTTGTAATGCATAGTGTAATGAGTTGAAATAATTATTTAAATAGGTTATAAAATGAAACTAAAAGTGATGTTTTCAAAAGTTGCAGATAAATGATAGGGTTATGTTGATCAATGTGTGATTTCAGAAGCGTTAAGTATGTTAGCTTACGTGGTTAGGTGCTAAGTTAGGGTTATGACTTAAATGATGGTTTAAACCCTAAAGTTAATATTCATGCGATTAATTGTTGTTGCAATTTCAATGATATATGTGTAAGATAATTGGAGATTATTTTCATTTGCGTAGCTTACAATCAAGACAAGTTCTCTAACCCTACTTTTATAATTGTACAAGTACTAAACCTTATCTCTTTACAATTGAGCAAGCTTTCTAACTTCATTCTTTTCATATTGAATGCAAGTTTCCATTCCTATATTATTATTGTTCAAGTTCTTAAATTGGGCAAACTTAATCTATCTTGAATATGTTTGTATAAGCTCTTATAACCTAATTCATTATATCGAGCGAGTTTTACTTTTCTAATTATTATTCAAAGCACATATTGTTCTAAAACATCGATTCAAATGAGATTGTTCTAACTCTTTTGGTTATAACGTTTTGTATGTATATCATGTAATTCATTTGTATCTATTGTTGATATCCGATCTTTGACTTTGATAGCGTTATTCAGATGTACATTCTTGTATTAAACCTTTATTGATAGAAATTGAATAATGTTCTAAAATTCTAGAAACACTGATAAGCTATCCAAACTAAACTTTCTTTAGTGCGGAAATTCTAAATTCAAACTGAGACGAACAACCCTAACATAGGGGATTTTGTACGTATAACGTTTTGATGTTTGTGCACAATACATGGTACAAAGGGTTGATCCCCCTAAGTACGTTAAGAAGGGTCCGTATAGTCTAAATGACTGTTAAGGTTGGGTAATAATACCTAAGTACCGGGGACATAGTTTGTGGTCTTAAGACCCTCAGATAATTAAAGTTCAAATTTGTTTTCTATTTTGATTTCTATATCAGTGAGCATTTGTTTGCTCACTCTTGCAATTAACACTGCAGCTAAAGTGGAGAAAGTTGATGAGCTGTCGACTAGCAAAGGCAAGGACAAGATGTCCAAATGATGAAGACTTTTGAGAATTTTATTTTAATGAATTATGTTTCAAGACTTGTTTTATTTTATGATGTATTCCGCAAACTGATGTAATAATTTTAAGGTTAGATTACCTGAGATTATTTTGAGATAATGATGTAACCCTTTAATGGGAGAGATTATTGTTTAAGTTATCTTAATTATGTCTTTATCCTTTATTATGGGTAGTTAGATGTAATAGTTTTTGATAAGTGATCACCAAATCCTGTGGGAATGGAGTACCTGGATTTGGGGGTGTCACAGCTCCAACCCATTTACCCACCCAGTGATCCATCGGTTTGACCCACGTGTTTGGTTATTGGTTCGGGCTTAGGTTTTATTCATTATCAGGCCTAACTTTGGGCTTGATTTAAATATTACTTGGGCCCTAATATAATTCATCATTTGGCCTCCTTCATTGTTCAATTGGGCTTGCCAATTAGTTAACTTGGGCTTGACAAAGTCTAAATCCAATAGCTATAGTCCATTAAGACTTATTCGTATTCTTACAGTATAATTCTCGTATTCTCTGCATATATTTATATACTTCGTATGATATTCATATTATACGTCACATTAATCTTCGTATTATACTTGTACAATACCTAGTATTATACTCGTATTCTTCCCAAATAATAACCTTTCTTATTATACTTATTAAATTCTTATTCTTAAGATTTGCTTTCCCTAACGATTGAATTCTTAAGTAGACAGGCTAACACTTCGTTTGCCGTAACTGAAATATTATTTTATATTCCATCTTGTCTTAGAATTCTATCATTACGCATTTCTCAGAAATTTAAAAATAATTTTCGAGCAGAAATGGATGAATAGTGATTTTTCAGAAATTTCTCAAAAAAATTTATTTTCTGCTTGGAAATTCAAATAATTTATTTCTAGCATATAGCCAAAATCCTACGATCATACGTTCATCTTAGGTCAGAGAACGACCTTGAATCAATTTACTCAGTTTAATAAACATATAATTTCATTTATTCAATATAATCAAATAAAAATTAATTCACATAATAATCCGATTTTCTCGGTCGTTAGCTTATCTAATTTTTTGATGTAAATTCTATCTCTCTTATGTACTTCTCTTTAACTGCTGATCAAGGTTTCTGTTTTATGAAAAATTGTTTGTAATAGGATTTTGTAGAATTAGTTAAGATATTAGAGCTGAAGAGCCAGAGCCTTGAAGACCCAATTGTAATGAAGCCCATGTTGAATGTAATAGTTATATTAAAATTTTATTCTTGCACCCTAGGTTTGACCTTTTGCTTCATGGTGGCTCCAATGAACCAAATTAGAATTAAGTCCATAATCATCCTAGATAGAATATAGTATTCTATGATGCATGCTTATAATATAGTAAATATATTATTATGCATGTTATTAAAAAGTTTTTCATCAACTTTATCGCTGAGACTTAGCTTAATAAATAAAATCGAATCATCCCTGCATCACGGCCAAGGATATTCATGTAATCATCAATGGTCATGACTATACCAAATAATCCCTGGTCATAATCACACCAACAACTGTCCATCAATGAACTTCAAGTCAATGAGGACTTTTACCACATCATTCGTCACATTACTTAAGCCATTATTATGCCGAATCCTCTCGTCATAATCATACCAAGTCCATCTACGCATCGTAAGCCAAAGATGACTTTCATCACAATATAAGCATGATGATGATGACAATGACATAATAATTCAATAAAAAAAGTTCAAGGATAAATTTTAAAGATTTATAATTTTAATTTATCAAGAAATCAATAACGTCCAAATTATCAACATGATACTTCTTTGTGGAGTAAAATTCAAGAATGCTCAAAAGAATATTTCCATGAAAAGATACTGGATGAAGCACAAATATCAAGGATATTCCACTAATTTCATGGAGTATAGAAGCCAAAACTTTAACCAACCGAGTATAATAGAAAATATGAAATCGAATGGATTTTTGCTCGCCATGCAGTAATCCACGTAGATGCATCATTTCCACAATTTAATAAGGAATGAATCTGAAGGATCATTCACCATGCATGCAGTAATCCACATGTATGTGTTATTCCAACAGAATAATAAAGAATGGAATAACGTAAGAATTCACCGAGCGCGTAATCCGCATGAATAGGTTATTCCAAAAGAATAATAAAGAATGGAACCAAAGTTATCGTAAATTTCGCATGCAGCATGTGATATTCCAATGAGAATAATAAAGAATGGAACCAGTCATGCGTAATCCGCATGCATGACGGGATATTCCAACAGTTATAAGAAATGGAATAACAACAGAATTCACAGTACGCGATGATAGATCGCATGCATAAAGTTATTCCAATGTAATAATAGAGAATGGAATAATAGAAGAATTTCACCATGTATGCAAAGATTGTGATGAGGCAGGTTATTCCAACATAATAATAAAGAATGGAATAACAACCCTTACGAGTATTGAAAGAAAATAACTCTCTTCATGAATACGAAAGAATAGTACCCCTTACCTTAGAAAAAACTGGATACTAGAATAGTGAGGTAGCAGACTTCTCTTCTTCTTTCTCTCTATAATTTCTCTTTATAATAATTGCTCTATAGCTTTTGTGAATTGGTGAGAAATGAAGGAAGAATGAGCTTTTATTTATAGGAAAATATAGTTTCGATAATTGCACGTTTTGGGGCTCGAAATATTACAGTATAATACCTTCTTCTTTTTCTTCATTTTTAATTTAGTCCTGCAAGTATTATCAAACTTGCACACCTCCCCTAATAGTAAATAATGTGAATCAATAGTTCAATCATGTGAATCAATAGTTATAATCATTTGAAAATACGAATTACAGTACAATACCTCCATCTAGACCTCCATTTTTAACTTAGTCATGCAAGTATTATCAATCTTGCACCAACTTCCCTAATAGTACAAGAATGTGAATCAATAGTACACACATGTGAACAAATAGTTATAATCATGTGAATTAATAGCAATTAATTGCTCATTTATCCGATTAATTACCCGACTAGTCAGTATAACTTTCAGACATCAATTAATATTGAAATAAATGTCGATTTCCACTAACATTAATAATTCCAACACAATGGAACTATCAATTTCATCTTTAATCAACACGAACTTATTCATCATTAATATTATAACTCACAATAGTTAACAACCGTGTCGTTCCTGGAAAGAGGGGATTTACGATAAGGATTTCTCCTTATTGGCGCCATGAATTAGATGACCAAACCTCTCCTCGATGTAACTTCTAGACATTGTAAATATTGTAATTTAATAATATGAATAACTTTCTCGTCTCAATTATTGATTTAATAATATAACATATTATGCGAGATAATCTTGTGACAATAATTGAATCAATAATATGAGAGATATGATGCATAATTATCAGTAGCAATAATTGAGTATAACCGAGTGACTTCTCACGTAAGCATCAATATCAATACTGCAGTGCTACTACGCAACCACGCCAGACATCGTATTTTTTTTAACCGGGTAGTTCAACGGTTTTAATTCAGAACACTTTCGCCGATATTTTTATAAAATGATAATTCTATCGCTTTTCTAACTACGACAATACTTCCGTTGTGGGTCCACTTAATGATTGTCTTTGTCGTATTTAATATTTTCTGTTAAAACGAATATTCCCCGACAAATCGAATATTATATAACCACTTGCTTACTTTGCAAAATTTGTTAATATTACCCACAACTATAACATTATATCAAATCCACACCATAATATTCAAAAATATATTTCGAGAAAATTATTCTTTATTCATAAAAGTTGGGGTCTTACATGATGCGTATTTCTATATAATATTTGCATGTGCGCTAAACAAGATGAGACAATTAGTAATAAAACTCTCAAAAGATAATATATTAAGTTGATTACATTCGAAGACATTAGAGAATGTCGAACTTAGCCTTCTAGCATGATAAAGTGATAGAGTACTAAATATTTAATATGAGTTTGTTGTGCACACACAAGACAAGTATTAAATATTAAAGATGTTGATTTATTACATTGGATGTTTATAAGGAATTGAACAAATATCGTTTTGTTGTGCACACACAAGTGCTATATTTTTCTTTTCACTTATATGGAAATGATGAGTCAGACTTAACTTAGATTATTTTAGTTCGGATGTGCACACACTTGACCATTATAATCTAAGAGTCAAAATAAAAGGAGTTACATAGATATGTAATTGAAAAGAGTTTTCTACCTTTTGAATAAATATGTAGTTTGTTATACACACACAAGACTATATATTTATTGTTAATAGATGTTTTCTCACTAAGTAGATTTTACAAAGTCACAAATGCAAAATATGTTGAACTGTATATAGATAGGGTTATATAACTTGAAGAAACAGTGGGAGACAACATTTTAATAAAGACCTAAATTAATGTGGTGATTAATAAAATGAATGCACGCTAATGTTGTCAAGTTACAAAATTTTACAAATGGCTAATTCACTATCACTGTGAAACATACTTGATGCTAACAAATTAACCGGACCGAATTACACGGATTGGTTATGGAATTTGAGAATTGTTCTCACAACGAAAAAGCTAGCATATGTCCTTAAAATGTCGATTCTTGCAACGGTTGTTGAAAATGCCTCTGAGGAAGAGCTTGTTGGGAAAAATCTAGTTTAGCACAACACACAAGTATACGTGGTCAACAAGTAATAAAGTGATAAGTCGAGTATCGCGCACGGAGAAAATAAATTGTATTCTATTCTAACATACACCAATTTTGTATTATGTCAGTTTCTTTAAATAGATGACTAATGTTGTGAATTTGTAAAATTAACTAATTAATTAAATCTAAACTAATTACCACAAGATTAATTCAGATATTATACACTTAAGACTACAATTTCTCTTATTGCTTCATTTCGATCAACACACTTCCTGTTAAGCCAAATTAATTATTTTAGATTATTAATCAAGAAGACATCATGATCTATGACCATCTCTCGATGCACCATAAACGAATCCACTTAAATCTATAAATGATAGAATTAAGAAGAACACCCTAATTAACTAATCCACTTTATCTCTACGTGAATCACATTTAAAGAGGATTTTAAGCACACGTTCTTTATTAGATTACATGCGATGAATATGTATATCTCTATGTTAAACATAAATCATGAATTCCAACTATATGCAGACAACACAATCACATGCTATTATGATCAAGTCTAAATCTATAATCCATCTCTCGAGTTCATATAGATTACTACGGTAATGACTTGCTAGACAACTAATATTTAAGCACTAATTATAATAGACAATCTCATAATAATTCTCAATAACTTAATAAGAAAGCATGTCAATCCCAGTTACACAATAAGATCCATTGTAGTCCTAAATAGAAAATTAGTTCAACATCATTGAATTAAACTCCAAAATCCACAAGTGTTAAAGCATTCTGAATACAAGTGTAAAAGACAGAGAAATAGAATAAAAATTGTAGAGAAATCCTTCTTCTCTTCACTGCTCATGCTTTGAATCCATCTTGCTTACTCCCTCGCTTTAATTCTCCAAACGATTGCTTAAATCTAGGGTTTATTGTCCTCTTTTTCTGTCTCTCCACAAGCTTTTAATATCTCCGACGTTCCCTTCCAAAAATTAGCCATCAGAATCCTTTCCAGAATCAAATTCTAAAAATAAGGTAACTATTTTTTCCCGACCAATCCGCCCCGGCGGATTCAAAGCTTTGAGGAACTCGCCCCGACGGATTTAATAGATGAAATCGTCCTGACACATTAGATGAATTAGGGAGTCTTCACCGGTTAATTCACCTAACCAAGAATTAAAGAAATTCCACTTATGATCCAAATTTTCTTATTTCAACCATCCAAAGCCAATTTTTACAACACAACACGAAAATAAGTAAAATAATACTAAAAATACTTGAAGATAAAAAATAATTAAGCCCAAAATGTGTCCGCTTCGTAGGTATAAAACCTACTCATAAAATACCCCCAAACTTGAGACTTTGTTTGTCCTCAAGCAAAAACATAAATGCAAATGCAAACTAACTACATGCCTACGAATCAAGTAATTAAACAACTTATCATCCAATTTTAAGCCACAAAGATTGTGACAACCCGAGAAATTAGACAATTTATTAAAATCTTAAATGATGGATTTAAGGTCAAATAATAGACCTAGACAGAAAATAAGTGTATGCATTTGATATTTTTGGGATGGAATTTTCAGGATTTCAAAATTTTGTAAAGGATTTTGGTGAATTATTCAGGATTAAGTGTATATGTGTTTATGTTCAGTGTATATAGTTGTATATGTGTTCAGTATGTGGTTAAGGGTCAAGGGTTGACCAGATAATTTTTATTAGTGTCAAACCCTAATATTGTTGTCGAATGTCAACGTTCAGTTAGAAAACCCTAGCAATTGATAAGAAACCCTAGAAACTGGTTCTGAAACCCTATTTTTAGTTTCGGGAATTCGAAACCCTAATTCGGATATTGAAAACCCTAATTTGGATATTTAAATACAAGGTATAAGGTTTTTGTGTATTAATCACAAATCTAATTAGAAAACCTAATTTCTAAATTAGAAAGATTATTTAAAATTCTAATTCGTGATATTAGAACCCTAATCTGGGAATTTAAATGCTATGAATAAGATTTCCGTGTATTAATTTCAAACATAATTAGGGATAACCCGAATTGATTAATTAGAAATTCTAATAATTAGAAACCCTAATTATTAGGAACCCTAATTTGTAAATTTGAAACTATAACACCCCTTTTCGAAATAGAAAGAGAGGTTACTCAAAACATAACAAAACTGACGAATTTAATAGCAAGGCTTCAAAGCCACAAAAGAATAGTCTTAATAACTGATAAATACCACAAGTCAACCATAATAAATCTCAACTGTCTCAAACCACAATCTAAAATAATTATTACAATTCCAAGTAAACTGACACATCAAGTCTAAATAGAATATTTCTAAATCATTGGAATGAATGGAGTTCTCATCACACTTGCCTTGATCCCCTAATTACCTCGCTTCAAGAAAAAAAAGCAAACATGAGCCAAATGCCCAAAGATGCGGATATAGAATACAAATAATGAACCAAATAACTAACTTCAATTGAATGAAATGAAACGAAACAAAAGCAAAAGCGAAACGAACAAAACTAACACAATGAAATAATAGTCAATCAAATGGTCAGGTGTTATTTCATACCGAGCTCAGAACAAAACAAAAATATACAGCCACACAGGCAAGTCAAATAATGCCACACAGGCAAATCAAATAATGCCACACAGTATAACATACATCGGACCGGCCGGATCCAGATACATGTAAATCGGAAGGTGTGTTTAGCACAAATATCACCAATCCGCAGAACATAACAGAACAGAAAACTAGGGTCGACCCATACGCCTCCCACAACAAAACACCAAATGGCCAACTCCCACCGGAGCACAAAACGGAGTCGCCATGGACTGATCACACCGCCACGGAAGGTGTCATGCCTCGGTGCCAAGAGGACATGCCTGTGGTACCCCCACAGGTGGTTATAGCTCAGGTATACCCTACGATATTCTAACAAAATATCATGTCACAACACATGCGACACAATATCAACACAAATGGGTTCTAACGTTATATACGATAGATCGAATCGAATTATCAATACAAGTCTCCAAAATATACTAACATGTACATCACTACAAAAATCGAGATACATATTAAACACGATCAACAAGTTCAAAGAGTACAAACATGAGTTCTAAATATCAATGCCCCAAAACGAAACTATCACATGGATTTGAGAAGGAACAAACATGCGAAACGATAACTAATTTCTAAATGAAAACAAAACGAAGAAATCAAAATTAAAAGGATTATCGCTGAAGGAGTACGGAATCCGTACCTGGATTAAGCAATGTAATACCCAAAATTTATACTCCAAATTTGACTTCGTTTAGACTCTCTCTCCCGCAATCTAAATAATTAATAAGATTTTATTACAATTCAATCATTAATAACATAATAATATTAAATTTATTATTAAAGCTTTTATAACTACGTCGGTAAAAATTAATTAATACAAATTAATATACATAACATCAATTGATTTACTAATTCCATACACAAATTTCATGGTCAAATGATAAGTAAAATATATATGCTAAAAATTATTAAAATATTATATATATATATATATATATATATATATATATAATATAATATAAAATTTACGCTGCGTAAATCTAACAGGCATACCATGATGACGATTTTTATTTTTTATTTTTATTTTTTAACAAAGAGTTCTGGCCAAGTATGCATATATATAATATATATAGTCTAATGTCCTTCCCACAAGTAATCTGATAACTTTATATACATATATATATATATATATATATATATATAACCATACAAATCAAACATGTCAAACGTGAATACTGAAGTTTATACTCATAAAGTACTAAAACGGAGAGAAGAAAGAAGAAAAGAAGAAAAAAAATAGCACCTGATCCTCCTTTTGTTTTCTGTTTTCCAGCGCTGCTCAATTCTTTTCCTTTAGTTCGTAAGAGATGTAATGCAATGTAATTAGGTTTTATTTTTTTATCTTGCTAATTCTCCTAGTTATAATATAATATAATATAAATCACATATAACTCAAATTTAATTAGTTTTAAGGCCCAATTTTATTAATTAATATAAAATATTTATTAACTCTCCAAATTTTAATAGGAATTTAAAAATACACAATTTTAAATTAGACCCACTTAGTTTAAAGCCCAATTTTTACTAATTTAAATTTATCCTTCACATACTAATATTTATTAGCCCACATAAATTAAATAATTAGTTTGACCCAAAATAAATGACAAAATCCAATTAATAAATTTTAAAACAAAGAAATTTTTATTATTTAATATTAATATTTATTTTTATTTTTCCCGGGTATTACATCACCTACCCCTTAAAAAGGATTCCGTCCCTGGAATCAAAAGAATAGAACGCACCTAATTTTCAAAGAGATGTGGATATTCCGCTCGAATAGACTCTTCCATCTCCCATGTAGCCTCCCGCTCCTAATGATTCCTCCACATAACCTTAACAAATGGAATTGTCTTCCTTCTCATAATTCGCTCTTGACGATCCAAAATCGCCTCGGCTTGTTCCTCACAAGTAAGATCCTCCCGAATCTTATCGAACGGATATTGCACCACATGCAACGGATGATAATGATAACTCCTTAACAACGACACATGGAACACATTGTGCACATGAGCTAGCTGTGGAGGCAAAGCTAATCGATATGCAACTTCACCAACCCTCTCCAAAATCTCAAATGGACCGATATAACGCGGACTAAGCTTCCCTTTCAACCCAAATCGCCGAATTCCCTTCCAAGGAGAAACTTTTAGAAACACATGCTCACCAGGTTCAAACTCTAAAGTCCTCTTATGCTTATCAGCATAACTCTTCTGCCGTGATCGAGCCGACTTCAATTTCTCCTTAGCCACCGCTACCTTCTCCGTAGTGATTTGGACTAACTCAGGCCCTTCTATAGCCCTTTCACCAACCTCATCCCAACAAGTTGGTGCCCGACATTTCCTACCATACAATGCCTCAAACGGAGCCATTCCAATACTTGCATGCCAGCTGTTGTTGTAAGCAAACTCAACTAGGCTCAAGTAATCATCCCAATTACCCGACCACTCAAGTGCACAAGACCTCAACATGTCCTCTAATGTCTGAATAGTCCATTTAGATTGCCCATCAGTTTGCGGATGTAAAGAAGTACTGAAGTTGAGCCGAGTACCCCAAGCTCGTTGAAACCCTTTCCAAAACCTTGAAGTAAACCGTGGGTCCCTATCTGAAACAATAGACACTAGAGTACCATGAAGTCTAACAATTTCCTGCTGAAAGATATGTGCCAATCTATCCACCGAGTAACCCTCATGGATAGCCAAAAAGTGTGTCGATTTGGTTAACCGGTCCACCACTACCCATATGGCATCATTCTTCCTGAAAGTCTTCGGCAAACCAGTCACAAAATCCATCGTGATATCCTCCCACTTCCACACTGGAATGTCTAACTGTTGCAGCAAACCACTAGCTCGTTGATGTTCTATCTTCACTTGTTGACAAGTGAGGCACTTCCCAACATATTCAGCCACGTCTTGTTTCATCCCATTCTACCAAAAATTCTTCTTCAAATCTCTATACATCTTTGTAGAACCTGGATGAATAGAAAATGGCGAACTATGAGCCTCAGCCAACACAGCCTCCCGAATGATTGGATCCGATGGTACACACAACCGTTCACCCAACCAAATCACACCATGGTCATCAATACAAAACTCGGGCTGCTTTCCCTCCTCTAGATTTTGCGTCATACTCCACAACTCCCCATCTTTTTTTTTGAGCTTCTTTGACCCGCGAGATAAGAGAGGGCTCCACTCTCATATTCGCCAAAAGCCCATCTGAACCTCGTACATACAACTCCAACTCGAGCCGCTCCATATCCGAAATAAGTTGAGGTTGTGTAATAAGGGCTGCTACACTCCCTGAACTCTTTCGGCTAAGAGCATCTGCAACCACATTTGCCTTCCCTAGGTGATACTGAATTCTAGCATCATAATCTTTTAGAAGCTCCAACCAACGCCTCTGCCTCATATTGAGCTCCTTCTGAGTGAAAATGTATTTAAGACTTTTGTGATCGGTGAAGATATCACAAGTCTCTCTATACAAATAATGCCTCCAAATCTTTAAGTCAAAGATCACTGCTGCCAACTCCAAATCATGTATGGAGTAGTTCACCTCATAAGGTTTAAGCTGCCTAGAAGCATAAGCAATCACCTTACCGTGTTGCATCAAAACACACCCCAAGCCCTTCTTAGAAGCATCACTACAAATCTGATAGCCTCCTGTCCCCGACGGCAATGCAAGTATAGGAGCTGACACAAGTCGTTTCTTCAACTCCTCGAAACTCTTCTCCCGCTCCTCATTCCACATAAACTTCACGCCTTTCTCATCAATCGAGTCGATGGTAAGGCAAGGAAGGAAAACCCTTCCACAAATCGCCTATAATACCTCGCCAAACCCAAGAAACTCCTAATCTACATCATCAGTAGTAGGTCTCGGCCATTTAGTGATAGCCTCAACCTTCGCAGGATCCACCTTAATGCCTTCAGCAGAAACAACGTGGCCCATAAATGCAACTTGCTCCAACCAGAACTCGCATTTAGAGAATTTAGCATACAATTTCTCTTTCTGCAAAATCCCTAACACTGTGAGAAGATGCTCTTCATGCTCTTCCTTAGACTTGGAGTAAACCAAAATGTCATCAATAAAGACAATGACAAATTGATCCAAGTACTCCCTGAACACCCGATTCATTAAATCCATAAACACTGCCGGAGCATTAGTTAAACCGAATGGCATCACCAAAAACTCGTAATGCCCATATCGAAAGCGAAAAAAGTCATCTTTAGGGATATCCTCATCCTCACCCTCAATCGATGATAGCCCGACCTCAAGTCTATCTTTTAAAAATACTTCGCCCCCTGAAGTTGGTCAAACAAGTCATCAATCCTCGGCAATGGATACCGATTCCTGATGGTAATCTTGTTTAACTCCTTGTAGTCTATACACAGCCTTATAGACCCATCCTTCTTCTTCACAAACAAAACTGGAGCACCCCATGGCGAAACACTCGGCCGAATCACACCATGATCTAACAGTTCCTGCAACTGTTCTTTCAACTCTTGCAACTCCTACGGTGCCATCCGATATGGCGCCTTAGAGATAGGCTCCACACCAGGAACAAGCTCAATAGCAAACTCTACTTCTCGCTGCGGTGGTAACCCTGACAACTCCTCAGGAAACAGATCTGAAAAGTCACGAACAATTGGAACATCTTCAATACAAGACTCACTCTTAGAGGTATCTTTAACAAATGCCAAATACCCCTCACAACCCTTTGCCACCAACTTTTCAGCCTTCAAAGCTGAAATTAACTTCACCACTCTACTCTACCGTGAACCTGAAAACACGAATTACGGAGACTTCACATCTCCAATATAACCTTCTTCGCCGACAATCAATAGTGGCTGGTGCTTATCCAACCAGTCCATCCCAAGAATGACATCGAAATCATACATACTCATTGGAAGGAGATTAGCCCTACGAATCTTATCCCCAAAACTGATCGGACACCCTCGATACAAATCAGAAATGACCACAGAAGTCCCCATCGGGGTAGCAATAGACATAATAGAATCTAAATACTGAGATGGCACACCCAGGTGCCGAACAAAAGACTGAGCAACAACGGAATGAGTAGAACCCGTATCAAACAAAATGGACGCCTCACTATTGCCAACTAAAAGAGTACCAGAAACAGTACCTGGCGCACCTGCCGCCTGGTTATACGTCAATGCAAACACTCGATCGCCCTGACGCTGACCTCCATTGCCACCATTATCACCACCTCCACCATTTTCGCGTGGACTGGTACAATCCCTAGCAATATGACCCATCTGTCCACACAAGAAGCATGCACCAGTGAGTCTATGGCACTGCCTTCCCGGATGATTAGCCGCACATGTAGCACAAGGAACTATCGGGATGAGATTTGGGTTACCCCCACCAGCTGGTCCCGGATAACGACCCTGATTTTGCCCATGTTGAAGATTATGCCCCTGTTGACGATTCTGTCCATACCAAGGTAGCTGAAGCTGACGATTTTGCCTTTGCTGAGGCATCTGCTGATAACCCCTATTTTGATTCTGGCCACGCCACTGCCCCTGCTGGCCACCACGGTTCCTATTCCACTGAACACCCTGATTTTTCCCGTGCTGACCTGAAGTTTGACCTTGCTAGTCATCTCTGCCCCTCTTTCGACTCCCTTTCGGTTTAGAAGACCGAAAGTCCTGTCGCTCCATCTCAATATTTTTGGCCGCATTTACCACAGCTGACACATCTGTAAATTTGGTGTTAATGAGATGTTGCCGATACCTGTAATGGATCCTCCACTTGAATTTCTCTACCTGTTCTGCTGCAGTCCTTGCTGAAGTTCCCGCAAAGTCTGCTAACCTGGTGAACCTCGTCATGAAATCCGTGATGGACTCATCATCTTTCTGCCGAATAGACAAATATTCTCTGGCATAGGCCTCTTTATCGCTAATTTGAAAGTACTGGCGATAAAAGACTCCTAAAACTCCTACCAACCAAGTGTCTCAACATAACCATCACCCTTTGTTGTTTTCATTGCTTTCCACCACCTCTGTGCATCCCCCTCAAGCTTGTAAACTGCAAGCAATACTTTTTGATTATCCGAGCACCCCAACACATCAAAGATCTTCTCTAGGTGAGCAATCCAATTCTCTGCATCAATTGGAGTCGGAGCCGAACTGAATGAGTGTGGTTTCTGCTTCTGAAACCTTTCCAACCATACATACATTGTAACCACCTGCTGATCATGACCATCTACATTCTCTTCCTCTTCGTTTGCATGCTGACCATTATTTACTGTGTTCTCCTGCTCAGGAATTTCAGGCGGCGGCTGCTGCATTGCCTGAACAACCTGTGCCACCAACTGAGGCAAAGCCTGATTCACCAAGGTAGCCAATTGAGCATTAATCTGGTCGTTAGGTTGCTCATTGGACCGACCTTCACCTCTTCCCCTGTTGTTACCTCGCCTTCTAGCAACTCTGGCGGATCTATGAGTTATCTAACAAAGATATATCAACGAATAGATAACAAAGAAGATTAGAGATAGATTCGAATATAGCTGATATGATAGCTGAACAGAAAATGAAACAGAACAAAAACCTAACCCAAAAGTCTACCCATAACTCACAGGTCAAACCTAAATAGGTTTTCTACAAGAAAGAACCTAAGCTTTGATACCAACTCTGTAACACCCCTTTCCGAAATAGAAAGAGAGGTTACTCAAAACATAACAAAACTGATGAATTTAATAGTAAGGCTCAAAGCCACAAAATAATAGTCTTAATAACTGATAAATACCACAAGTCAACCATAATAAATCTCAACGGTCTCAAACCACAATCTAAAATAATTATTATAATTCCAAGTAAACTGACACATCAAGTCTAAACAGAATATTTCTAAATCATTGGAATGAATGGAGCTCTCATCACACTTGCCCTTGATCCCCCTGATTACCTGCCGGAAGAAAAACATAGCAATAGCCAAATGCCTAGTACGGATATAGAATACAAATAATGAACCGAAATAACAAACTCAATTAAATGAAATGAAACGAAACAAAGCAAACGAAACGAACAAAACTAACACAACGAAATAATAAATCAATCAAATGGTGGGTGTTATTTCATCACCGAGCTCGAAACAAAACAAAAATATACCTTCCCACACGAATAAGTCAAATAATGCCACACAGTAAATCAAATAATGCCACAGGCATAACATATACATCGGATTCCGTGGGATCCAGATGCATGTAAATTAGAAGGTGTGTTTGGCACAAACAGTCTGTAACAACCCTTTCTGAAATAGAAAGAGAGGTTACTCAAAACATAACAAAACTGATGAATTTAATAGCAAGGCTCAAAGCCACAAAAGAATAGTCTTAATAACTGATAAATACCACAAGTCAACCATAATAAATCTCAACTGTCTCAAACCACAATCTAAAATAATTATTACAATTCCAAGTAAACTAACACATCAAGTCTAAACAGAATATTTCTAAATCATTGGAATGAATAGAGCTCTCATCACACTTTCCCTTGATCCCCCTGATTACCTGCCAGAAGAAAAACACAGCATGAGCCAAATGCCCAGTACGGATATAGAATACAAATAATGAACCGAAATAAATTCAATTAAATGAAATGAAACGAAACAAACTGAAACGAAACGAACAAAACTAACACAACGAAATAATAGGCTGAATCAAATGGCTGGGTGTTATTTCATACCGAGCTCAGAACAAAACAGAAATATACCTTGCCACACATGCAAGTCAAATAATGCCACACAAGTAAATCAAATAATGCCACACAGGCATAACATACATCGGACCGGCCGGATCTAGATGCATGTAAATCGGAAGGTGTGTTTGGCACAAACATCACCAATCTGCAGAACATAACAGAACAGAAAACTAGGGTCGACCCATACGCCTCCCACAACAAAACACCAAATGGCCAACTCCCACCGGAGCACAAAACGGAGACGCCGTGGACTGATCACACCGCCACCTAAGGCGTCGTGCCTCACATGCGAGGGGACATGCACAGTGGTACCCCACACGGTGGTTATAACACAGGTATACCCTACGGTATTCTAACAAAAATATCATGTCACAACACATGCGACACAATATCAACACAAATGGGTTCTAACGTTACATGATGATAGATCGAATCGAATTATCAATACAAGTCTCCAAAATATACTAACATGTACATCACTACAAAAATCGAGATACATATTAAACACGATCAACAAGTTCAAAGAGTACAAACATGAGTTCTAAATATCAATGCCCCAAAACGAAACTATCACATGGATTTGAGAAGGAACAAACATGCGAAACAATAACTAATTTCTAAACGAAAACAAAACGAAGAAATCAAAATTAAAAGGATTATCGCTGAAGGAGTACGGAATCCGTACTTGGATTAAGCAATGTAATACCCAAAATTTATACTCCAAATTTGACTCGTTTAGACTCTCTCCGGACAATCTAAATAATTAATAAGATTTTATTACAATTCAATCATTAATAACATAATAATATAAAATTTATTATTAAAGCTTTTATAACTACGTCGGTGAAATTAATTAATACAAATTAATATACATAACTTCAATTGATTTACTAATTCCATACACAAATTTCATGGTCAAATGATAAGTAAAATATATATGCTAAAAGATTATTAAAATATTATATATATATATATATATATATATATATAAGGAATTTACGCCTGTAGAAATCTAACATGCATACCATGATGACGATTTTTTATTTTTTATTTTTTAATTAACAAAGAGTTTCGATTAAGTATGAATATATATAATATATATAGTCTAATGTCCTTCCCACAAGTAATCTGATAACTTTATATATATATATATATATATATATATATATATATATATATATAATCAAAAATCAAACATGTCAAATGTGAATATTGAAGTTTATACTCATAAAGTACTAAAACGGAAAGAAGAAAGAAGAAAAGAAGAAAAAAATAGCACCTGATCCTCTTTTTGTTTTCTGTTTTCCAGCACCGCTCAATTCTTTTCCTTTAGTTCGTAAGAGATGTAATGCAATGTAATTAGGTTTTATTTTTTTATCTTGCTAATTCTCCTAGTTATAATATAATATAATATAAATCACATATAACTCAAATTTAATTAGTTTTAAGGCCTAATTTTATTAATTAATATAATATATTTATTAACTCTCCAAATTTTAATAGGATTTTAAAATTACACAATTTTAAATTAGACCCACTTAGTTTAAAGCCCAATTTTTACTAATTTAAATTTATCCTTCACATACTAATATTTATTAGCCCACATAAATTAAATAACTAGTTTGACCCAAAATAAATGACAAAATCCAATTAATAAATTTTAAAACAAAGAAATTTTTATTATTTAATATTAA
This sequence comes from Panax quinquefolius, assembly GCA_020205615.1. Lineage (NCBI taxonomy): Eukaryota > Viridiplantae > Streptophyta > Magnoliopsida > Apiales > Araliaceae > Panax > Panax quinquefolius. The sequence goes on from CM035155.1 coordinate 65,030,949, forward strand.
TTTTTATTTTTATTTTTCCCTAAGTATTACGTAAACCCTAATTGATAATTAGGTAATGTTAAATTTTAATTGGGAGATAGTAATCGTAATTTTATTTAAGTCCTAATGTGATTAGGAAATTATAATATAATTAGGAAACCCTAATTATAATTTGAAAATCATAATTTTCTATTTTGAAAACCTAAGTTGAAAATCCTAAAAATTTGTATTTTTGGAAACCTTAAATTTTAACCCTAAGGGTAGCATCAAAGGACCAATTTGCCATTAAAATTGGAAGGAAAAGTCGAAATTGCCATTTTTGCAATTCTTTAAGGAGTTGGTAAGTAGATCTTGACTTAATGTGGGTTGTTCACTAACCCTATACCCTAGGCATGTGACTTGTATCAACAACCTAGCAGCTATATTAGCTTCATTCAATGGATCAAATAGATTAAATAGAGAAAAGTAAGAAAAAAATCACTTACTATATTCTCAAACCAACCAAGACCCTTCTCTCTCTATATTTTCGGGGTTGAGAGTGGAAAGGGAGAGATAAGATAAGATTCTATCACTACTTGGCTTTCCAATATCAGATCATTAAGTATCAGATTCAAAGATTGGGCATTCAAAAGGTATAAAACCCTGAACTTGTAGATCTATGTATTTTGTGTTAGATGTTGTTGTTAGATGTTTAAAGTTATGTTAGAAGGTGTCACTTGTTGATCTGGGTTGCTAGAACATGGATTCATAACATCAAAGAGCTCGAAATTGAAGATTTCTAAATCTGGAAAATTTCTAAAACATCGTTTGACAAACAAATGTCAGACCTTATATATTGGTGTCTGTTAATTATTTTTGTGTTTTAAATGTTTGAACATGTAGTATGTTATGTAGTCTTTGCTCTGGAACTTGTATCAAGTCCATAACAGGTGTAGATTTAAAGTTATAAGCAGTCAAAACCCTTTGACCAACCAGGAAATCTGGAATCTAGGCATCCCATAATTTGCTTAGATTTCGTTTGACAAGCTTTTCAAGGCTCTTAATCTTACTGTGTTTGGTTCGTTTTGACAAGTTGTGGTTTTAATCTTGTAGACTGGTATAAGTACTACACAATCATGCTAATAGATCACTCATATCGTGCATAGAATCAAATTAATGAGTTGTCAAACCATCGTTGACCACTAGCTTCTGACGAAATCTGGAAAAACCCAGATTTCTCAAGAACACGTTTCTGACAAGCTTTTGACCGGCTTTGATCTCTCAGCTGTGATGTTTTTAGGTTGATGTAATGTAATAAAATTGTACCTTATTATGTATACTTCATGTGTAAACTTTTAGATCACAAAAAGAATGACCAGAATCAAAGTTACAAAGCTTCAAAAGAGGCACCTCGACTGTTCTTCAATTTTTGGAAAACCCAGAAATTGAAGAAGAGTGTTTGACAAGACTTTGATGCACTACATCTTCTTGATTTGATGCAGGATGTCCATGAATTTGGTTTATGGTTGTAGTATTACATTAGTACTACAACTATAACACCATTATCAGTCCAGAAATCAACAAGAACATATATTAAAAACCGGTCAAACTTAGTACCTTTAGCACTGACATGAAATCTGGGTTTAGGCTGATGAACACCAAGAACACCTATAGTGACGGGTCTGTCGCTATAGGGCCCTTTAGCGACAGTTTCTTAAATAATTGTTTTTATTAAATAATTAATATTAAATAGTTTTTAATTATGAAAAATACAAAATAAATTCTTAAAAATTATTTTAAAGCCTAAAAATGAGTTTTTAATTATTTTGAGTATATTTCAAAAATATTTAATATTTTTGGAATATAAAAGGTATTTATTTATTTAATTATAATATTAAATAAATTATTTAAAAATGGTTTTAATTCATGAAAAATCATGAAAAATTATATTATGGTATAAGAAAATATTTTAAGTTATTTTAATAACTTTTGATATTTTGTGATGAAATTCATTAATTAATTTATTTTAATGGTAATTAATTTATTTAATAAATATATTAAATAAATTATGGAAAAATAAATTAATGTTTTAAAAATCATATAAAAATGATTTAGGTGTTAGAAAAATATTTTAAGTTATAAAATATACCTTTTGATATTTTGTCATAAAAATATTAATATTTTAATATTTAAAGCAATTATCGGATAAACAATTTAATCATTTAAAAATCATATAAATATGATTTTAAAGTATTAAAATACTTTCTAATATTATACATATATTATAATATTATGTTATGATTTTCATTAATATTTAATATTAAATAAATATTAATAATAAAGGAATATTGTGGTATTTATATTATATATAAATACGATATAAGTGATTGAAAAATTATGATAAATGATAATATTTACTTGAAAATTATTACGATCTTATGAAAATTATTTTGATTGATAATATGATTATCTAAGATAATTGTTAAGTGTTTAGACAGAGTTTAATTGAACTTAAACTCGATAAAAGTCAGACTAGACCGTCGGGATGTTAGAATTTCGTCGGGTTCAACTCAGACTGCGATAGTTTGACTTGATACCGAGTTTTATGTGTGTTGTAGACTGATAGGGTTATGTGTTTAGGTTATTCTATATATACATATATATATAATAGTATTATATTGTGATGATATTATTATAATATTGGAGATCTATATTACTAATATTAGGTTTTTGGATAAAGCGTTATAAATTGCGTAGCAGTAATCAACCGGGCAGGCAAGTTTTTCTAAACTCTACTAAGAATTGTTTCATTCAGATATGCTTATGGTTAATCATTGCTGATTGCCATGGTAGAATTGTACTATGTACATATTGTATGTATAAGTCAGGTATGAAAGGCTGATCACCTTCATTACCGTTCGATCCAGATATATTTGTTCATATTTAATACTTGTTCAGTCAAAAGTTTGTTCGTGCTAGTTCTCAACTATATTGAAGAATTATAGTCAGCTTATTATTCAAACTCTTTCAATCATGTATGTCCTTAAATAAATTTAAACTTACTGAACAACCTTCATGCTCACCCTTGCTATATCATGATAAAACATTGCAGATAAAGACGAATGCTTCGGATACAAGGAAAGGTTAAAGATAGTTCCAGCTTAAAGTTATTATGCGCAATTAGATTTGTAATAGTGTTGTATGATAATAATGTTTTGTGTTAGATAAGTTATGAATTGTGTATAAGTTAAGGTTACTCGACCTTGGGGAATAGTGTTTAAAGTTTAATGTATAAACAAGTTATGTTTATATATTCCGCAAATAGTTATAGAATGATTGTACCAGATCCGTGGTGATTTGGGACTGTTGGGTAAATTCTAACTACGCACAACACGCAAGTATACATGGTCAACAAGTAATATAATAGTAAGTAAAGTATCGTTCTCACAGAGATAATTTAGTAAGAATTTTAACCTCACAACTATCAATTTTTTATTAATCCTAATTTTATTAAACTATCCAAAATAATGTTTAAAATTATAAAAACTAAATTATTAATATATGATCACAAAACGAAACAAATCTTAAAAACTGAAATTCAAACAATTATTGGAGAATTAGGCTTACGATTTCACCCTAAGCTTCACTCTGTTTTTTACACCTTTATTCCAGTTCAATTCATTATCCCAGTTTATTAATCAAGAACACGAATATAACACTAGCCACCTCTCGATGACCTAATACTGTATTAATTTAAATCCACAAATCAGATAGAAACAAGTTAAACACCTTAATCAACTAACTCACTATATCTCTATGTGAATTATAATTAAAGAAGGTTTAAGATTAAGTTTTCTATCCGATTACATGCGATGTCAAGCATATCTCTACCTTAACATTCATCAAGATTCTGTTCATTCACAAAATTCAAGAACACATGCTATATTAACTAAGTCTAGACTCGTATTTCCTCTCTCGAATTCATACAAGTCCACAAAGAACTATTGATCAGGCAATTCATAAATTCAAGCTCAAATTAATATAGATAAACTGGATAATAGCTTATTAAACTGGAAATCAAAGTTACAAAATCATCGTTTCACTTAAAGATCCATCCTAAGCCTAAAAAGTAAATTAGTTCATAATAAATGAAATAATAACTGAATAAATTAAAGATAACATCCATTCAATTACAAATATAAGACTAAGAAGAAGAATAATGCAGAACACCTTTCACGTTAGCCTTAATCCACAATCGATATGAAAGTTCTTCAAAATCTTCACTCCAATGCTCAATGTGAATTTCTGTAATTAATCTCTGATTATTGCTCTGTATATATATGAATTTGTTGTTAGTTACTCAATATTTTATCCAACACACGAGTTTTGGTCGAAGTCCCCTGTCTATTAGAATCCAAACGCTATCCACGTAATAAATTCCATGGCCAGCTGAGTTTCAAACAAACCAGGAGTGTCAGCAATCAAGATCCCCTACCCCGGCGGGGGTATAAGCTCATAAAAGACCCGCCCCGGTGGGCTAGGCTTCTATCTCCTGAATGTTGGACCCCCGCCCCGACGGAGGTGTAAGAACTAAAAATGCCTGCCCCCGCGGGGGTACCTTCTGCTTTCTAACTTTGCTAAATCTTCACACTAGCTCCAATATTGCTTCAAATGACTCCCTCTCTTTGCTACTTGCCACACCAACCATCCTACACATAAAATAACGATAAACAAGTAAAAAGGAACATGAAAGCAAGAATTTAACAACGATTAAGCTTGAAATGGACATCGATTCGTGGATATAAAATCCACTTATCAAAATCCCCCAAACTTAAACCGTGCTAGTCCTCGAGCACAAAACAAACTACATGCTATGAAACACAATGATATGTAATGTATCTAATCTAAATGTCATCGAATCCAGAAATGTCATAAACTTAAAAGTATTCTACCAGCCTCTCGAAGATGAAGCAAACATTTCAACTCCTCATATCGAAACCCCTCAATAGTTTCTTATCAATCCTCGAATCTTAGACCATCATTACTGATATAGTGTGTGTGTGTGTGTGCAATGTCCGTGACAACTGATTCTAGTTCAAATTCAACACATAATCAATTTCTTATTAGGAATCATATAGAATAACTCAAAAATTTCAAAAATAGACAAGTTCCAACTAAAATCAAACGTTTACCAAGATTAGGGATCCAAATAGGGTATTCATGCTTTCTTTTCTTTTCTTTTTCATTGATGGGGGCTCTTTGCTCTTATTCCCGTCTTTTCTTCATTTTTTTAGATAGATGGTTGGTGAGTGCGTTTTACGCTCCATCTCACGCTTGTGTTTATGGGGAGTATTTCTTCTCAAGCCACCACAAGACTCAACTAGATATTATTTTCTCTTCCTCTTTTTTTTTTCTTCGAAGCTTATATACCCTACCTTTTCCCCCAAACTTAGGTTCTTGTCTAATTCGTCGTCTTCACTGCCTATTCTTGTCCTTCTATGATTTACACTAGCATTATCCTTTAGAAACTATTTATGTATCAATTTAAACTAATTAGTCAACACAGATGTTATTACATGCTACCCTTTTTATACCAGTTTCAAACAAGCACAAGATCCGAGTCATAATTCAAAACTACATCAAGGTTCTAATAATCAATGCTGTATTTATCGACTTAATCTCAATCTCATCATTGGCCCAAAATAAAATGAACTAAAACACTACTGGACATATACAAACACAATATTTAACTAATTTTTTTTCTAGATATATGTGTAACATAACAAAATGCAAAAATAACAACAATAATTAAACTATGTATGCACCTAAGCTACTATGCAATTATATGATTACATAAGTGCAATCTCATAAATCCTAAATTAATATGCAAAACTAAAGTGCAAATGACAAATGCAAGCCTAACTAATGACATTATGCATGCAGACATGTAAACATAAAAGTAAATCCCCCAAACTTAATGATTACAATGCCCTCATTGTGTGGATAACTCAATAAAAATTATGAGGACTTCCCTATAAGCACGTTAAGCCTGGGGTGGTGGTGGTTGATCTTCTTCCTCGGAGTCACTTGGTGGAAGTGGGATCGGTTGCTGATATGGAAATTAAGCATTAGGATTTAAACTTTGGAGCGTCGTGTGTGAATGAGAGATTCATAGCCTCGAACATATGGTCCTGCCTAGCAGCGAGTCGCTTCATCTCTCGTCGTGCTTGCTTGTTGTGCTCATCTACTTGGCGCTGAAAATTTAGGAACTGAGGACTAGATATTGCCTCGGACTGTGGTACCTGCTCTGTTCCTTGATCTCCCATAGTCGCATCCTCATCCTCTGAGGTGTCTGCAGCGTCAACTTCATCCTCCGAAGCCGATGGAAAAATAAAACCCAGACCTCGAGGATGGGAATCACCTCCGGCCCACACCGAATACTGCGCTATCATTCTGGAATCTAGTAACTAAAGTGGCATCTGAGTGGGTTCATCATCAGACCATCTAACACCCGCTTGGCGACATAACCCACATATGAGTGATGGGTGTGGCAAGCCGCCTGAAAAGTTTCCTCGTAAGCATCGGCGAATGGAAAAACCGATTATGGCCCCGACATCAATGATGACATCTTGCTCAATCGCGTATAGAAGTAGTGCCTTCTCTTTGGTCACGTCCGATGTGTGTTGGGACGGGAACAGTTTAGCACATAAGAAGGCATACCATATCTTACCATACCGACTGAGATCCTTGCTATGAAAAATCGTGCCTCCTTTTCGACCATTGATCCATGTTGTGTCTGGCTTAGTCTTTTCTTTGAGTATAGCCTCATAGCCCAGATCGAAATCATGCAGGTGGGCATATTGGCACTGTCGAGGTACTCGTAACTGATAATAGGTGTTGATGGCATCAGCACTGAACGAGACTAATCGACCCCGCACATACGCATTGAATGGGGCTTTGTCCTCGGCGTTGGCATAAAACTCTTTGACCACATTGACAACAGCTAGCTCAGGTTCCTCAGTGAACTTGTTCCACCCTTTCTGATAAATTTGTTGCATCATTTCACCGTCAATAGGATCCGGTGCCAACCCCTGCTCCGGTGTAAGAGCTTTCGTCACCATGTAGTCATAACGGTCGGCGACGGCGGCACTTATGAATTTGCGTCGATCAAAGGTCCGTGTCGGTTGTGCGGGCCTTGAACTTCTCCCCTTTGTCATTTTGTTGTGGGTTCAGACGCCATTGAATTGAGTAATCCGTAACACAACTATATTCCCTCCAAACTTGGTTCACACAAACTATCAAACACTTGGTGTGCACAAAAGTTTCTTCCCCCAAACTTAATGAATTTTGTGGCAATTATGGTGATTGAAGATGAAAAAGTGGAAGATAGGTTACTCACTCTCAATTGCAAGATGAATTCCCACAGTAAGAACCCAAATTCGTGGCTTCCTGAGTTTAAATTTAATGTTTGTGATGAACTTGGGTTGTGAGGGTGTGTTTATATAGAGGTGGTGGGATGGAGAAGAATAAAAGTAAGTGATGGAGGTAATGGGTAGTGGGTGAATGTGTTAAAGAAGTGGGAAGATGGAATTGAAGTTGCTAGAACGTGGGAGAGGATTGATGGGAGTTGGAATAGTATGTGATGAAGAAGTAGAAGTGTAATGAAGAAGTGGGGGAAGTGGGAAGTGTAATTGAAGTAGAAGTAACTACCGAGCATGTCTGTTCACATCCAGGACCCCCGCCCCGGCGAGGGGTATAAAGCTTAAAGCCCGTCCGTGACAAGGGGTACAACAAGAAGCTTGCCCCTGCGGGCATGTAATCTGTTAGTTGAGTTGGGAGACCCCATGACGGTGAGTATAAGACATGAATCCATGTTAGCTGATGTTCCGTTCTCTTCTTCTTCCTTGATGTTATCCCACTTAATGAATAGTTTCACATCCTTCAAGTTATGAAACATATATGTGAGTAGATTGTTCATCATTTTGAGCAAGGTTGAGAGATTAACAAGACTCATACAATATAATAACTACTTAATGCACTTATTATAAATTACTAATTATGCTAAACTATAATCTAACCGTTATGATTAAAAATATGAAAAATAAAAGTACGATTGGGTTGCCTCCCAATTAGCGCTTGATTTTAAGTCGTTCATCCTGACTACTCCCTGTTTATGGTACGTCGGATAATGTGATCGCGATGACATCCGTGTTGGATTCGCCCCCTCCAATAATCCTTCAACCGTTGACCGTTGACTTTGAAAGTCTCCAACGGGTTTCTACTATAGAGTTCAACGGCGCCACGTGAGAAAACTCTTTTGATGGTGAATGGCCCCGACCATCTTGACTTAAGCTTGCCTGGGAACAACCTCAACTGTGAGTTAAACAATAGGACTGATTACCCCGGCTCAAACGTTCTTTGCATGATTTTCTGGTCGTGCCATCTCTTGACCTTTTCCTTGTATAGCTTAGAGTTTTCGTAGGCTTGAAGTCAAAATTCGTCGAGCTCGTTTAATTGCAGTAGTCGCTTTTCCCCCACAGCTGCTTGATCGAAGTTAAGTTTTTGAATCGCCCAGTAAGCCTTATGCTGTAACTCGACAGGTAAGTGACAAGCCTTCCCGTATAGTAGTTGATATGGTGACATACCAATCGGTGTTTTATACGCAGTCCGGTAGGCCCATAGTGTATCATCCAACCTGAGCGACCAATCCTTTCGATTCGGGTTTACAACCTTTTCCAAGATTCTCATTGCTTCCCTGTTCGAAACCTCAGCTTGCCCACTGGTTTGGGGATGATAAGTTGTAGCTACCTTATGATTGACCCCATACTTTGCCAATAGAGCTGTAAATGATTTGTTGTAGAAGTGACTACCTTCATCACTTATAATAGCTCTTGATGTGCCAAATCTCGTAAAAATATTCTTCTCCAAGAATTTGAGAACCACTTTGGCATCGTTAGTTGGGTGTGTTGCGGCTTCAACCCACTTTGAGACGTAATCCACTGCAAGCAAAATGTACTGATTGTTAAGTGATGAAGGGAATGGGCCCATGAAATCTATGCCCCATACATCGAAAATCTCAACTTCTAGAATTGTTTGTAGTGGCATCTCATTCCTTTTCGATATGTTGCCCACCCTTTGACATCTATCACATGTTTTAACAAATTGGTTGGCGTCTTTGAACAATGTAGGCCAATAAAACCCGACTTAAAGAACCTTTGCCGATGTTCGCTCACTACCATAATGTCCCCCATATGCAGACGAGTGACTTTCATGCAGTATGTTGTTCACTTCACTGTAGGGCACACATATTATGATCATCTTATCGGCGCACTGTTTGAATAAGTAAGGCTCATCCCACATATACCATTTGACGTCATGAAGAAACTTCTTTTTCTGTTATCGTGTAAGATCAGGGGGAAGAATGTTGCTCACTAGATAATTCACAAAGTCCGCGTACCATGGAAATTTTGAATTTATCCCAAATAGTTGCTCATCCGGGAATGACTCGTTGATTACACACTTGTCCTCTTCCTTTTTGTTATGATTTTCCAGCCTAGACAAATGATCGGCGACTTGGTTCTCCGTCCCCTTTCTATCCTTTATTTCTAAATCAAACTCTTGTAAAAGGAGAATCCATCTGATAAGGTGTGGTTTGGCATCTTTTTTTGAAATTAAGTACCGAATGGCCGAGTGATTTGTATAAACTACTACCTTAGTCCCGATCAAGTATGCCCATAATTTATCGAATGCATACACCACTACAAGAATTTTTTTTCCATAGTTGTATAGTTTAATTGAGTCTCTGTGAGTGTCTTACTTGCATAATATATGGCATGAAATACCTTCTCTCAGCGTTGACCCAAAATAGCCCCAACTACATAGTCGCTTGCATCACACATTAGCTCGAACGACATATTCCAATCCGGTGCGACGATCACGGGAACTGTAGTCAACTTCTTCTTCAATAGCTCGAATGCCACTTTACACTCCTCATCAAACTTAAAAAACCGAATCCTTCTCTAAAACACTGCACAAAGGTTTTGCAATTTTAGAGAAGTCCTTTATGAATCTTTGTAGAACCCAAAGATGTCCCGAAAACTTCTAATTCCCTTAATCGAACTTGATGGAGGTAGCTTTTCAATTATTTCCAGCTTAGCTTTATCAACCTCTAATCCTCGAGCCGAGACTTTGTGCCCCAAAATTATACCTTCTTCCACCATAAAGTGGCACTTTTCCTAGTTAAGGACCAAATTCGTGTCGGTGCATCTTTGTAAGACCATTACCAACTTTTCCAAACACGCATCAAAATCATCCCCATAGACAGAGAAGTCGTCCATGAAGACTTCCACATTTTTCTCTACCATGTCTGAGAAGATAGCCATCATACACCGCTGGAAGGTAGCGCGTGCATTACACAAACCAAACGACATTCTCCTGAATGCGAATGTGCCGTATGGGCACGTAAACGTAGTCTTCTCTTGATCCTCAAGAGCGATGACGATCTGATTATAACCCGAATATCCATCCAATAAGCAGTAGTACTCGTGTCCCGCTAATCTGTCCAACATTTGATCGATAAAGGGCAAAGGAAAGTGATCTTTGCGGGTCGCCTTATTCAACTTGCTGTAGTCCATGCAAACCCTCCAACCAGTCACTGTCTTTTTCGGAATCAGCTCATTGCCATTATTCTGGACCACGATCATTCCTCCCTTTTTTGGCACACATTCCATCGGACTAACCCACTTACTGTCTAAAATCGGGTAAATGATACCTGTATCCAACCATTTCAGTATTTCCTTTTTCACTACTTCTTTCATGATTGAATTGAGCCGTCTCTGTTGCTCCACTATCGGTTTTGCATCGTCTTCCATCAGTATTTTATGCATGCAAAAGGATGGGCTGATTCCCTTGATATCTGCGATTGTCCATCCTATAGCCGATTTGTGGTCCCTCAACACACTCAGCAACTTTTCTTCCTGTAATTCGTTAAATGCAGCAAAAATAATAACAGGTAAAGAATTAGAATTTCCTAAATACGCATACCTGAGGTGTTTAGGGAGTGACTTAAGTTCAAGAGTTGGTGGCTCCTCCAATGATGGTTTCATCCTTGTTGTGGGTTTCTCCTCCGTGTGCAATGGTTCAAAGGGTGTTTTAAATTGGCTAACTCGTGGCAAGGAGTCTAGCTTCTGCAAGTAGTCCATAAATTCTGGATCATCTAACTCATCATCTCCCAATAGTGTTGTTTCCAATGGATCGTTCCCCAAACTTTTACCCATGTCTTCGCTGATTATCTGGTCAATGATATCCATCATGAAACATTCTTCTTCATCCGTAGGGAATTTCATGGCCTTGAAAACATTAAATTTCACTTCTTGATCTTGGACCCTCATTGTTAGTTCACCTTTATGTACGTCGATGAGTGTTCTACCTGTAGCCAAGAAAGGTCTCCCTAGGATAATTGGGATGTTCTTATCTTCCTCAAAATCTAGAATAATGAAATCCGCGGGGAATATAAACTTATCAACCTTGACTAATATATCCTCTACAATGCCTCTCGGGTACGTGACTGACCTATCCACCAATTGTAATGAGATGTTAGTAGGCTTTGGAGCTGGCAAACCCAATTCTGTATAAACTGATAATGGCATAAGGTTCACACTTGCTCCCAAATCACACAAACATTTGTTGAACGCCATATTCCTAATCATGCACGGAATAGTGAAACTCTTTGGATCTTTCAACTTTGGTGGCAACTTTCGCTATAACACCGCACTGCATTCCTCTGTTAATGCCACTGTCTCGAAATCTTCCAACTTCTTTTTCCTGGACAAAATTCCTTTCATGAATTTTGCATAACTCGGCATCAGCTCTAGGGCTTCTGCGAACGGGATGTTAATCTGAAGTTTCTTAAAAACTTCCAAAAATTTCGCAAACTACTTATCTAGTTTCTGTTTTTGAACTCTTTGCTGAAAAGGTGGGGGAGGATAGACAACTGGTTCGTTAACTGATTTGCTCTTTTCCACTTGTTTTTCTCCTCCCTTCTTGACCTTTACCACTGTATTTTCACTATCTGTCTCAACCTTCTTTGTAGTCAAATTTTCTGTTTCTTGACCCTCAAGCTGTTTTCCACTTCTCAACATAATTGCTTGGCATTGCTCGTGATTACCCTTCGGATTTCTTTCGGTGTCACTCAGTAGAGTCCCTTGTTGTCTATTGTTCAATGCTAAGGCAATTTGTCCCATCTGATTCTCTAGATTCTTGATAGCTATCTCTTGCGATTTCATTACTATTGCTTTATTTTTCATAGCCGCCTCATTGTTTGTTATGTACTTTGTCAACAACTCCTCTAAATCAAATTTCCTCTCTTGATGTTGAGCTAGTTGTTGATGATTCTGGAATCCTGGGGGATACGATGGTCGTGGAGCTTGTTGATGCTGATTGTTACTCCACAAAAAGTTAGGATGATTCCTATTCCCCTGATTGTAAGCATTCTGATAGGTATTCTGTGGAATTCTGTTGTAGCTACCCATAAATTGCACTAACACTGGTTTGATTGCGCATTGGATCTGTAGGATGCTCACCCACACACAATTCACAAATAATTGCAACATGTTGTACCTGTGCCCCTGTCATAGCATCCAACTTCTTTGAAAGTGCTGAAATTTGCGCTTGTATTACCGTCACACCATCTATTTCTAACACTCCAGCTGCCTTTGCCTGTGTCATTCTTGCCATGGGCCACTGGTAGTTGTTAGCTACCATAGTCTCTATCAATTCATAAGCCTCCTCATAATTTTTAGCCATAAACGCTCCACCCGAAGCTGCATCAATACTGGTTCTGAGATTTCCGTTCAATCCGTTGTAAAACGTGTTCATCTGCAACCACTTAGGCAATCCATGATGTAGGTATTTCCTAAGCAACTCTTTGTATCTTTCCCATGCCTCATATAATGACTCCCCATGTTGCTGTTCAAACATCGTTATCTCATTCCTCATTTTTTTAGTTTTCGCTGGTGGAAAGAATTTTGCAAGAAATTTTTGAGCGAGGTCTTCCCAAGTAGTTATCGATCACGGTGGTAGAGAATGTAACCAACTCTTCACCTTGTCCCGTAGAGTAAATGGGAACAAGCGAAGTCTCAGTGCGTCATCCGACACCCCATTGTACCTGAAGGTGTCACAAATTTCCAGAAAGCTGACTGATAAGTGGATTTCATATCCACGAATCATTTTCCATTTCATGCTTAAATTGTTGCTATTTTCTTGTTTTCATGTTCGTTTTTATTTGTTTTTGTGTTCTTTTATGTGTAGGGTGGTTGTTGTGGCATTTAACGAAGATTTGGAGTCAATTGGAGCATTTCTGGAAATAATCATGAAGCAAGCAAAGTCATTTAGCAGAATAGAGGCCCGCCAGGACGGGCTTGTTTGGCTTACATACCCCCGCCGGGGCGGGGGGTCTTCAACAGAAATTGACAGAAAGGGTGCCCATGAAGTGGCGTGTTTTAAACTTGTACCCACGTAGGCGGGTCTCACGATAAGTCTTGTTTTTCATATGACTGTGTTGGAACATAATGTCTTAGCATTTGGATGGCAATGGAACTCTAGAGAGATGGGATTTTATTAGAAAAATGTGTGTTGGATGTTTATTACTCAATTAACAACGAATTAAACAAGACACAAGGATATTACGAAGTAAAATTCCAGTTTTTCATAGCAAGCATTGGAGGAAGATTTTGAAGAGATTTTCGGGACGATTGAAAATTTAGGCTACGTGAAGGGTGTTTTCACTATTCTTCTTCTTAGTCTTTAATTTGTAATTGAAAGAATGTTATCTTTGAATTATTCAGTTGTTATTTCATTCATGATGAACTAATTCACTTTTTAGGCTTATGATGGATCTTTAAGTGAAACGATGAGTTGTAAACTTTGATTTCCAGTTCAATAAGCTATTTTCCAGTTTATCTATATTAATTTGAGCTTGAATTTATGAATTTCCTGATCAACAATTCTTTGTGGATTTATATGGAATCGAGAGAGGATATTCGAATCTAGACTTAGTTAATATAGCACGTGTTCATGAATTTTGTGAATAGCAAAATCTTGTTAAATGTTAAGGTAGAGATATGCTTGACATCACATGTGATCGTATAGAGAACTTAATCTTAAACCTTCTTTAATTATAATTCACATAGAGATCGTATAGTTATTTCTATCTAGTTTGTGGATTTAAGTTAATACGGTATTAGGGTATCAAGAGGTGGCTAATACTATATTCGTGTTCTTGATTAATAAACTAGGATAGTGATTTGAATTGGAATAAAGGTGTAGAAATTAGAGTGAAGCTTAGGGTGAAATCATAAGTCTAATTCTCCATTAATTGTTGAAATTCCAGATTTTGATATTTGTGATTGTTTTGTGGTAGTTTGTTTGTTTATTTCTTAATTTAGTTTCTATAATATTTAATCATTGAATTGAATAGTTTGATAAAATTAGGATTAATAGGAAATTGGTAATTGTAAGGTTAAGTTTCTTACTAATTTGTCTTTGAGGGAACAATACTCTACTCATTACTTTATTACTTGTTGACCACGTATACTTGCGTGTTGTGCGTATTTAGATTTTAGCCAACAAGTTTTTGGCGCCGTTGCCGGGGATAATTTAGTATAGATCTTAATATTTTTACAATATCAGTTTAATTAATCCAGTTTTACTTAAACATTTTTTTTTGGTTTTTTTTTCTTATTTCAGGTTTTTAAAGTGGTTTATGCAAACTAGGTCCAAAAATCCAGACTCGCTGCCTTTTGAGGACGACATTGAGAAACGGTTCCAGAGGTTAAGTAAGTGGATCAAGGAAACTAGGCAAGACTTTGAAAATTCTAAGAAAGAAAAGGAAATGACAGCTGAAGATTAGAAAGCGTTAAGGGACTTCGCCACACCCAAGGTGACTAAATTGCAGTTAAGCATCACCAGGCCCGCAATTGCTACAAATACATTCGAAATCAAGCCTGGGACAATTCAGATGATCCAGAATTCAGTCCAGTTTTGGGGATTGGCAAATGACGATCTGAATAAACATCTAGTTAGCTTTCTGGAGATTTGTGACACCTTTAGGTATAATGGGGTGTCAGATGATGCGGTAAGACTTCGCTTGTTCCCATTCACCTTACGGGATAAGGCGAAGAGTTGGTTACACTCTCTACTGCCGGGTTCGATAACTACGTGGGAAGACTTAGCTCAGAAATTCCTTGCCAAATTTTTTCCACCGACGAAAACTGCAAAAATGAGGAATGAGATAACAATGTTTGAGCAGCAACATGGGGAGTCACTATATGAGGCATGGGAGAGATACAAGGAGTTACTCAGAAAGTGCCCACATCATGGATTGCCCAAGTGGCTACAAATGAATACTTTTTATAATGGACTACATGGTAATCTTAGGACCAGTATTGATGCAGCGTCGGGTGGAGCGTTCATGGCTAAGAGTTATGAGGAAGCCTACAATTTGATTGAGACCATGGCGGCTAACAACTACCAAATGGCCCACGAAGAATGACCTGAGCAAAAGCGGGGGGTGTTTTGAAGTAGATGGGGTGACAACAATATAAGCATAAATTTCTGCGCTGTCTAAGAAGTTAGATGCCGTGACGAGGGCTCGGTACAACAAAGTTGCGATCGTCATGAATTGTGCATGTGAGGCGACCATACTATATAGATCGATCTTGTAATCAATCCGAGGTCCGTCGCGGTTCGTAGGTAGCTACTGACGAGGGTCCAAGAGAATATGTACCAAAATACTTATAACCAGGGGAATAGGAATCACCCAAATTGCTCGTGGAGAAATAATCAGCAACATCAAGCTCCACGACCGTCATATCCCCTAGGTACAGAAAATCAGATTTAGAGGAGTTATTGTCGAAGTACATAACTAGCAATGAGGCAGCAATGAAAAATCAAGCAATGGCCATCAAGAACTTGGAAAATCAGATTGGGCAAATTGCCTTAGCATTAAATAACAGGCCACAAGGAACCCTACTAAGTGATATAGAGAGAAATTCGAAGGGGAACCACGAACAGTGTCAGGCACGTTGAGGAGTGGAAAACATCTCGTTGGCAAAGATGCAGAAAATTCAGCGATATCGGATGAAAAAGTTGACGACAGTAAAGTGGTTAAAGGAAACAAGGTTGAGGATAAGAAAAAGTGAGAAAACAAAGTTAAACAACAAGCCAGTTGTATATCCTCCACCACCGTTTCAGCAGAGGGTCCAAAAACAGAAATTAGATAAGCAGTTTGCGAAGTTTTTGGAAGTTTTCAAGAAACTTCAGATTAACATTCCGTTTGCAGAAGCCCTAGAGCAGATGCCGAGTTATGCGAAGTTCATGAAAGGGATTCTGTCAAGGAAAAAAAATGGAAAGACTTTGAAACAGTGACATTAACACAGGAATGTAGTGTGGTGTTACAGCAGAAGTTGCCACCAAAGTTGAAAGACCCGGGGAGTTTCACTATTCCATGCACGATCGGGAACATGTCCTTTAATAAATGTTTATGTGATTTGGGGGTGACTGTGAACCTTATGCCATTGTCAGTATACACAGAATTGGGTTTGCCCGTGCCAAAGCCTACAAATATTTCATTGCAGGTGGCGGATAGGTCAGTCACATATCCGAGAGGTATAGTAGAGGACATATTGGTTAAGGTGGATAAGTTTATATTCCCCGTGGACTTTATTATTCTGGATTTTGAGGAGGACAAGAACATCCTGATCATCCTAGGGAGACCTTTCTTGGCCACGGGTAGGACACTCATAGACGTACAAAAAGGAGAACTTACTATGAGGGTCCAAGATCAAGAAATTAAATTTAACGTGTTCAAGGCCATAAAATTCCCTACGGATGAGGAATAATGTTTTTGGATGGATATAATTGAGCAAATTATCAGTGAAGATATGGGCAAGAGTTTGGTCAACGATCCATTAGAAACAACATTATTGGGGGATGAAGAGTTCGATGACCCAGAATTTGTGGACTACTTACAGATGTTAGATTCTTTGCCACGAGTTAGCCGATTTAGAGCACCATTTGAACCTTTGCACACGGAAGAGACAGCCACATAAAAATTGAAACCGTCATTGGAGGAGCGACTAACTTTGGAACTTAAGCTAACTCCCTAAACACCTCAGGTATGTGTACTTAGGCAAATCAAATTCTTTACCTGTTATTATTTCTGCTGCACTTAACGATTTGTAGGAAGAAAAGTTGCTGAGGGTGCTTAAGGAACATAAATCAGCGATAGGGTGGACGATAACTGATATAAAGGGAATCAGCCCTTCATTTTGCATGCACAAGATTCTGATGGAAGATGATACAAAATCGACGGTAGAGCAACAATGTCGACTTAACCCATTATGAAGGAAGTTGTGAAGAAGGAAATTTTAAAATTGTTGGATGCCGGTATCATCTACCCGATTTGCGACAGTAAGTGGGTTAGTCCGGTCCAGTGTGTGCCAAAAAAAAGAGGAATGACTGTGATACAAAATGAGGATAATGAGTTAATACCGACAAGAACAGTGATAGGTTGGAGGGTTTGCATGGATTATAGGAAGTTGAATAAGGCAACCCGAAAAGATCATTTTTCCCTGCCCTTTATCGATCAAATGTTGGACAGATTGGCGGGACATGAGTACTACTGTTTATTGGATGGATACTCGGGCTATAACCAAATCGTCATCACTCCTAAGGATTAAGAGAAGACTACATTTACGTGCCCTTATGGCACATTCACGTTCAGGAGAATGTCATTCGGGTTATGCAATGCACCTGCGACCTTTCAACGGTGTATGATGGCCATTTTCTCAGACATGGTGGAGAAAAATGTTGAAGTCTTCATGGATAACTTTTCTGTCTATGGGGACAACTTTGATACTTGCCTAGGGAATTTGGTAATGGTGTTACAGCGCTGCAAGGATTCGAACCTCGTACTTAACTGGGAAAAATGCCACTTCATGGTTGAGGAGGGCATAATTTTGGGCCACAAGGTATCGGCTCAAGGATTGGAGGTTGACAAAGCGAAGCTGGAAACAATCGAGAAACTTCCTCCACCGAGCTCAGTTAAGGGAATTAGAAGTTTTTTGGGACATGTTGGGTTCTACAAGAGATTCATAAAAGACTTCTCTAAAATTGCAAAACCTTTATGCAGTCTTTTAGAGAAGGATTCTATTTTCAGTTTTGACGAAAATTGTAAGTCAGCTTTTGAGTTGTTGAAGAAGAAGTTGACTATAGCCCCCGTGATCATCGTACCGGATTGGAATATGCCTTTCGAAATGATGATGTGTATGCCTTGACGACTACGGTTGAAATTTGTTTTGGGTCAACGCCGAGAGAAGGTGTTTCACGCCATATATTATGCAAGCAAAATGTTCACGGAGACTCAAATGAACTATACAACTACGGAAAAGGAATTTTTTTGCAGTGGTGTATGCGTTTGACAAGTTCTGGGCATACTTGATCGGGACTAAGGTGATAGTCTACACGGACCATTCGGCTATTCGGTACCTAATTGTAAAAAAAGATGCTAAGCCACGCCTTATCCGATGGACTCTCCTGCTTTAAGAGTTTGATTTAGAAATAAAGGATAGAAAGGGGACAGAGAATCAAGTAGCTGATCACTTGTCTAGGCAGGAAAACCAAGGAAAAGTGAAAGAGGACAAGTGTGAAATTAACAAATCATTCCCGGATGAGCAATTGTTTGGGATAAATGCAGAATTTCCTTGGTACGGGGATTATGCGAATTATTTAGTGAGCAACGTTCTTCCACCTGATCTCACAAGACAACAGAAAAAGAAGTTTCTTCATGACGTAAAATGGTACATGTGGGACGAACCTTATTTATTCAAGCAGTGCGCCGACAAAATGATTAGAAGGTGCGTGCCCTACAGCGAAGTGAAGAACATTCTGCATGAGTGCCACTCATCCTCGTATGGCGGACATTATGGTAGTGAGAGGACAGCAGCAGAGGTGCTGCAATTTGGGTTTTATTGGCCTACACTATTCAAGGACGCCCACCATTTTGTCAAAACATGTGATAGATGTCAAAGGGTGGGAAAAATTTCGAAAAGGAATGAGATGCCTCTACAAACGATTCTCGAAGTTGAAATTTTCGATGTATGGGGCATCAATTTCACGGGGCCATTCCCTTCGTCTCTCAACAATCAGTATATTCTACTCGTAGTGGATTACGTATCAAAGTGGGTAGAAGCTGCAGCACTACCATCTAACGATGCTAAGATGGTCCTTAAGTTTCTACAGAAAAAACTTTTTCACGAGGTTTGGCACGCCAAGAGCAATTATAAGTGACGAAGGTAGTCACTTTTGCAACAAATCATTCACAACTCTATTGGCAAGGTATGGGGTCAACCACAAGGTAGCGACGGCTTATCACCCCCAAACCAGTGGGCAGGCTAAGGTGTCGAACAGGGAAGTCAAGAAAATATTGGAGAAAGTGGTGAATCCAAATCGTAAGGATTGGTCGCTCCGGTTGGATGATGTATTATGGGCATACTGGACTGCGTATAAGACACCGATCGGGATGTCACCATATCAACTACTGTATGGAAAGGCTTGTCATTTACCAGTCGAGCTACAACATAAGGCTTATTGGGCAATTCAGAAACTCAATTTCGATCAAGCAGCTGTAGGAGAAAAAAGATTACTTCAAATAAATGAGCTCGACGAATTTCACCTTCAAGCCTACGAGAACTCCAAGTTATACAAGGAAAAAGTTAAGAGATAGCACGACCAGAAAATTATGCATAGAACATTCAAGCCAGGGTAATCAGTCCTTTTGTTGAACACATGGCTGAGATTATTCCCAGGAAAGCTTAAGTCGAGATGGTCGGGACCATTCACTATAAAAAGGGTGTTCTCTCATGGTGCCTGTCGATGTCGGGATTTTTGAGTGTCCCTTTTCGTTACTTGTTCTTTGGTGTTCTCATGTTAATGTGAGATTTGTTTGAAAAAACAAGTGAAAAAGGTCCGACATGTATAATGTTGACGATATGACTTTAAGAGTCGCCAGTTGGTGTATTTAACTGGTTGCACCAACGCAACCGAAAAAAGTTTGCACATTGACCCAGTGATTTGACATTGCTAAACGAGTCTGTGAAACCGAGATTCATTTTGGGTCCGGGGGCTTAATTATGCGGAAGGAAGGTGTTAGGCACCCCCCGACATCCGTGTTACCACGGTGACCGCCACTTTTTAAAGAAACTGTTATATGAATGTGTGTGCGTGTGCGTGTGGATCAATGTGAAATTATTTGGAAGCAGTGTTGTACCTCGTTCGCACCTATATACATAGGGTTTGAATTTATAGAAAAATTTAGTTTTAAACATATAGCAATGAAGTTTTATAAAAAGAGGTTTTTCAAACCCTGTGCTCAATAGTAATTGAGGCATTGATACTTCCATTTTATTATTAAATATTCGGCTTGTTTGCTTTTATTTTCGAGATGCGAAGCAATCTCGAGAAAATAATATCTGAAGATGCCTTAAACTCCTCACGGGCATGTGACCATCCAAGGAAATTCGAACATTGTAAATAATGTACAAGCTGCTAACAGCTGAAAAAGGTCCATCATGGGAACCGAATCTAGATTCAGTAGACTGAATCTGTGATCACATGATTCCTAGGCTCACATGATATTGCAGTTTGTATGAAAAGCAGTAAGCAATTATATATATAAAAGCTGTAAATATATATACAGACTTGATCAACCACCACGAAACAACTCTATGGGGGATCGAAAATGTAAATATATAAAAGCAGTAAATATATATATATATATATATATGGACATAATCAAACACCACGAGGTAAACTCCAGGCAGGACGAAATGTAATAAAGCTGTAAAAGGCCACGGAGGAAACTCCAGGCCTAACAGAAATGTAAATATATATATATATATATATATATATATATATATATATATATATACGTACAGATATATATATAAGTGAAAAAGCATTGCGCTAGATGTGAATCCAGGGCTCATCGGATATGTCCGATGACAATTATATATATATATATATAATTATATCCGACAATAATTATATATATATATATATATATATATATATATATATATATATATATATAATTGTTTTCGGACATATCCGATGAGCTTGATTCACATCCAGTCATTTACCTTTATATATATATATATATATAAAAAGTAGAAACACTCTGGGCAAAGTGCAGGCTCAATCGAGGCATAACTCAATAATGTTAGTCCATATATGAAATATATACATATATAAGTATATATACTGAGAATGAAAATGAAAACCACTTGAATGAAGTTGAGCAAACGCACCTGCAACACGACTCTCGATGTGTATAACGGTGTGTGCTAATATGAGAAGAAGGCTTTATAAAATGTGAGAAGGCTTACAGTGGGTTGCCAAAGTAGACTTCTATGACTTTATATGGATAAACACTCAGCTCCCGCCGGATAAAAGATAGCTATATGTGAGCTAACAGATGTTTATTGAAGAGGAAACACTTAATAGGGGTGTATACAGAGTAAAATGGACAAGGCTTCCTCGCCTTTTTCTCTTCTTCTCCTCTTTAAATGGCTGACCCTAAGGCTCATATTTATAGACTGATGGCCGCAGGTACACCTGCGGCAGCTGCGGTTGTACCTGCGGCTGGTCGTGGTGCATCCTGGCCTCGCGGGTCTCGTCGTCTCGAAGTACGTGCATGTATGCACTGTAATGTTCGTTCGAACTTGCAGAACTTCAATTCGAGCATCCGAACGAGGTATATATGACCTTCTTCGGACCGCTTGTGTCAAGAGTTACGCAATGACATGGATTAGAGGTTGTACGAAGTCAGGAAGAGGGGTCCATGCCCATGGTCTTCAAGCTTCAAATTCTATCCAAAGTATTGTCATGCATAATAGTCACTCGGGATTGTTACTCCTCGGTTCTTATGGGACATTGTTGTATGTATGTATGTATGAAGTGTTGAGATGACGCGCAAGTGTTGAAGGGGCAAGATGACGTTTGACTCTTCGTCGGGGTTATCACCGATTTGAGCTAAAAGCAGACGTTGCTCAGGGTTATATCTGAGAGTGGACTGCTTGTTTGTATGTCTCACTGTCATCTGTGGGTGTGCCTGTCTGCCCGTTGTTAGCTCTGGGTCTGAGGTATGAATGCCTCGGCAGGAGGTTTGAGCTTGAAGCTGATTGCGTATATTTGAAACAAGCATTTTCGGAGTTATCGCCGGAACTACAATGACATCCCTTGGGGCTATCACCAAGGATGGAGTCACTACTCCCAGTGTTGTTTTTGGGACTGGAACTGAGCATCGCGGTGTTATCGCTAAGACAGAACTGTCCTCTCCGGTGTTGTCGCCGATCTTTTGATCTGCGTACCTCGGGGTTATCTCCAAGATTGAAAATGACATTCCCGGTGTGTGTTCTAGGTTTGAGATGAAGTTCCCAGTTTGTGTTCCGGGTTGGAACTGAACTTTCGGTAGTATCCGGACTGGATGTAAGTTGTCTTCCAGGGTTATCTCCGAAAGACGAATCCGCCCTCCTGCAATGTTAGTAACTGGCATGCAGAAATTTTCGAGTGTCTACAGATGCCCCTCGTTATCATATTCATGCAATGCAAGGCATGGATAGGATAAAGAATCCTAGAAACTTGAAATGCAAGCAAGATAAACATGATGCTATATGCAGCAACATGATGCAAATGTATGTAGCATGATTGCCAAGTAATCCTGTTGGGATGACAATCAGTGATGGCTTGGAGATGCCATCCAAGTCTTCAAGGATGTTGACGTTGGGGCTATCACCAAAGTCTTGAATCCTAGATATTGGCTTATATTCCATAGAGGTACCTCTTGTGTGTAAGAGATCTGCGGGGATAAAGCTTTGTCTGTTTGAGGATGTGTATAACATATTCCCTCATTCTGTCGGAGTTACTGCCAACAGTTTTTGTCGATGTCGGGGTTGCCCGACCTTCGTTGATGTGTGTATCACCGGATAAATCCCTGTTGGGTTCATTGTCAAGGTTGCTTGACCTTCATTGATGTATGTGTCAATGGTTGCATTGCATTGTGACCCCCGTCGGGGATACGTGGATGAGTTGCTTCGATGGGTTTACTAACCATCGGCTGACATGATGTTAAGGTTGCTTGACCTTCATTGGTGTGTGTATCAATGGTTGCATTACGTTGTAACCCCCGCCGGGGATACGTGGATGTCTGAAAGATGTGCGTTGTGACCCCCACCAGGGATACATGGATGCTTGAAAGATGTGCGTTGTGACCCCCCACCGGGGATATTTCATCAGTTGATAACTTCGGCGTTGTAACCCCCGCCGGGGAGGTTTGATATTTCGTGGTTTTGCGTTGTAACCCCCGCCGGGGATGTTTAGGGTTGTGACCCTGCAAATGACAGCATCAGACCTTTGTGGGGTATTGCCGAGCATGATCTGTGAAAGCTGAGCTCATTGGTATAGTATACCCTGCATTCAGGCGAATACCATTCAGACGACGGGAGTTTAACTCTGACCGACAAGAAACCAAGATTTTTGGCTATTCCGCTCAATTGCGTAGTACTTTTATTCCTGATTTGGCCTTTTCAGCTTGTGAGACCTCCTTTGCAACTCTAACTGGAGTGAGTCGGAGGTGTGGGACCCATGTAGAAGTCTTTGCGGTACACTGCGGGAGGCCGCAGTGAGCTGCGCACCACCGTGTCTATGTATATGGCGAATGGTTGTTTTCATAAGTCATTTTCAAGTTCATGCATAACGAAGGAAATCGAGAGCTCTTCTTGAGATCTCTGAGTTCGAGCAACTTTCTGCATATTCTGCCATCGTATGGCGTTCTTCACCGTCACAGTAGCGTATGCTGTATTTTTTCCGGTTTCTATCCGTTGGAAAATGACTTATCACATGAAATACATTTAGACACATAGTTGTGAATATGCATGCTGATATGACTTGATAAAAAATATTCAACGTAGCAAATGTTAGTATTAAACCATGCTGAACATAATGATGTGAAAAAATTTGACTTTTGAAATGGTCAAATTGGTACCTTTTACTGTCATTTCTTATCCTATCTGAGGACAAATGAGTAAAGGTAGAAAAGTAAAATACACTGAGGACGGAGATGGCATCATTCCATACTAGCGAAGGTCCCTGTTGCTGAGGGTTTCACTCATTGTCGCCTACAGCTGGAGTTATTGACAGCCGATGTCATCACATGGGTTCCCTACTCTGGAGAGCATTTGGGAGTTGGATTTGAGGATGGGTACCCGACTAGAGTAGAGTACGTCATTTCCACCCGCATGGAGGATGGGAGCTCTATTTAGGAGAGCGTACTATCAGGAGCACTATATGAGAGATCCGTATGCCGATCTTGCCTCCTACCAGGCGTTATTGGCCTGTTTCGCAGTCACTCGTCATTGACATCCCATTGTTGGGGATTGACGATTTTACATTGTCAGAGGGCTCCTGGTCTCAGGAGATGTTCCTGCATTGGTGGATCCCTCGTACTATTGGAGCTCAGACCCACGCCACACAGTTACATCCGGCCACGTGATATCCCTCACCGGATTGAGGCGTAGAGTGGTCCAGGACGAGATTACATCCGGCCACGTGATATCCCAGCGTTTTCTGTTTGACAGATTTGGCTCTGAGGATAGTTATGCACGGCATTCCGGGGATTTCACCACACCAGAGGATCATTGGCGTTCAGCCAGGGTGGATGTACTGCTTTTGTTCATATTGTCATACATCTTCATGCCGCGGCACATGGATGAGCTGGATATCGACATCATTATGGCAGTGAGAGCTCTCAGGGAGGGTCATACCATTGTTATGATGATCATTGCAAAGACTCTGAGGTCAGCTACATACTGCTGCACTTATCTGGCAGGAGTGTTCACAGGTAGCTCAGTCATGCTGTATGTGTGGTTTATGTCACACTTGAGACCGATTGGCACATTTAGATGGCAGGGGTTTTGTTTCACCCATGATATAGCCATGTCGTACTCCTTTCAGCCTATGGAGTGTACAGATGCTTCATCGTGGTTAACTTTTCTGGTAGGGATTAGAGACCGTTTGTTGTATTCTTTGTGTTGTGGCTTAGCTCACCCTCTGACTTCATTACTCATGCTCGGGCATGGATTATCTCCTCCTCCCGGATTGAGGGGCATGATTACTTACCACCCACTGGCCGTGATGTGTCAGTTTAACTAGTTTCAGGATTTTCATCCTTTTGAGAGGCGATGAGTCGGTAACTTCGCTTCACAATGCTTATCGGCGGAGGACAGATCTAGGTTGTATGCCTGTTGGGATCAGCGAGAGCTGGCTGGATTTTCTATCAAACATCCGGGTTGTTCTGCAGAGTATTCCGTATGGATGGAGACAAAGATGTCCACAGTGCAGGAGACTGATTTTAACTATGAGGAGCCTACAGAGGAGGCTGATATTCCCACCGATGACTTGACTGCTGGGCTGCTAGCATTTGTGATGGATTCTACCACCCCGAGTGCCACTGTTACCCAGTATTCGGCACAACATTTGGAGCAGAGCTTACATCTGATGACCTATGATAGAGATCGGGGCTAGGGCTTGCGATGTTGTGACTCTTGATGAGAGAGATCTGCTTCTGTTAGAGAGGGATGAGGCTAGATCGACCGGGATGCATTGATTGCGGGCGAGATGCCATATTATCGCTTTCGGGATATGGCCATTGCAGATAGTACTTGATTAGATCCCGAGATAATCACTGTCGATCTTGCGAACATGAGTGCTTACATTGATGAGCATTATACCACCATGCAGTTAGCCTCTGATCTTTTAGCTCGTGTAGATACCCTTGGGCAGGAGCTTGCAGTGCTACCTCCGTCTTCAGAGAGGGATGTTATATTAGATCTGATAGTCCGCATATATATAGATCTGTAGATAGCTTTGTATTTTCCTGCACAGACTAGATTAGCCATTTTGTCATGTACAACACATATGTATATATCAAACAGTTTTATGTATGGTAGGGAAATATATTTTGATTCACTTCCCTTTTAGTTATGCCTTGATACTTGCTTGATATTTGTCTGTTTCTTCATGGCCTTATGATTTTGATGCATTCTGAACTTATCCTTGATAGATGGACATTGAGACATCGTAAGATCTCTCAGAATGGATCATTGATTTCTGTATATCCCTACCATCTTTGGTGTCTTGGGACCGTATCTCATATGGAAAAGTGGAGAGGAGGTGGTTTCTTCCTCTCTCGAGATTGACCGCTTTCTACGGATGGTCGCTAGTACTTCTATTTGTGAGAAGCCTAATTAATTCCATCTCGTATGGGTTGGTATTGCTCTTTGGTAGCGATCGCGACTTAGATGGTCACCAAATCTTCTATTTGTGAGAAGAGGTTGGGTAATTCCACCCTTTGATCCAAAAACCAGGTGAAATGTGGTGAATTGAAGGTTGATCCCATCTGCGTGTGACAAGAATTTTTGTTACGGTAGGGGTTAGGCCGGTAAATGGTCGCCACGCACGTACTCTATTGAAAGGAGATCAAGTCTACGTAGTTCAACACAGTGTAAGAGGTTCAACGTTTGAATGTGAAAGCGGATAGGAGTAGAAGTTGTTTTGTTGTTTTTGTGAAGAAAGGGCGAAAATGTTTTTGTTGTTGCGACCGGGCCATATAGCATATGGTTGAATACATACTCCTATTGAAGAGGAGATCAGGTCGACGTAGTTCGCCCCTCAAGACGAATCGCAGATGAAGAGAAACGTGAATCCCATGTGCAAGCTAAACTGCGGGGAGAAGAAAGTTTGATCCCATAATTGGGATAAACTGCAGGTGTGGAAAAAGTTTGATCCCGTCTTCAGGACAAACTGCAAGCGTAGAAAAGTTTAATCCCGTCTTCAGGATAAACTGCAGGTGAAAAAGTTTGATCCCATCTTCAGGATAAACTGCAGGTGAAAAAGTTTAATCCCGTCTTCAGGATAAACGGCAGATGTGAAAGGTTCAATCCCGTCTTCAAGATAACTGAAATTGTGAAAGGTTTGAACTGAGGTAAAACCAAGCTGCTGGCTTGAAGTGTATGTTTCCCTGAGGGGCAGAAGAGTATATAAAAAGGATAGGGTTAAAAACCGGAATGACTGGTGATTTGATGATCAAAACTAGGATGTTTGTTTGATGGTAACTTCAGACATAGTACCGTTTCACGGTGTCTGAGTTGATAAGTTGTGGAAATTCATCGCCATCCATTTTCTGCAATCTGAGAGCACCTCCTGTTAATACCTCCTTGACAACAAATGGGTCTTCCCAGTTAGGAGCGAATTTTCCCTTCGATTGATCTTGGTTGTCAATGATCTTCTTTAAAACCAAGTCATGTTGTTTGAACTGCCGCAGTCAGACTTTTTTATTGTAGGATCGTGCGATCCTTTGCTGATATAACTGACTATGGAAGATAGTCGCGGTTCGCCTTTCGTCTATTAGAGACAATTGGTGATACCTGTCTTGTACCCATTGGTCTTCACTCAACTGAGCATCCATCAATACTCTAAGGGATTCCATTTCCACCTCTATGGGAAGCACTCCTTCCATCCCATAGGTTAATGAATAGGGGGTTGCCTCAGTGGAAGTTCGAATGGAAGTTCTGTAGGCTAATAAAGTCAAAGACAAGAGGTCAGGCCATCTTTTGTGATTGGCGGACATTTTCTGCAAGATCTTTTTGATGTTTTTATTAGCCGCTTCAACAACACCATTCATCTATGGACGGTAGATGACGGAATTGAGGTGTTTGATGTAGAATTTTCTGCATAACTCCTCCATCATTTTGTTGTTGAGGTTCTTAGCATTGTCTGACACAATGACCTCTGGTTGTCCATATCGATAGACGATATTATTTCTGGTGAAAGCAATGATAACTTCTTTAGTAACCCTGGGGAAGGAGGCTGCTTCTACCCATTTGGTGAAGTAGTCGATCATGGTGAATATGAATCGATGTCCATTACTGGCTTTGGGCTCGATGGGCCCGATCACGTCCATTCCCCACATTGAGAAGGGTCATGGCAAACTCATATTGTGGAGTTCCCTTGGAGGGGCGTGGATAGCATTCCCATGAATCTGGCATTGATAGCACCTCTTGACGTGATTATCACAGTCAGCTTTGAGTGTAAGCCAATAATGCCCTGTCCTGAGGATCTTTTTGACAAGTAGAGGTCCGCTCATGTGAGGGCCACATACTCCACCATGGATCTCATCCATGAATCTCTGAGCTTGGTCTTTATCTAGACATCTGAGGAGACCTAATCCAGCATCTCTTTTGTAGAGTGCATCTTCGCTTAGGTAGAATTTCATAGCAAGTCGATGAATCCGCCTCTTCTCAGTTAGGCTCGCCTCAGCGGGTGTAGATCCATCTCGTAGATACTCCTTGATGCATTGATACCAAGGGTTATGGACGGGAGGTAGTTCATCTGATAACTCCAACATAATCCACATAGACTGGGGCCTTTTGCAGAGCAAACGTGATGCTTAGCATGTTTTCCTTGTCAGGTATGTAAACCAAGGAGGCCAACATTGCTAATGCATCTGCAAAATCATTCCTATTACGAGGAATGTGTAGAAAGGAGATTTCTTTGAACTCCAAAGCCATCTGTAAAACTTGTCGATGGTAAGGCAAAAAATGTAATTCTTTGGTTTGATAGATTCACGTGGATTGTCTCGATTACCAATTCGAATCCCCAAAGACGATTAACACTTTGGCGCCCATTGAATCGGCAAGTTTTAGCCCCATGATACGATCTTCATACTCGGCTATGTTATTGGTGCTGACAAACTGCAATTTGATGGCGACGGATATCGCTCCCGTCATGGGATATTAGAAGCTGCTCCAGCTCGAAACTTACATGCGTGCGGCTCCATCAAAATACATTTTCCACGTCTGGCGTATATGTATCGCGATGTGTTGCAGTTGAACTGTCATTACCCCCTCATCGGGGAAGTATGTTTCCAAGGGTTTGTAGTCCCCTGCAGGTGCGGAGGCCAGTTGATCCGCAATTCCTTGACCTCTGACAGACTTTTGTGTAACGTAGACGATATCAAATTGATGTAGGATCAACTACCATCTGGACAGTCGGCAATTCAGTATGGGCTTACTGAACAACATACTTGAGAGGATCCACGCGGGATATGAGATGGGTTGTATGACCATGGAGGTAATGTTGTAACCTCATGGAAGCCCATGCTAAAGCATAACAAGTCTTCTCAATCAGAGTGTACTTGTGTTCACTGATGTTGAATCTTTTGCTGAGGTAACAGATAGCTCGTTCTTGGCCTCTATCTTCTTTTTGTCCCAGCATACAGCCCATGGCATTGTCATTTATGGACAGGTACATGAACAGGGGAACATCATCCCTGGGAGGTACCAAAACATGAGTGTTAATTAGTTGATCTTTAATGGTAAGGAAGGCTTTCTGACATTAATCGTTCCATTTCATGGAGGAGTTATTCCTTAACAGCTTGAAGATAGGCTTATAGGTTGCTGTGAGTTGAGAAACGAATCTGCTAATGAAGTTGATTCTTCCCAAAAATCCCCGTATTTCCTTCTCTGTCTAAGGAATGGGGATTCCTTGATGGCCTGGATTTTGGTAGGATCCAGTTCAATCCCTTTGTGGCTGACTAGGAAACCTAGCAACTTGCCTGACTTAACACCAAAGGCGCACTTGGATGGATTCAACTTCAAGTTGTACTTATGCAACCTGTTGAAAAGTTTTTTAAGTGGTCCTCCTCCTTTCGGGATTTGACAATGATGTCATCCACGTAGATCTCTATCTCCTTGTGCATTTTCGTGGAAAAGAGCCATCATAGCTCGCTAACAGGTTGCCCCGGCATTGATGAGGCCGAATGACAACTGTTTGTAGCAAAAGGTTCCCCAAGGCATGATGAAAGCAGTTTTCTCACGCTCTTCCTCTGCGACCATAATTCGATGGTACCCCGCAAAGTAATCAGCAAAGGAGTACATGCCGTATTGAGCAGTATTGTCAATAAGAATGTGGATAAATGGCACGGGAAAGCTATCTTTAAGGCAAGCTTTGTTCAAATCCCAGTAATCCACGCAGACTCGCACCTTTCCTCCTGGTTTAGGCACGGGAACAATGTTGGATATCCACTCCGGATATGTAGATACCATGATAATGCCAGCTTGAAATTGTTTCACAATCTCTTCTTTAACCTTTAAACTCCACTCAGGTTTCAATCACCTGAGCTTTTGCCTAACTGGCTTGAATCCTTCTTTAATGGGAAGGCGATGAAGAACAATGTCAGTGGACAAACCCACCATGCCTTCATGAGACCATGCAAACACATCCTGGAATTGGGTTAATAGTGCAACCATGTCATTCTGCTGATTTTTGGTAAGGTCTGAACCACTCTGGATTAGCTTATGGTTGTCTAAGGTTCCAAGATTGAAAGAAGTGGTTTGATCAAGATTGGGATTGGGTTTGGGTTTGTCTACGACCAGTTCCTTAATCTCCTGAGGTGTCTCAATGTCCTCTTGTATGTCCATCAAGTCTAAGTCCAACTTTGCATCAAAGTTACAGCCCTTGTGGAGAGAAGGCGCCTCATCAGCAAGTATAGGCACATCTAAATTCAGAGTCCTGAAACAAAATATGCTTTCACTTTAATATATGCAACTGTTTGATCATACAAAAGTGTTAGCATGTACTTGATAAAATAACTGCTAGTACTGTAAAGGAAAGCAAGCAATTAAAGTTATCTACAGGGCAGAGGAATTTTCTGCCCATTTTACCCTCGTCGACCAATGCATGGAGTGGTGCTCTAATTGTCGAGGGCAAAGTCCTGATGGACTGCAGTGATGGAAGGATCATCATTGTCCTCCTTTTCCCGAATGATAACCATGACATCTGGACAATCATCGTCTGAGGTGTATCTGTTTGTATGTTCATCATGAACAATGACGCGTATGCCTGCCATCATCAAGGCAATGTCACGTTTACGTTTCCGTTCCTTTTCTTCCACTTCGGGATCGGGGACTCAAAGACCCTTTTTTGCTTTGATTGGCACTGGTTTGGGAAACAAAGATGGCCACAACATGGGCCGGCACCTTTACCGAGACCGTGTCAACTCATGAGGTAAAGGTATAGAAAATTGTCGTCTTGGCGGAAGCTTGAGGAACACCGCTTGTGCTTATGAGGATTCCCGTGATCGAATCGCGTAATAGCCTAGTCCTATTGTTCCAATTGACCGGACACTTGGATAGGGTGCTTAATACCTGCTTATCTTTACCAAGCCCTTGTCGGGTTGATGACCCAATGACATCATTTCTTGAGTGGCCGATATAACCTCGATAGAAATCTTGGGTATGGGAAGTGGCGCTCCAATAGAATGGTATTGTGTGGCACTCACTTCCAGAGTATGAAAACTGGCCGGTTCAACTTCTGAATTGAAGCTGATGATTGGTAGAGTTCCATGTCCAGGAGATTCCGGCCCAGCGTTGATGGTGACTAGACTGTTATTGATAATGTATTTGAGTTATTGATGTAGCGTGGAGGGAACGGCTCCAGCCATGTGTATCCATGGTCTCCCTAATAGCAGGTTGTATCCTGAATCTATCTTGAGGACGTGGAAGGATACATTGAATTTATTTGGACCAATCTCAATTGGCAACTCAATCTTTCTGACAGAATTTCGTCGGGATCCATCAAAAGCTCTAATAACCGTATGGCTGCTTTGGATCCACTTGAGATTGACATTCATCTTTACCAAGGTGGCATAAGGACATATATTTAGAGATGAGCCTCCATCTATCAAAACTCCAGCTAGCATGTATCCTGAAGACAAAATCGTAATATCTGATGGCTTGCAGATTGGCCGGGTCCCTTCGGGCGGTATATCGTCATCAGTGAAGGATATCATATTGTTGTTGAAAATGTGATCAACCAACTATTGAAATTTTTCCACATCCACTGATTTTGGCAAGTAGGCTTCTTCCAAAACCTTCAGTAAGATCTTCTGATGATCCTCGGAAGAGAAAACCAAGTCCAGTATAGATATCTGGTGTGGAGCTTCTCGCAAGCTTAAAACCACTTTGGCTTCATTATGACCCATAGTGCGGAGGAATTTTTCAATTTTCTCCATGGGAAACTTCCTCTTTGCTTCGCAGATAGGTTTCATAACCCGTTGAGGAAGATACAGTGGATTGTCCTTCGACACTGTAGCAGTGGTATGAGACGTGGATCCTTTAGCTTCTCCATAATTCCATGGAACTTTGTGTAAGTTGACAACAGGATATTGTGGTCTAAAAGGTAAAGAAATTGGCTCTGGTGTGGCCACTTTCAAAGGATTGTCAACTCCTTTGAGTTGAATTGGTTGTATGGGGAATACTTTGACAGTCTCATCATCCACTTCGGATATAACTGCTACTGATCCCTTCAATTTGGTAGGACATGTATTCCCACCCTTAAGTTGCACAATGTAATCATCTGCTATTTGCAGGACACCGCTATCAATAAGATTCTGAATGAGATGGCGGAGTGCCCAACATTCTTCTGTGCTATGACCGTGAGATGTGAATGATATTGACACACTTCATCAGAATTGAAACGTCCTGAGCGGGGATTGATTGGAGGGAGAAGGAAAGTAATTCTTCCTTCGTTGATCAACATCTGCAGTATCTCCTCCATAGATTGGCCCAAATATGTAAATTCCCTTTGATTGTCAAAATCCCAACGGGCTTTAGCATTTGCTCTCTTCGCAACCTTATCCTCTCCATAGCTTCGCTTTTTGAAGGTGGTGAGGAAGTATTCATAATAAAAGGAAGGAGATAGGCATGTTCCTGCCTGATTAATTGGCGTGTGACTTGATGATGGTGGGTCACCGCTCGCCATTACTTAATTTGTTTGCAAAGAGCTTTCATCTTTTGTTCCATTGTAAATTGGAACTTTGCATAATCCCATCTGTCAACACCGTCTTTGATGGTTTGGGATGACTCTCCATTAGAATTGGAACCCTCTCCAAAGGTCTCCACTGATCATGTTGACCTCTTCTTCTTCAGTGTTGAGGAAGAGGGTTGTCTTGCACATGAGGTTGATCTGGTTTTGTGACCACGATCTCACCGTTGTCTATTAAATCTTGGATCTTGTGTTTCAAGGCCCAACAATCTTGAGTATTATGTCCAGGTGCTCCAGCATGATAAGCACACTTCCGAGTAACATTAAAACCCCTCCCATTAGGGTTGGTTGGTGGAAGAAGATGTAATTTTCTTCCGGCGCAAATCGGAAAGAGCAAGAATATTCTCGAGCGAGTCCCCTAAGGGTGTGAACGTTCGAGGACGCTTTGCATCTCCACCTTTAGGTAATGGAGGATTTGAAGATTGTGATTGAAAAGGGGAGTAGTTTCTCCTCTGCATAAGCATGCTTTGATTGCCTTTTTGAAAAGGGGAGTAGTTTCTCCTCTGCATAAGATCTGGACTGGATGTGCTCAGCAACAGCTTTAAGAGCGGCTAGGTCTTGAATTTCACTAAACTTCAATCCCATTTCAGCCATCTCTCCATGTTTGATCATTTCAGAAAATGGTTTGCCAATACCAGTCGCCAGTTGGTGTATTTAACTGGTTGCACCAACGCAACCAAAAAAAGTTTGCACATTGACCCAGTGATTTGACACTGCTAAACGGGTCTGTGAAACTGAGATTCATTTTGGGTTCGGGGGCTTGATTATGCGGAGGGAAGGTGTTAGGCACCCCCCGACATCCGTGTTACCACAGTGACCGCCACTTTTTAAAGAAACTGTTATATGAATGTGTGTGTGTGTGGATCAATGTGCAATACATAGGGTTTGAATTTATAGAAAAATTCAGTTTTAAACAAGATATAGCAATGAAGTTTTATAAAAAGAGGTTTTTCAAACCCTGTGCTCAATAGTCCTTTGATACTTCCATTTTATTATTAAATGTTTGGCTTGTTTGCTTTTATTTTCGAGATGCGAAGCATTCTCGAGAAAATAATATACAACAGTGTCAAACTCCTCATGGGCATGACAGCCATCCAAGGAAATTCAGACACTATAAATAATGTACAACCTGCTTACAGTTGAAAAAGGTCCATCATGGGAACCGAATCTAGATTCAGTAGACTGAATCTGTGATCACATAATTCCTAGGCTCACATGATATTGCAGTTTGTATGAAAAGCAATAAGCGATTATATATATAAAAGTAAATATATATATATATATATATATATATATATATATATATATATATATATATATATATATATACTTTTGATCAACCACCACTAAAGCAACTCCAATGGGGATCGAAATGTAAATATATAAAAGCGGTAATATATATATATATATATATATATATATATATATATATATATATATATATATATATATATATATATATATATATATGGATACAAATCAACCACCACAAAGTAAACTCTGTGGGACGAAAATGTAAATAAAATTTAAAAGCAATCAACTGCCACAAGTAAACTCCAGCGGGATTTAAATGTAAATAAAAGGCTGAAAAGGCCACGGAGGAAACTCTGTGCCTAATGAGAATGTTAATATATATATATATATATATATATATATATATATATATAAAAGCAGTAAACGCACTGGATGTGAATCCAGGCTCATCGGATATGTCCGACAACAATTAGATATACATATAAGCGAGTAAATGCACCAGATGTAAAATCCAGGCTCATCAGATATAAGTATAGGCTCAATCGAGGCATAACTCGATAATGTTAGTCCATATATGAAATATATACATTTATAAGTATATATATACAGACAGAAATGAAAACCACAGACCGAAGTTTGGGCAAACGCACACAACACGACTCTCAATGTGTATAACAGTGTGTGCTAATATGAGAAGAAGGCTTTATAAAATGTGAGAAGGCTTACAGTGGGCTACCAAAGTAGACTTCTATGACTTTATATGGATAAACACTCAGCTCCCGCCGGATAAAAAGATAGCTATATGTGAGCTAACAGATGTTTATAGAAGAGGAAACACTCAATAGGGGTGTATACAGAGTAAAATGGACAGGGCTTCCTCGCCTTTTTCTCTCCTTCTCCTCTTCAAATGGTTGACCCCAAGGCTCATATTTATAGACTGATGGCTGCAGGTACACCTGTGGTAGCCGCGGTTGTACCTATGGCTGGTCGTGGTGCATCCTGGCCTCGCGGGTCCTGTCGTCTCGAAGTACGTGCACTCATGCACTGTAATGTTCTTCTCGAACTTGCAGAACTTCAATATGAGCATCCGAACGAGGTATATCTGACCTTCTTCGGATCGCTTGTGTCGAGAGTTATGCAATGACATGGATTAGAGGTTGTACGAAGTCAGGAAGAGGGGTCCATGCCCATGGTCTTCAAGCTTTAAATTCTATCCAAAGTACTGTCATGCGTAATTGTCACTCGGGATTGTTACTCCTCGGTTCTTGTGGGACATTGTTGTATGTATGTATGTATGAAGTGTTAAGATGACGCGCAAGTGTTGAAGGGGCAAGATGACGTTTGACTCTTCTTCGGGGTTATCGCCGGTTTGAGCTAAAAGCAGACGTTGCTCAGGGTTATATCTGAGAGTGGACTGCTTGTTTGTATGTCTCACTGTCATCTGTGGGTGTGCCTGTCTGCCCGTTGTTAGCTCCGGGTCTGAGGTATGAGTGCCTCGAGAGGAAGTCTGAGCTTGAAGCTGATCGCATGTATTTGAAACAAGCATTTTTGGAGTCATCGCCGGAACTGCAATGACCTTGGGGCTATCACTAAGGATGGAGTCGCTAGTCCCAGTGTTGTTTCTGGGACTAGAACTGAGCGTCGTGGTGTTATCGCCGAGACAGAACTGTCCTCTCCGGTGTTGTCGTCGGTCTTTTGATCTGCGTACCTCGGGGTTATCTCTGAGATTGGAAATGACATTCCCGGTGTGTGTTCTAGTTTGAGATAAAGTTCCCGATTTATGTTCCGGGTTGGGCCCGAACTTCCTAGTATCTCGACCGGATGTAAGTCGCCTTCCGTGGTTATCTCGAAAAGACGAATCGCCCCTCTATGATGTTAATAATGTGCATGTAGAAAATTTTGAGTGTCTACAGTGCCGTTGAACTTTTCTGTCGGAATCCGTTAGAAACTTTAAAAGTCAACGGTCAACGATTAAAGCACTATTGGGGTGGCGAGTCCAACACCGATGTTATAGCCATTACATTGGCCGACGCACCATGAACAGGAAGTAGTCAGGCTGAACGACTTAAAATCAAGCACTAATTGGGAGGCAACCCAATCTTACGTTTAATTTTCGTATTTTCATTCATAATTGTTAGGATATAGTTTTTATTAAGTTATTAGGTAGGTATTATCTAATTTTTTTATCTAATAAAACTCTTGTTATTCTGTCCATAATGCTCTATTTTATCCATAATCCATTAATTCTTATGTTTCATGTCTTGCAGAATGGGAAAAGGAACATTGAGTGACTTATAATGAAGCAAAAATTGAGTAACAGAGGAATTTAGACAGAAGGCATGCCCGCCGGGGTAGGCCTATTTCACCTTTCACCCCCAAGGGCGGGGGGGTCATCAATGCCGATTAGCGATAGCTATACCACGGCGAAATGAACTTTCTAAGTTTAGCACCCCAGGAAGGCAGAATCCTCGAACTCAATCGACTTCTCGGCAGTTATGTGTGTTGCTAGACCTCATTACTTCTCCCTTAATTAAACCTCTACATTAATCCCACTACTCCCATTCCTCACCCACGATTTTGCCAACAATTAGCACATATTCTCCCATCAACCCAATACTTCACTCCAACAATCCACTACCCATATTTCTCTCCATCACACCCCCTCTATATAAACATACAATCACAACCAAAGTTCATCATTTTCATTTAATTGAACCAAAGAAGCCAAGAATTAGGGTTCTTATTGGGGGAATTTGTCTTGCATGTGAGCGTGAGTACCCTATTTTCGAGTTCTTCAATTTCATTCACCATAATTGCCACAAAATTTGATAAGTTTGGGAGAAGGATTTTCTGTGAACACTAAGTGTTCGACGATTTGTGCAAACCAAGTTTGGGGGGAGATACGTTGATACAAGCATTCGAGAGCAAATGGCTTCGCAACCCACATCGAAACGCCAAAGGGGAGAGAGTTCAAGGCCCGCACAACCGACAAGGACCTTTGATCGCCAAAAATTTTTGAGTGCCGCCGACGCCGACCGGTATGATTATATGTTGACAAAAGCCCTTACACCGGAGCGGGGGTTGGCACCGGATCCTGTTGATGGGGAGATGATGCAGCAAATCTATCAGAAGGGTTGGAATAAATTCACCGAAGAATCGGAACCCGCCGTCGTCAACATAGTCAAGGAGTTCTATGAGAATGCCGAGGACAAAGCCCCATTCAAACGTTCAGTGCCGATGCAATCAACACCTTCTACCAATTGTGTGTGCCTCGACAATGCCAATATACCCACCTACGTGATTTTGATCCGGACTATGAGGCAATACTCAAGGAAATGACTAAGCTAGACACAACATGGATGAAAGGACGGAAGGGAGGCATAGTGTTCCATAGCAAGGATCTCAGTTGGTATGGAAAAATTTGGTACGCATTCCTATGTGCTAAACAGTATCCATCTCAACACACCTTAGACGTGACCAAAGAGAAGGCGTTACTGCTATACGCGACTGTGCAAGACTTTATCATTGACGTCGAGGCCATTATATGTTTTTCCATCCGTCGGTGCTTACGAGGAAATTTTTCAGGCAGCTTGCCACACCCATCACTCATATGTGGGTTGTGCCGCCAAGCGGGTGTGAAATGGTATGCCGATGAACCCACACAGATGCCACTTGCGTTGCTAGACTCCAAAATGATAGCGCAGTATTCAGTATGGGCCGGGGGCGATTCCCATCCTCGAGGATTGGGTTTTATTTTTCCATCGGCTTCGAAGGACGAAGTTGATGCTGCAGAAACCTTGGAGGATGAGGATGAGGCTATGGGAGATCAAGGAACCGAGTAGGTACCGCAGACTGAGGCATTATCCAGTCCTCAGTTCCTTGACCTTCAACGTCAAATGGATGCGCACAACAAGGTAGCACGTCGGGAGATGCGGCGACTCGCATTGAGGCAAGACCATATCTTTGACGCTATGAACACGTCGTTTGCTTCACTCAACACGACACTTCAGAGCTTTAATCCAGCTGCTCACTTCCCATATCGGCCACCCATGCCAATGCCGAGGTTTCCACCAAGTGATTCAGAAGAAGAAGATCAACCACCACCTCCACAGACTTAGACGATTTTAGGGAAGTCCTCATACACTTAATTGCGATTATTCATACAATGAGGGCATTGTATTACTTAAGTTTGGGGGATTTAAATTCTTGTCTGCATGCATAATGTCATTGGTTAGGTTTACATTTGTCATTGCATCCTAGTTTTGCATATTAGTTTAGAAATTATGATGTTGCATTCATATAGTCACATAGTAGCTTAGGTCTAGGTCACTTTTGTTATTGCATTTTTATTTTTGTTTTTATTACATTATGTCATGTTATGTTTGATATCTAAAAAAAATAAATTTAGTTAACTATTGTGTTTGCATATGTCCAGCAGTGTTGTAGTTCATGTTATTTGTGGGCCAATGATGAGATTGTGAATAAGTTAACCAATACAACATTGATTATTAGAACTATGATATAATGTCTATTATGAATCAAATCTTGCGCTCGTTTGAAACTGGTTTAAAATGGGTAGCACGCCAATAACATTTGTGTTGACTGGTTAGTTCAAATTGATACATAAAGATTTTCTAAAGAATAATGCTAGGGTGAATGAGAAAATGACTTATAGGTAGTGAAAATGACGACTTAGACAAGAACTTAAGTTTGGGGGATTTAAGCAGGGTATATAAGCTTCCAAAGAAAAAAAAACAAAAAGAGGAATTAATATCTAGTTGAGTCTTGGTGGGTTGAGGAAAATATACTCCCCATAAACACGAGCGTGAGATGGAGCGTAAAACGCACTCACCAACCATCTATCTAAAAAAAAGAGACGGGAAATAAGAGCAAAGGGCCCCCGTCAATGAAAAAAAAGAGAGCATAAAAACCCTCTTTGATCCCTTAATCTTGGTAAATGTCTGATTTCTAGTGGAACTTGTCTATTTTTGAAATATTTAAGTTTGCATTGTATGATTCCTTCTAAGAAATTGGTTATGTATTGAATTTGAGTCTGTGTCAGTTATCATGGATGTTGAACATATACGCACACTATACTAGTGATAATGGTTTAAGATTTGAGGATTAATAAGGAGTTGTGGATTGGTTTTGGTGATTAATATTGTAAATTTTGCTTGTTTTCTCTGAGGCCAGTGAAATAATTTTTGATTCTGTGATACTGTTGGATTCGAAAGCTTACAGTGTAGATTCATTACATTTTATTGCATTGCATAGCATGTAGTTTGTTTTGTGCTCGAGAACAAGCACGATTTAAGTTTGGGGGATTTTGATAAGTGGATTTTATATCCACAAGTCGTTGTCCATTTCATGGTTAATTGTTGCTATTTTCTTGTTTTCATGTTCGTTTTTATTTGTTTTTGTGTTCTTTTATGTGTAGGGTGGTTGTTGTGGCATTTAACGAAAATTTGGAGTCATTTGGAGCTTTTCTGGAAATAATCATGAAGCAAACAAAATTATTTAGCAGAATAGAGGCCCGCCGGGGCTGGGGGTCTTCAATAGAAATTGACATAAAGGGTGCCCGTCGGGGCGGGCGTGTTTTAGGCTTGTACCCCAGCCGGGGCGGGGGGTCTTGACTGATGGGAGTCTTGTTTTGCTTATGACTGTGTTGGAACATAATGTCTTAGCATTTAGATGGCAACGGAACTCTAGAGAGATGGGATTTGATCAGAAAAACGTGTGTTGGATGTTTATTACTCAATTAACAACGAATTAAACAAGACACAAGGATATTACGAAGTAAAATTCCAATTTTTCATAGCAAGCATTGGAGGAAGATTTTGAAGAGATTTTCGGGACGATTGCAAATTTAGGCTACGTGAAGGGTGTTTTTCACTATTCTTCTTCTTAGTCTTTTATTTGTAATTGAAAGAATGTTATCTTTGAATTATTCAGTTGTTATTTCATTCATGATGAACTAATTCACTTTTTAGGCTTATGATGGATCTTTAAGTGAAATGATGAGTTGTAAACTTTGATTTCCAGTTTAATAAGCTATTTTCCAGTTTATCTATATTAATTTGAGCTTGAATTTATGAATTTCCTGATTAACAATTCTTTGTGGATTTGTATGGAATCAAGAGAGGATATTTGAATCTAGATTTAGTTAATATAGCATGTGTTCATGAATTTTGTGAATAACAGAATCTTGATGAATGTTAAGGTAGAGATATGCTTGACATCACATGTGATCGTATAGAGAACTTAATCTTAAACCTTCTTTAATTATAATTCACATAGAGATAAAGTGAGTTAGTTAATTAAGGTGTTTAATTTATTTCTATCTAATTTATGGATTTAAGTTAATACGGTATTAGGGTATCGAGAAGTGGCTAATACTACATTCGTGTTCTTGATTAATAAATTGGGATAGTGATTTGAATTGGAATAAAGGTGTAGAAATCAGAGTGAAGCTTAGGGTGAAATCATAAGTCTAATTCTCCATTAATTATTGAAATTCCAGATTTTGATATTTGTGATTGTTTTGTGGTAGTTTATTTATTTCTTAATTTAGTTTCTATAATATTTAATAATTGAATTGAATAGTTTGATAAAATTAGGAGGCTTTCTGATCTTCAGCTACCATTACCTCTTCTTTTTCAGAGTTTTCGAATTCTTCTCTTGTTTCCTTGATCCACTTACTTAACCTCTGAAACCGTCTCTCATTGTCATCCTCAAAAAGGAAGCAAGTCTGGATTTTTGGACCGCGTTTGCATAAACCACTTTAAAAACCTGAAATAAGACAAACAAAACAAAAAAAAATGTTTAAGTAAAACTGGACTAATTAAACTGATATCATAAAATAATAAAATCTATACTGAAATTATCCCCGGCAACGGCGCCAAAAACTTGTTGGATAAATTCTAACTACGCACAACATGCAAGTATACGTGGTCAACAAGTAATATAATAATAGTAAGTAAAGTATCGTTCCCACAAAGACAATTTAGTAAGAATTTTAACCTCACAACTATCAATTTTCAATTAATCCTAATTTTATTAAACTATCCAAAACAATGATTAAAATTATAAAAACTAAATTATTAATAAATATATGATCACAAAATAATCACAAATCTTAAAAACTGAAACTCAAACAATTATTGGAGAATTACGCTTACGATTTCACCCTAAGCTTCACTCTAATTTTTACACCTTTATTCCAGTTCAATTCACTATCCCAGTTTATTAATCAAGAACACGAATGTAGCACTAGCCACCTCTCGATGCACCAATACCGTATTAACTTAAATCCACAAATCAGATATAAACAAGTTAAACACCTTAATCAACTAACTCACTATATCTCTATGTGAATTATAATTAAAGAAGGTTTAAGATTAAGTTCTCTATCTGATTACATGCGATGTCAAGCATATCTCTCTACCTTAACATTCATCAAGATTCTGTTCATTCACAAAATTCAAGAACACATACTATATTAACTAAGTCTAGACTCGTATTTCCTCTCTCGAATTCATACAAGTCCACAAAGAACTGTTGATCAGACAATTCATAAATTCAAGCTCAAATTAATATAGATATAACGGATAATAGCTTATTAAACTGGAAATCAAAGTTATGAAACCATTGTTTCACTTAAAGATCCATCCTAAGCCTAAAAAGTAATTTAGTTCATAATAAATGAAATAATTACTGAATAAATTAAAGATAACATCCTTTCAATTACAAATATAAGACTAAGAAGAAGAATAATGTAGAACACCCTTCACGTTAGCCTTAATCCGCAATCGATATGAAAGTTCTTCAAAATCTTCACACCAATGCTTAATTTGAATTTCTGTAATTAATCTCTGATTATTGCTCTGTATATATATAAATGTTTTTTTAGTTGCTTAATATTTATCCAACACGCGAGTTTTGGTCGAAGTCCCTTGTCTATTAGAATTCAAACGATATCCACGTACTAAAGTCCATGTCCAACAGAGTTTCAAACAAACTAGGAGTGTCAGCAATCGGGACCCCCCACCCTGGCGGGGGTATAAGCTCATAAAAGGCCCGCCCCGACGGGCTAGTTTTTCTCCTAAATGTTGGACCCCCCCGCCCCGGCGGGGGTACCTTCTGCTTTCTGACTTTGCTAAATCTTCACACTTGCTCCAATATTGCTCCAAATGACTCCTTCTCTTTGCTACTTGCCACACCAACCATCCTACACATAAAATAACGATAAACAAGTAAAAAGGAACATGAAAGAAAGAATTTAACAACGATTAATCTTGAAATGGACATCGATTCATGGATATAAAATCCACTTATCATTCATCACCCATGCTCTGTGTGACTGAACTATTTTAATCAATCACACCTTAAATCATATACATAATTAACTTCTTAGAAAGAAAGATCGGTTTTTCATAACTCCATCAATGAACACATCCAATCCGACTATCGCAAACAAAATTTCTAAGGTTACAAGGTT
Source organism: Panax quinquefolius (assembly GCA_020205615.1). Taxonomy (NCBI): domain Eukaryota; kingdom Viridiplantae; phylum Streptophyta; class Magnoliopsida; order Apiales; family Araliaceae; genus Panax; species Panax quinquefolius. The sequence continues at coordinate 65,073,655 of CM035155.1, forward strand.
TATTACACAATCCTTTAATACACCTACGTATGCAATGTCAAGTTTTATTAGGCTTTTTAGTGCCACCCATGTATTAAGCTTTCGAATAATGACTCCCATATTAGTTGGCTTTAGGGCTCCTATATTTAATATGACTTGTGCAATGCTTAACTCTCTTAGGCTTTTCAAAGTTACCCTTTTAATGAACTTTCCACAAACGACTCCCAAACCAGATGGTCTTAGGGCGCTGGGTGTTGATGTTGGGATTTTTTTTGTCCCTTTCTGTTCTTATCTTTTAGTGTTCTCATGTTAGGTGATATTTGTTTGAAAAAACAAGTTTGAAAAGGTCCGACATATATATGTCGACGAATTGACTATAAGAGTCGCCAGTTGGTATTTTTAAATGGTTGCACCAACTCAACTGAGAAAAGGTTTGCACAATGACCTAGTGATGTGACACTGCTAACTAGTCTGTGAAACCGAGATTTGTTAGGGTCCGGGGGCTTGATTAAGCAGAGGGAAGGTGGTAGGCACCCCCCCCCCCGACTTCCATGGTGACACGGTTACCGCAACTTTTTAATTTAAACTTTTATCTGAATGTGTGTGTGTGTGTATTGGTCAATGTGCAATTATGTGGAAGTAGTGCTATACCTCGTTTGCACCTATATACAAAGGGTTTGAATTTTGTATAAAAGTTCAATTTTAACGAGATTTGGTAGTGATGTTTTGTAAAATAGATTTTTCCAACCCTTAGGAACCGAATCTATATTCAGGAACGGAATCTGTGATCACATGATTCCTAGGCTCACATGATGATGCAGTATGTACAAAAAACTGTAAACAATTATATATATATATATATATATATATATATAAAAGCAATGTGTCCACAAGTGATGTTCAGTTCTGTGAATGTAAATGTAAATATATATATACCGTTAACGCATTCCATGTGTCTATCCGTGCTTAATCAAGATTCAAGAATATATATATATATATATATATATATATATATATATATATATATATATATATATATATATATATATATATATATATATATATATATATATATAATAAAAAAGCAATGGACCGACTGTCCAGGAAAATGCACAACTCTCAATGTGAATAACTGTGTGTGAATGAAAGTGGAGAAAAGCTTTAAGAAATCTGAGATGTCTTACAGTGGGCTGCCAAGAAGACTTTAGATAGCTTTAAATGAATGAATACTCAATTTCCATTGGTAAAATATAGCAAAACACAAGCTCGGAGGTGTTTGGAAAGAGAAAGCATTCAATTTAAAGTGTGTACAAAGCAAAATTGACAGGGCTTCCTCGCCTTTTCTTTGTCGAAAATGGCCACCCTAAGCCCTCTATTTATAGAGGGGGGAGCCGCAGGTGTACCTGCAATAGCCACAGGCCCACCTGCAGCTACCCGTGGTGCCCCGGGCTCCATGGTCCCCGCTGTCTCGAAGTACATGCACTCATGCAACGTGTTGTCCGCTCGAACCTTGATAACTTTTAATCTGGGCATCTGATTGAAGCATATATACCTTTATGGAATGTTGTTATCGAGAGCTACACAATGACATGTGATAAGAGGTTGTACAAAGTCGAGAAGATGGGTCCATGACCAGATCTTTAGGTCTTCAAATTCTATCCGGTGTACTGTCTTGCGTAGTAGTCACTCGGGATTTGAGGTATGGTTCTTGTAGGACACTTTTGTGTAGAATGTGGGTTTAAATGTTGTTAAGATGGCAAGAATGTGGGATTGAGGTGGTAAAATGATGGTTTTACTCCTCACCAGGGTTATCTCTGGCTTTGGGCTGATTTAGCAGTCGTTGCTCAGGGTTATCTCTGAGATTGGGTTGGTATAGGTACTGCATGTTTATAGGGTTATCTCTGAGGTTTGCCTGACCTCCCGGGGTTATCTCTGGGGTTGGAACTGAGCACCTCGGGGTTATCTCCGAGGTTGAAGCTGACTTCTGGGGATTAAAACGAGCTTTTCTGGGGTTATCTCCGTAACTGCAACTGCATTCCTCTAGGTTGTCTCTGAGGTTTGAACCGAAACTTCCTGGGTTATCTCCGGGATTGAAACTGAGTATCTTGGGGTTGTCTTCGAGATGGAAAACTGAGTATCGCAGGGTTGTCTTCGGGATTGAGCTGATTTGACTTCCAGGGTTATCTCTGGAAGACGACTCTGCTCTCCTGCAATGTTAGTAACAGGAATGCAAAATTTCAAGTGTCTACAGATGCCTCTCTTTATCATATTCATGCAATGTAATGTCATGTATAGGATAAAGAATACTAGACACTTGAAATGTGACAAGATAATCATGATGTAGTGTAATGCAGCATGATGCAAAATGTATGATGAATGTGGTTTGCTGGACCGTTTTCCAACGGGATGTGATAACTGTCTGCTCCCACGACTTTTTATGGGGACTGGAGTTATCACTGATAACCCTAATGAACTGCTTGGATATCATCGGATGACTTCCAATGCTTCCTTGGATTTACTTGCCAATGGCTGAATAATGTTAAGGTTGCTTGACCTTCTTTGAAATGTGCTTTAACGGCTGATATCATCGGATAACTTCTGATGCTTTACTGGATTTACGTGCCAACGGCTGAAATAACGTCAAGGTTACTTGACCTTAGTTGAAATGTGCTTCAACAGCTGATATCATCGGATGCATTCTGATGCTTCGCTGGATTTACGTGCCAACAGCTGAAATAACGTCAAGGTTGCTTGACCTTCGTTGAAATGTGCCTCAATGGATGATATCATCAGATGACTTCCGATGCTTCGCTGGATTTACGTGTCAACGACTAAAATAACGTCAAGGTTATTTGACCTTCGTTGAAATGTGCTTTAACGGAAGATATCATCGGATGACTTCCGATGCTTCACTGGATTTACGTTCCAATGATTGAAATAACATCAAGGTTACGTTGACCTTCGTTGAAATGTACTTCAATGGCTGAAGTTGTATGAAATATCTGTTGGGGATAGGTTGTAATTGGAATCACAACCCCAAATTGACGGCATCAGACCTTTGTGTTGTATTATCGGGTGTAGTTTGTAACAGATGTTATCATCGGTGTTGTGAACCCTGTGTTTGGGTGAATACCAATGATTGATATGTAGACCCACAGTTTGGTCTTTGAAAATAAGGATTCCAGGCTTTTCCGCTCAATCGCGTAGCATTTTTTTCCATGATTTGACTTTTTCAGCTTGTGAGACCTCCTTCGCGACTCAAATTAGATTGAACCAGAGGTGTAGGACCCACCTAGGATAGTTGCAGGTACACCTGCGGCCATTCGTGGGTGTATTTGTTGGCCACTTTCCTTTCACGAGTCATTTTTAAGTTGCGCCACACAAAGAATCCGAGAGATCTTGTTTAGATTTGTTGAGTTCGGGCTGTTCTTTGAAAAATCTGTCACCGTACAAGTGTTCTACACTATCCTGATAATGTATGCATGTCCTCTTTTCCAGTTTTTATCCATTGGAAAATGAGTTATCACATGAAATGCCTCTAAACACATAGTAGTGAATATGCATGCTCATATGACTTGATAAAAAATATTCAACATAGTAAATATTAGTATTTAACCTTACTGAACATAATGATATGAAAAAAATTGACTTTTGAAACAGTCAAATTGGCACCTTTTTATGTTATTTCTTATCCTATTTGAGAAAAAAATGAGCAAAGGTTGTAAAGTAAAGTAATCCTAGTAATTAGGCTACTCTTACGACTTATGACTTTGATATTTTTATGTATATAGGATGTTTATAACTGTGGGTAGGTGTTCTACTGAATGGCCACCTAGTCATACCTATGTGTATGTGGATAGTCCTGTTTACAAAGGAGACTCTAGCAAAAAAATTCCATGAGCCTAGGCATTGGATAGACATGCATTTTTAACTGTACTGTAGGCGTATGTTAAAGTAATGCATGCATGCATATAGTCATAAAATGCATTTGAAAAGCTCTAGGTTAGAATTTACCACACCCTTTCTGAGGTGATTTGGAGACTTGTGTCCAGATATATGGATCTGGATCAGCTGAGTAGTTCCCGCAAGACCACTTCAGGTGTGCGAAGGAGGGCTTCTAATATGCCTCGACCCCGTTCAGTCAGACAGCCTCGTCGTTTGGTGTAGGCGATGATTCGTTCTATCCGGGTTGAGGTACTGGATGTTGAGGACGAGGAGGAGGATGTACCGGCTACGTTTCCCACTCCTGCTGCTCATGGTCCCCGCAGGGATCTTCCAGACATTAATGTGATGATTCCAGAGCTTCTAGATGATTTGAGTCGCCACCCCTCGGTCTACTTGCAGGAAAATGAGGTAAGAGCTGGGTTTGATCTTCCTTTTTCCCATTGATTAGGAGCAAGGATTCTGATGTTAATTTCTTTTTGTGATGTAGGTTCCAGGTTTTAAGTAGCCTCGAGGGAACTGGTTTAACATACAGTCTCTATATCAGGTTCTTCATTTAGAGTATCGAGAGATTGTACATGGTTGGGGCTTTGAGGCATTCTTTTCCATCCTTCCCCGCCGTTGTCCCTGGGGTTATCTTAGGGTATTATCTGAGCGCTGATTTCACCAGACTCAGTCTCTCCATTTGTTGGACTGTGAGGTGATGATGACGCTGATGGATTGGCAGTTTATCACCGGTATAGAGTTTGGGCGCAAGTGCCTTGTACGACGAACATTACCCCGACTGCCGTTAGATCCTTGCTAGGAGTCCCGACTGAGGCGCTCAAAGGAAGGATAGTCCACACTGGTCCTTTGAGTGTAGATGTTATAAGTGGGTCTTTGAGTGAGCCCATACTTTATGATGTGAGAGTCAGGGATCACATTCTTCGGCGATTGTTCCTAGTCATCTTCAGGGGTTGCTTCATAGCGGATAACTCTTCCACGGTGTCGTTCGCTTTGTTCAGTGCCACACGAGAGGTGGACCGTATTGGAGAGTATGATTGGGGATCTTATACCTTCGCCTATTTCCTCAGGGGAATGCGCATCCGTTTGTAGGGCTTAACGGAGGCTTGTCTAGGATTTTACTCGTTTCTGCTAGTGAGTATTTCTCTTTTCATTTCCTATGTGCAGGTTAAGAGTGTTGACTGACCGTAGATGTTTGTCTTTGTATTGGCAGTTTTAGGCCTATGAGAGGCTCCCATGTTTACGTCCCATTAGTGTGTTAGGTCCAGATACCTTCCCACGGGGATGGTGATGTCATCACTCCATGTTGGCGGAGGTTCCTATAGCTAAGGGTTTCACCCATTGTCGCCTATAGTTGGAGTTATTGAAAACTGATGTCATCACTTGGGTTCCCTATTCTGGGGAACATTTGATATGGGTTCCTGGCTGGTGTCGAGTATGTGATATCCACCCGTCGGATTCCTCTCTTCACAGATGGAGGATGAGAGCTCTATTTGGGAGAGCGCGCTATCAGAAGTATTACAAGAGAAATTCGTGTATCGATCTTGCCTCCTGTCAGGCGTTATTGTCCTATGTCGCAGTCGCCTATTGGATGGCTTGCATCTGAGAGCCTACTCATTTGACCCAGATTGACAACTTGACCTGGTAGTTGGACCGGGCACATTTTTTCATCCCGCATTTGGGCAGAGATCCTTCCGAGGCGGATACTTTTGATCCTTCCAGCTCAGTGGCTGGCCCTTCAGGTGACCCATATGGTTTTGCCTGTGCAGATCCTCCATTGTATAGGTCTGACATCCCTCTTGGCGGAGATCCAGTGACTCAGAAAGAGTAAATCAGATAGACAGGATAGATGATGTAGACATCAACACCATTGACTTTTTTTGATGTATTTCTCGCTATATCTTTTGATAGGCCTCTGTTAGATACTGGGTGGCTCTGCCCTATTCTCGTTATATCTTTTGATAGGCCTCTGTTAGTTGTTGGGCGGCTGTGCCCCATTTCCCTGTATTTTCCAGCTGTATACAGAGATAATGTATTAGATGATGATGTACTTAGGAATGTATGTATGTTGTTTTCCATTCCCTACATCATAATACCATATGTTGTTTATTATTCATGTATTATGTTATGCTTATATATGTCCAGAGATGTTCAACATTGACCCTTGGATGGTCTTATGATACGGCCCACACAAATGTCTTCCTCGACAGTTAGCCGCATTGATAACACCCCACCAGTATTGGTAGCCTCATGTTTGAGATCATTGTATGATAGTTTATCACCTCCAGATCGAGTGACTGTAGATCAACTGTTATAACACTCTGTGACCCTCTTGATGTTCTAGGTTCCTGTGGGTTTTGTAGAGGGTATGCTGGAGCATTGGGTACCAGATATGCTGGTATTCCGGTTCGAGACCTAGGAGTTGACTCATACCTTAGAGGAGTATGAGCGATTGACGGCTTTTCCACTAGATAGGCCTTGCGCTCGGATGGCTATCGGGGATATGAGCTGACAGTTTATGACCCTCACCGGGTTGAGGCATAGAGTAGCCCAGGATGAGATCACCTCCGTGCACGTAGTGTCCTAGCATTTTTTGATAGACAAATTTGGCTCATTGGACAGTTACGCATAGCACTCTGGGGATTTCACCACATCAGAGAATCAGTGGCGTGTTGTCAGAGTAGACGTACTCATGATGTGTGTAGTGGCTTATTTTTACATGCCACTGTATATGGATTATCTGGACATCGGTGTCATTATGGCAGTGAGAGCTCTCAAGGAGGGTCATACCATTGTACCGATGATTGTGGCAGAGACATTGAGGTCATCCACGCATTGCCATACCCATTCTACAGGTGTATTTACAGGCAGCTCGGTCTTGCTATATGTATGGTTCATGTCACACCTGAGACCGATTGGCACCTTCCGACGGCATGGGTACTATTTTTCCCATGAGATAGCCATGTCTTACTACTTTCAGCCAGCGAAGTGTATAGACCCTGCATCCTTGTCGGTGTTCTTGGCAGGGATCGAGGATCCATTTGACATTTTGCTGTGTTCAGGGCTTCGTTCTCCCTACAGCTTCATTACTCATGCACCTGGCATGAATTATCTCCCTCTGGCTGATTTGAGGGGTATGACCACGTATCACCCACTAGCTGTGATGACATAGTTTGACCAGTTTCAGGATGTTCATCCTTTTGAGGGGGCGTTTGGTTAGCGTTTGTCTTCTCGACATTTGTCAGCAATGAATAGATACAGGGTGTATGCCTGTTGGGCTCAACGTTAGGGGGCTGAGTTATCCATTAGCCATCTGGGCCATTCTACAGAGTATTCTATATGGATAGAGGCAGAGACTACATCGACTACGGTTGTATCCATAGAGTCGGGGATTGATTCTGATGGTGGAGAGCCGATGGAGGACACTGATTCTCCCACCGAGGAGGAGCTATTTGCTGGGTTGACATCAGCTCTTGTTGATCCTCCCAATATGACTGCTATTGTGACCCAGCACTCGACAAAGTATTTAGAACAGAGTCTGCATCTGATGACATTTGAGAGAGATCAGGCTAGGGCCTTGATGTTGACAACTCTTGCTGGGAGAGATATCGCTCTATTGGAGAGAGATGATGCCTTAGGTCATAGAGACCGAGATCATCCAGAGATGCATTGATTATTGAGTGAGACGACACTATATCTACCCGGGATGTTGCTATTACAGATAGTACTGCAGTGAGGTCTCCTACTACTGATATCATTGTAGAGATGAGTATGTTCATTGATGAGCATAGTGTCACCATGTAGTTGGATGTAGATCTGTTGGCTCATTTTGATACCCTTGGGCAGGAGCTCACATTGTTACCTCCTTCTTCTGAGAGGGATGTCATGTTGCATTTGATAACGCGAATATACACTGACTTGTAGATGGGCTTAGATTTTCCTACACAGACTAGCTTAGCCATTTTTGTCATGTACAATACACATTATATATATCAAATAATATTATATATGGAAGGGAAATATATGTTGATTCACTTCCCTTTTACTTGTGCCTTGTTACTTGCTTGATATTTGCATGTTTGTCCAAGGCTTGTGATCTTGATGTATTCTGAACTCCCCCTTGATGGATGGACATTGAGATGTCTCAGGATCTTTCAAAATGAATCATTGATCTATATGTATTTCCTACCCTTCGGTGTCTTGGGACTGGTTTCTATATGTCTCTGAGGTTGACCGCACCACAGATGGTCACCAGTACTCCTTTGTATGGGGGAGCCCAGGTAGTTCCATCTCTTATGGATTAGTGTCTCTCTTTGAGGATTCAACCATAGCTTAGATGGTCGCCGATTCTCCCATTGGTGTGGGGAGACAAGGTCTGCATAGTTCGCCCCTTGTACAGGATAGACTGCAGATGAAAAGTTTGATCCCATGTACAGAACAAACTGAAGGTGTGAAAAGTTTTATTCCTGGTGCGACAAAACTGAAGGTGTGAAATGTTTTTAAAAACCTGAGCTGAGTGAAGGATCTGATGATCTGAAACCAGGCTGCTGGTTGGAAGGTATGTTTGTCCCTGGTGGGGCAAACGGATGTAAAGAAGGGTTGTATGTAGTGAAGGGTTTTAAAAACCTGGACTGACTAGGGATCTGGTGATACAAAACTTGGATGTTAGCTTGCTGGTAACTTCAGACATAGTACCGTTTCATGGTATCTGAGTTAATGAGTTGCAGAAATTCATCGCCATCCATCTCCTGTAATCTAAAACTTCTCCTGTCAATACCTCCTTGACAATAAATGGGCCTTCCCAGTTTGGGGTAATTTTCCTTTGGATTGATCTTGGTTGTCAAGGACTTTCTTCAAGACCAAGTTATGCTCTTTGAATTGCCGTAGCCGAACTTTTCTGTTGTAGGATCTGGCGATCCTCTTTTGGTATAATTGACCATGGAAGATGGCAGCGGCTCGCCTTTCATCTATCAGAGACAACTAGCGGTACCTATTTTGTAACCATTGGTCTTCATCCAGCTGAGCGTCTATCAACACTCTGAGGGATTCCATTTCCACTTCTATGGGGAGCACTTCTTCCATCTCATAGGTTAATGAGTAGGGGGTTGCCCCAGTGGAAGTGCACATTGATGTTCTGTAGGCTAATAGAGTCAGAGGGAAGAAGGTAGGCCATCCTTTATGATTGACAGATATCTTTTGCATGATCCTTTTGATATTCTTATTAGTCGCTTCAACAACACCATTCATCTTTGGATGATAGATGACAGAGTTGAGGTATTTGATGTGGAATTTACTGCATAACTCCTCCATCATTTGGTTGTTGAGGTTTTTAGCATTATCTGACACAATCACCTCTGGTTGTCCATATCGACAAATAACATTATTTCTGATGAAACCAATGATAACTTCTTTAGTAACCCTGGGGAAGGAGGCTGCTTCTACCCACTTGGTGAAGTAGTCGATCATAGTGAAGATAAACTGATGCCCATTATTGGCTTTGGGCTCGATGGTCCCGATCATGTCCATTCCCCATATTGAGAAGGGCCAAGGCGATCTCATATTATGGAGCTCCCTTGGAGGGGCATGTACAGTATTCCTATGAATTTTGTATTGGTAACATCTCTTGACGTGATCATCACAGTCGGCTTTAAGAGAGAGCCAGTAATGCCCTGTTCTTAGGATTTTCTTGACAAGTAGAGGGTCACTCATGTCTGGGCTACATACTCCAGCATGGATTTCATCCATGAGCCTCTAAGCTTGGTCTTTGTCCAGACATCTGAGGAGACCTAGTTCGACATCTCTTTTATAGAGTGCGTCTCCGCTCAGGTAGAATTTCATAGCCATTCGATGGATCTGCTTTCTCTCAGCCGGACTCACCTCAGCGGGTGTAGATCCATCTTACAGATACTCTTTGATATACTGATACTAAGGGTGTTTGATGGGAGGTAGCTCATCCGATACTTCTCCAATGTAATTCCCATAGGCTGGAGCCTTTTGTAGGGCAAACGTGATGTTTGGCATATCTTCCTTGTAAGATATGTTGATCAAGGAGGCCAAAGTTGCTAGCGCATCCGCAAAGTCATTCCTATTCTGAGGAATGTGGAGGAAGGATATTTCTTCAAACTCCGAAGCCATCTGTATAACCTGTCGATAGTATGGCAACAAATGTAGCTCTTTGGTGTGATAGATCCTAGTGGTTTATCTGGTTACCAATTCAGAATCTCCAAAGACAGTTAACTGTCTAATGTCCATTCATTGGGCAAGTTTCAACCCCATGATACAGCCTTCATACTCAGCTGTGTTGTTGGTGCTGACAAACTGCAATTTGACGGCGACGGGATACTGCTCCCCCGTTCGGGATACTAGAACTGCTCTAGCTCCAGAACCTTCCATGTTTACAGCTCCAACAAAATACAACTTTCATAGTTGGTGTGCATCATCTTGATGGTGTTGCTGAACTATCATTACCCCTTCATCGCGGAAGTATGTTTCCAAGGGTTTGAAATGTAACGCTAGAGAAAATCGGATTTTTATGATAATTAAATTTTTATTTGAATATGTGAATTAAATGAATTTAATTGATTTATTTTGTGAGTAAGTTATGTGAAGGTCGTTCTATGACCAAGAATGTGCTAATGTGGTTAATAATCTGGCTACGTGCTAGAATTAATTGTTTAGAATTTCCAAGACGAAAATCAATGTTTTCCGAGAAATTCCAGTAAAAACACTATTCATCCATTTTTGTTCGGGGAGTTAATTTGAAATTTTGAGAAACGCGTAATGATAGAATATCAAGATGAGATGAAATACCTAATAATATTTCATTTATGGCAAACGAAGTTTTTGCCCGCGGACTTAAAACCTAAGGGTTGAGTATATTGATTTCCGAGAAGGAAATAAAACGCGTAGAAGTAATTGCGTTATGGTTAAAGCGTATTATACAAGTATGAAATTGTCTAGTATCTACGTATAATACGATGAGTTAATACGAAGTACAATACGAGTATTGTACGAGTATTATACGGAGAGAATACGTTAATTATACGTATAGAATACGATTCATATTATGGAATTAAGTTAAGACTTAATGTTAATTCATTTGGGTTGGATTATGGTTAGTCCAATCAATTGTATAAGCAAGCCAATGAATTAATGTGTTAAGCCCAACTCAAGGCCCAATATTAGATCTGTTAAGCCCAATACAAGAAAACCGAACCGCGGGTCGAACCGGTGGGTCACCGAATGGGTAAAACCCATGGGGCAACCCATGGGGATGACCCATGGGCATAGTGGGCCGGCCACTTGGAGTGCAAGCAAGATAATCTACTTGATCACCAAGTATTTTACTTGGTGATGAAGTAGTGAATAGTAAGGAGGTGGGATAATTGACCAAAAAGACCTTCCTCTTGTTTTCCTATAAATAGGAAGCCTATGTTGGCCATTTGATATTTTTCCAAGACTCAACCAACATATTTGAGAGAGAAAAAGAGCTAGACTTAAACCATTCTTCTACCTTAAAGCTTTTTCATTAGAAGTTTATCAAGAACACAAAGATCGTTAAGGTAATATTCCTTAATAGTAGTTCCATCTCTTTTGGTTTTCTTTTAGTATGGAGAATCATAAATGGGTAGTGTATGGCTTGTATGGTGGAATAAGAATGACTTACCCTATATTCAATCTTTATAAGTCATGAAATCATAGAAATCATAAGGTTTGTTATAGTTTTAAAATCATGAAAATATTGATTGTTGTTAAACAATTAAACTCCATCAATACGTAAATATATGCATCTTGCTTGGTTAGGATGTAGATATGAAGTCCATGGAGTATTCCATGTGATTTGGGTTAGAGAACATTAGTAACGAAGTTATGGAAAATTTCATGGAAATAGACGTTAAACGTCGAAAACGTAGAAATTTCAGATTGGTGGTCGAAAGTTGCCGTGAGACTTGAAAACATTGTTTTCAATGTCAACACGTGAGATAGGGTATTTAAGAATCGTGGACTCAAGAATCGTCGGATTCCAACTTAAAACGAAGAAAGAGATCATTAAACGCTCATTAACATTTACGAACGCTTAATAAATGAACTCAACAATGAATTTTGAGTTAACAGATTCAAAAGTATCAAATGCTTATATGAACGTGTAGAGTATGTCGTTTATGATGTGTAGGCCTTTGAACGGACCAAATCGGACTTATAACGAAGAAGTTATAGATCCGAGAAGCTCACTAAAAAAAATTATCTGTTAAAAATTTCTAAGATCGAGGTCCGAGTCATGCGCGCCATAAACAGATATAATGTTAAATGTCATGCCGCCAATGCCGAGACCAAGACACAGGTATCGCTAATCGGCACCACATCGCCAGTCTTGAATAGAAAGTTCACGCCGCGGCGCGGGTACAGGGTAATTGTTGAATGGCTTAGGTTTTAAACTTCAATTGTTCAAGGACCTATAGGAATAAAGTATACACTTCATAAGTGTACTAAAACTATCCCTATACTACCTATACTAAGGTATATGGTATTGAAACTTGGGAATTGAATACATATTAGTAAGTTATGAATGAAGAACATAAAGTGTTGTCAATGAACCCTAGTCGGGAAATAACGTTGGTACTTCACTAATGATGATAGAGTCCGGTTAATAACGAAAGTTGATTAATAAGCCAGGACGAAGGGTAATATGTCGAGTTGACTTTATTAATGATATGAAGTTAACAAAGACATAGAAGAGAAAGAAGTTGGTAGGAACAATGTGAATAATTGTTTGATAGCTAATTACAGTGTGCTATATGAGTATATCATGTAGATTCTCGTAAAAGGTCGTGGTCGATCGATTAAGTTATTTGAAGACGCTGAAAGGCACGTTTTCTTAACACTTGTCTAACTTTCAAGTTAGTCAAGTTTTATGTGATTCATTGTACTGAATTACATGACTGGTTTTAAAGAAAGTGTCAATGCCAGATTTAACTCGGCTAGACTACTCGTAAGATATAAATTGATCTGTATACATATCTTTCTATATAGAAATGTTAACGCTATCCTATGCCAAGTAATTGGTACGGATGTGAAGGTAAGGTTTGTCTATGAACAAACAAAATTATTTTTCATCGATTATTCGATGGGCATGCGAGTTTGCCAAATGTTAAACTTAAATACATTTAACGAATGAGTGTTGATCAATATAGAGTACTATAGGATGATCACCTAGAAGTGCTCGTAAGTAATGCGGATGTACAACCTTAGTGTTGTGATATCCTTTTCAAGTATGAAAATAGAAAGCTACTGTTCATGGTCTATGACTGGTTCAGAATTCCTAATCTATTCTATACTTTGGGAATTGATGATATGAATTGTTAAAGTATTACTGTTTCATAATACTTCATAACTATTTGTTCAGTTATGTATGAATTGTCATATAATTCACGAATGTGGTATTGATGTTATCCTTTGTTAAAACATGTTGAGCTTGTTATTCTCATTTCTTGCGTGAATTATATGATTGCAGTTAAGAATGAGCGTACTGAGAATGCTAAGAGAGATAAGGGCAAGGCTAAGATGGATAATTAACCATCGTGTAATAGACTAGTATGTTTGTATGTATTATACATTATGAACAACAAACGATGTAATTGGTTTATGAACCTGGGAAGGATTATACTTTGATTTTAATAAGAAGATAGTAATTACATTCATTATGTTGTATTTCAATGGAATGATTGTATAGTTATGAGTATCGTGTGGCACCATATGTCGGGTTAGAAGATACCCGAATTTGGGGGCGTCACAGGTTGGTATCAAAGCATTAGGTTATAAAACTTTAGGGGGGAAGAACCATAGGCTAATAACCTCGCAAGGAAGGTAAAGTCCGAAGAAAGAAACTCGAGTTGAAGGAATTAATAAGGTATTGAGAAAACTCAGTACCGAAAGATTTAAAAGATGAAAATTAATCTTAAATAAATTAAATGTGATTTGTGCTTATACTATTGTGTATTATGTACTAATCAACGTGTTATGTGTTTTGTAGATGTCAATCGATAGCATGATGTATAGAGACATTCACGTTGTGAGTGAAGAGTCAGTGAACCAAGTGGAGGTAGTACATATGCCAGTGGCGGAGGTACCTTTAGTGGTCTAGAAGATTCTGATCCAGAAGAGTACATGTCTGTGGAAGATTACTCTGAGGAAACGATGGGAATAACATCATATCTAAATATGATGATAGATGTGGAGGAGGAGATGGAGGTAACATCGATTAATTCAGTGATACCTACTCAAGAGCCAACACCTCCGGATGCAATGAGATCATTGTATCTGGCAGTGTTGGATAGGAATGTGCATCTGCGCACTGTGGTACAGACGCAGAATGAGGAGATAACCACCCTATATGAGGCGAAGGAATCTGCAGAGGCGGATTTTGAGTCAGAGCACGACGAAAAAGTGCTTATGACGGATAAGGCACGAGACTATAAGGAAGAGGCCGTTGAGCTTCGAAAGAAACTGGTTGAAAAAAGACCAGAAGATAGCTAGGATGTTATACATCCACGAATGCGCTCATGAGGATTTCAAGCTAAAAATGGTTTGTTATTCTATTGAGTCAGGCCAGACTCGACGCGCCATTAGTTGAGATATTGTGTCGATACTGGAAAATCAGAAATATGAGAATGCTGTTCGACAGTGTTAGTAGATCGTTAGATCTTTTTTTTTTGATATAGGTAGTGACGTAAAACCCTCTTTTGTATAATTAAAAGGTAGTCTTTTTGTAAATCCCAATTTTTGGTAGAAGTCAATCGCGGGATAGTATGTAATAGCTTTTTTGGCTAAGGGAACATGATGTAAATAGTTTTGACTATGAAAGCATATTAATATAATGAATTTTTTATTTAATGTGCTTGTTGTGGTATGAGTTGTTGTTGTTTGAGAATGATAACCAAGTAGTTAAATAGATAATAAAAAAATTTATTTATTTAATCAGAATTATGACGCCAAGAAGGAGACAATGTTGTGACGCTCCCAAAATAGGTCCAATCCACCCAACCTATTCTGAGTCGCCAACTACATGGTACAGAAAACAACTACAACTTTATTACTACAATTGTCGTGCAAAATACAACAACACATATACTATGAGTTTTAATACCAACTGTGACTCATGTCCCAACTATAGACAGCACCTCACATTGATACATTACATAAAGGTACAGTCAATAACTGTTTTAGAAATTAAAATCTTTGGGAAGTGCTCAAGGAAACCTTCGTACATTGGAGGCCATAAATCTAAGTTATGATAGATATCATATGTCCAGAGAATTATCCTTGGTTGATCCAATAGTAGACCCCAAAGAAAAAAGAGAAGATTACTATCATGTTCCTTCCAATGGTGAGTTTTCTCTTGACATATAACTATCTCCACCGTCTACAATTGAACATTATGTTTCAACCAAACTCCAAGATCATATAGGTAGTGCTCGTAGATATACTCAAAGAAGTGGATGTGCACAACCACCTCGCCTTTATGATAACATGAGGTTGTATGTCATTAGACATCTTGTATGATAGTGGCAAAACACCCTTCAAAAGTTGGGTTCACCTCACCCTATTTGGTTCACCAAAATTAAATATCAAATGACGTATACAATACGACACACTTATCTAAAGTTCTCAATAAAATTATTTCTATACTATTTAGGGAGAACCTCAACAGCAATAGACCACCATTTTATTCCCCTGTTATCCCCGCTCGACCCAGCTACACTCTTATTACCTGATAGGAATTGTGAAGCAAAAGGGTGAGCACAACTAGCTCTGTAAAGAATATCATGACTAAAAATAATTAAATTATCAATAGCCTTCATTAATAATAAAATCAGAGATTTAGAACATATGGTAGATGATAAAACTTTTTCAACCATAGTTGCAGCGGAACGAGCAATCCATTAGAAGAGTCAAATAGACCATAATGTATATTATCTTCTCTGTGTTAAAAGTCCACCAACAATGTTTTATCCCTATAATATCAATCAACAGTTCCTGTCCACAATCATATGAATAACTCATAATCATAATTATGGTTCCAAATTCCTTTTCTCATCCAGGACGAAGATAATTTTCATCACCTGTCTTTACCTGAAACATCAAAAATCATGGTTATACCAAATCACAGTTCATGTTCATAATCATACTAATAAATTCATATTTACACTACGGGCCAAAGATATTCATCAACAGGACATCTTTGTACTACAAGTCAAAGATATTCAACCACAGGTTATCTTTCCACTATGGGCCAAAGATATTCAACAACAGATCATCTTTGCACTACGGGCCAAAGATATTAAACAACATATCATCTTTGCACTACGGGCCAAAGATATTAATATCTCAAAGAAATATATAATTATTTCAGAATTTATATAAACCATAATTATAATCATGTTGATCAATTCACCTTTGCACTTAAGCTAAAAATATTCAATTGCAAATTCAATGGTCATGATCATACCAGTCAACGATTCAACTTTGCACTACTGGCCAAAGAGAACCCATAATCATGATCATACCAATAATCTACCCATCTTTACAATTAAGTCAAAGAGAAATTTCATCAACGGGATTATAAAAATGATTTATATAATAATAAAAACAATATAATCAACAACCGAATTTAATTTCAAAAGTAAGATTCATAAATCAATGATTTCATAACACCTTAATTCAAATGTTATAAATTACTTAATAATCTCATAATCTAATATTATTAATATTACTACAACATTTTAATCATTTCTTAAACTTATAAACAATTTATTTTAATTGTTTACACTTTACTAATTAATGCATTTAATCATCCTAAAATGCCAAACTAATAAAATTTCATCACCAATAACCAAAACCCTCATCAAAAATCTGCATATACCTTATATAAGATTCTCAAGCCATAAAATCCTATTTTCCACTTTTCTTACTTCACATAACATATTTAATTCATTTACTCATAACTAGTCCATTTTCATGAAAAATACCAAATTAGTACAAACAAATTTTCTATTCTGGGATTTAACAGAACATAGTCCAATATTGAACATATATTTTTCTCGAAATTTTTAAAATTCATTTACTATTTTTCAAATGGCCAAAACTGCCGAATATTTAAACATTTATCATAAATTGTACTTTTGTCCAAAAATTCTGAAATTTACAGGGTATACTGATATTATATAGATGTACTCCCAATAAAAATTTCATTAATTTTGGAGTTAACCACAAGGAGTTATAAGGGTTTATTTTTAAAATAGTTTTTTCCCATAAAATTCGTAACTTAGGATACATCCAAAAATCACCATTTTTGGACACAATCTAGAAAACTCATCAAAATATCATTTCAAATTTTTCCAGAATTTTTGAAGGTCAAAAAAATTACGAAACTGAAGAAACATAATAACCCTTACAATCCCCTAATTACATAATAACGACAATATCCCTTACCTCAAAAGAGCAGTATTTCTGACTGGAATGTTGGATATAACGTTGAACGAACTTACACCGTATAGCAACACTCAAAGTATCAAAATACTCACAAAAATACTCTCGATAATATAGAGAGGGAAAACTTTAGTTTCTGGTGTGATTTTCAATTCTAACCTAAGCACTCTATTTATAGGAAAATGCTTAGAATTTAATAAAATAATAATATTTAAATTTAAATTTCCTATGCACACCTTACAATCTGAATTCAGCAACTTACACATGCAAGTGGGGCCCACCAAAATGAAAAACATATTTTTATCATTTAATGCAACAAAATCAATTCAGAAACAATATTTCGGAACTTCAATAATTCATAATAAATAGCCCTTTTATCTAAAAAATTCAAATCTTATGTCCCTTCCATAGGAAATTTAATTCTCTACAACTTTGCAGAAGAAAGTTTTTCCAAATTCCAAATAAAAATTGACCGAAATCCACATACGGACGATTTTACAGGCTATAATCAAATTTTAGTCAAAAATTATGTCCACCAGCACACAAAACATTTGTTAAACATTTAATGCAACAAAAATACTCTTCCTCCTCATTTATTCATATATCACACATTCATTGTAAAAATATCACCATTATTATATTAATATAATATAATAATATATTTAAATGAAATATTTTATCAGAAAAGATAAAATATCAATTTTCAACAATTGTCACATTAAAAATTTTCTCCATTTATATCCACATAAAATGAATATTTTCCTTATCATATAAGTCAATAATTAATTATTCACAAATAATATTATAGAATCACAATAATGACAACCAGGCCGTTCCTAGGAAAGAGGGGGCTTTTCGATAAGGATTTCTCCTTACTGACGCGCAATTAGGTGACCAAACCTCTCATTGACAGAACTTTCTAGACATTGCCAATAATGTTATCTAATAATATTAATCAAATAATATGAATTATTGATCTAATAATGGAAAATACTGTGCCGTGACAATTATTGAAACAATAAATTAATAAAATATCAACGTAGCAATTATTGAATCAATAAAATAAAATATTGAACAATAATTACTGTAACAATTATTGAGTAGTGCCTTCTTACGTATAAAAAATTATCATGCTTCGTGAATAGTACTCTTGAATAGTAACTCGTGAATAGTAACTCATGAATAGTAACTCGTGAATAGTAACTTGTGAATAGTAACTCATGAATAGTAACCCCGACATAAAAATAAGAATTTCACAAGAAAAATCTTACCAATATTTCGGTATAATGATATTGAAATCAATTTAACCATTATAAGAAAAATTGAATACTTTTATTTCATAAAATTTGGGGTCTTACAATCTCCCCTCCTTATGAAATTTCATCCCCGAAATTTACGTACCTGGTATTTCGAAGAGTTGAGAATACCTTGCTTTCATTTCAGATTCTATCTCCCTAGTCATCATGATTTCTCCATTGCTCATCTCCTGTATTTCAGATATCATTCTAGAATACAGCTTCAAAATAAAGGTAAATTAACATATCACAATTTGTCAACATAAGTAAAAATTCAGCTTAGGTAGGACACACACACTAGCGAAGGATATTACTCATCTCTCCCTTCCTAGTTCTAATCCCCGATCTCCGCCAGAGACCATATCCCTAAGCTCATATACCAACTGTGACTCATGTCCCAACCGTGGACAGTACCTCACACTGGTACCTATCAGTTTGCCACTGCAGAACGCCGTCCCCTACGGAGAGTTTGGCTTCGGTGCATCCCACACAAGGAAGTCACCAGCGAGAGGCTCGGGGAGCTTTACTTATAGCTCTGATACCAACTGTGACGCCCCCAAAATAGGTCCAATCTACCCAACCTATTCTGAGTCGCCAAATACATGGTACAGAAAATAACTACAACTTTTTACTACAATTGTCGTGCAAAATACAACAACACATATACTATGAGTTTTAATACCAACTGTGACTCATGTCCCAACTATGGATAGCACCTCACATTGATACATTACATAAAGGTACAGTCAATAACTATTTTAAAAATTAAAATCTTTGGGAAGTGCTCAAGGAAACCTTCGTACATTGGAGGCCATGAATCTAAGTTATGATAGATATCATATCTCCAGAGAATTATCCTTGGTTGATCCAATAGACCCCAAAGAAAAACGAGAAGATTACTATCATGTTCCTTCCAATGGTGAGTCTTTTCTTGACATATAACTATCTCCACCGTCTGCGATTGAACATTATGTTTCAACCAAACTCCAAGATCATATAGGTAGTGCTCGTAGATATACTCAGCAAATGGATGTACACAACCCTGTCTTATGATAACACGAGGTTGTATGTCATTAGACATCTTGTATGATAGTGGCAAAACACCCTTCCAAAGTTGGGTTCACCTCACCCTATTCGGTTCACCAAAATTAAATATCAAATGACGTATACTATATGACACACTTATCTAAAGTTCTCAATAAAATTATTTCCATACTATTTAGGGAGAACCTCAACAGCTATAGACCACCGTTCTATTCCCCTGTTATCCCCGCTCGACCCAGCTACACTCTTATTACCTGAAAGGAATTGTGAAGCAAAAGGGTGAGAACAACTAACTCAGTAAAGAATATCATGACAAAAGATAATTAAATTATCAATAGCCTTCATCAGTAATAAATCAGAGATTTAGAACATATGGTAGATGATAAAACTTTTTCAACCATAGTTGCAGCGGAACGAGCAATCCATTAAAAGAGTCAAATAGACCATAATGTATATTATCTTCTCTATGTTAAAAGTCCACCAACAATGTTTTATCCCTGTAATATCAATCAACAGTTCCTGTCCACAATCATATGAATAACTCATAATCATAATTGTGGTTCCAAATTACTTTTCTCATCCAGGACGAAGATAATTTTCATCTCCTGTCTTTACCTAAAACATCAAAAATCATGGTTATACCAAATCATAGTTCCTGTTCATAATCATACTAATAAATTCATCTTTGCACTACAGGCCAAAGATATTTATCAACGGGACATTTTTGTACTACAAGCCAAAGATATTCAACCACAGGTTATCTTTGCACTACGGGCCAAAGATATTCAACAATAGATCATCTTTGCACTACGGGCCAAAGATATTCAACAACAGATCATCTTTGCACTACGGGCCAAAGATATTATTATCTCAAAGAAATATACAATTATTTCAGAATTTATATAAACCATAATTATAATCATGTTGATCAATTCACCTTTGCACTTAAGCTAAAAATATTCAATTGCAAATTCAATGGTCATGATCATACCAGTCAACGATTCAACTTTGTACTACTGGCCAAAGAGAACCCATAGTCACGATCATACCAATATACCCATCTTTACACTTAAGTCAAAGATAAATTTCATCACCGAGATTATAAAAATGTTTTATATGATAATAAAAATAATATGATCAATAACCGCATTTAATTTCAAAAGTAAGATTCATAAATCAATGATTTCATAACACCTTAATCCAAATGTTATAAAACACTTAATAATCTCATAATCTAATATTATTAATATTATTAATATTACTACAATATTTTAATCATTTCTTAAA
The DNA here is from genome assembly GCA_020205615.1 of Panax quinquefolius. Lineage (NCBI taxonomy): Eukaryota > Viridiplantae > Streptophyta > Magnoliopsida > Apiales > Araliaceae > Panax > Panax quinquefolius. The sequence goes on from CM035155.1 coordinate 65,094,690, forward strand.
CTTATAAACAATTTATTTTAATTGTTTACACTTTACTAATTAATGCATTTAATCATCCTAAAATGCCAAACTCATAAAATTTCATAACCAATAACCAAAACCCTCATAAAAAATCTGCATATATCTTATATAGGATTCTCAAGCCATAAAATACTATTTTCCACTTTTCTTACTTCACATAACATATTTAATTCATTTACTCATAACTAGTCCATTTTCATGAAAATACCAAATCAGTACAAACAAATTTTCTTTTCTGAGATTTAATAGAACATAGTCTCATATTGAACATATATTTTTCTCGGAATTTTTAAAATTCATTTACTATTTTTCATATGGCCAAAACTGCCGAATATTTAAACATTTATCATAAATTGTACTTTTGTCCAAAAATTTTGAAATTTACAGGGTATACTGATATTATATAGATGTACTCCCAATAAAATTTTTATCAATTTTGGAGTTAACCTCAAGGAGTTATAAGGGTTTACTTTTAAAATAGTTTTTTCCCATAAAATTCATAACTCTAATCTATACATCCAAAAATCGCCATTTTTGGACACAATCTAGAAAACTTATCAAAATATCATTTCAAATTTTTCCAAAATTTTTGAAGGTCAGAAAAATTATAAAACTGAAGAAACATAATAACCCTTACAACCCCTTACATAATAAGCACAATATCCCTTACCTCAAAAGAGCAGTACTTCTGACTGGAATGTTGGATATAACGTTGAACGAACTTGCACCGTATAGCAACACTCAAAGTATCAAAATACTCACAAAAATACGCTCGATAATATAGAGAGGGAAAACTTTAGTTTCTGGTGTGATTTTCAATTCTAACCTAAACACTCTATTTATAGGAAAATATTTAGAACACCAAAGTAGAAAATTTAATAACATAATAATATTTATATTTAAATTTCCTACGCACACCTTACAATTTGAATTCAGCAACTTACACATGCAAGTGGGGCCCACCAAAATGAAAAACATATTTTTATCATTTAATGCAACAAAATCAATTCAGACCCAATATTTCGGAACTTCAATAATTCATAATAAATAGCCTTTTTATCAAAAAAAAATCAAATCTTATGTCCGTTCCCTAGGAAATTTAATTCTCTACAACTTTGCAGAAGAAAGTTTTTCCAAATTCCAAATAAAAATTGACCGAAATCCACACACGGACGCTTTTACAGGCTATAATCAAATTTTAGTCAAAAATTATGTCCACCAACACACAAAACATGTGTTAAACATTTAATGCAACAACAATACTCTTCCTCCTCATTTATTCATATATCACACATTCATTGTAAAAATATCACTATTATTATATTACTATAATATAATAATATATTTAAATGAAATATTTTATCAGAAAAGATTAAATATCAATTTTCAACAATTGTCACATTAAAAATTTTCTCCATCTTTATCCACATAAAATGAATATTTTCCTTATCATATAAATCAATAATTAATTATTCACAAATAATATTACAGAATCACAATAATGACAACCAGGCCGTTCTCAGGAAAGAGGAGGCTTTCTGATAAGGATTTCTCCTTACTGGCGCGCAATTAGGTGACCAAACCTCTCATTGACAGAACTTCTAGACATTGCTAATAATTTTATCTAATAATATTATTCAAATAATATGAATTATTGATTTGATAATGGAAAATACTGTGCCGTGACAATTATTGAAACAACAAATTAATAAAATATCAACGTAGCAATTATTGAATCAATAAAATAAAATATTGAATAGTAATTATTGTAACAATTATTGAGTAGTGCCTTCTTACGTAAAAAAAATTATCATGCTTCGTGAATAGTACTCGTGAATAGTAACTTGTGAATAGTAATCATGAATAGTAACCCCGACATAAAAATAAGATTTTCACAAGAAAAATCTTACCAATATTCCGGTATAATAATATTGAAATCAATTTAACCATTATAAGAAAAATTGAATACTTTTATTTCATAAAATTCGGGGTCTTACAAACGTAACCAGGAGGCTGAGTCTCATAATGAAAATCAGGGGGATCCTAATAACCCTATGCAAGAGTTCGTTAATTTATTAACGGCTGCATTTAACCAAGTTGGGGGAGGAATTCATGTAACTCCTTGGGTAGTAAGAACAACTACCTTCAAGGAATTTAAGAGTGTAGGTCCTCCTGAGTTCTGAGGAACGACGAACCCTTTAGAAGCCCAGACATGGGTAACAGAAATTGAAAAGGCATTTGTGATTACAAACGTAAGTGAGGCGCAAAAGACTTCTTTTGCGACTTATATAATGAAGGGGGAAGTCAACTACTGGTGGGAGGCTCACCAGGGCTAGGACCGAAGCTGTTGCGTGGGAATAGTTTAAGAAGGTCTTCTTCGAGAACTACTTCCCTACTAGCATGCAAGGTAGGATGGAGATTATGTTCTTAGAACTTAAGCAGGGGATATGACAGTTCCCCAGTATGCTGCCAAATTCAATGAATTGGCGAGGTTTGCTCCACATCAGGTGGACATAGAAGAGAGAAAGACGCTGAGTTTGAAAGGTGGATTAAAACCACGCTCTCTGAAGAGGATATCGGTTTTTCAGAGTGCCTCCTATGGGACCATTCTGGAAAAGGCGATAATAGCATAAGGTGGTGGTGAGGCATTGTCTCAGTACTACAAAGAGCGGAAGAATAAGAGTAAGTTAGAAGGAGGTAGTAAGGCTGAAGTTGCCAGCGGAAGCGGCAACTTGCCTAAGAGGAAGAGCTTCAACATTGGGAATACTGGGGTAAAGCAGGGAGATCCTAAGCGGAGGATGGAGGCATGCAAGACATGCGGAAAGACTCACATGGGAGTCTGTTTAAAGGGAAAATTGGTCTGCTACAACTGTGGGCTGGAGGGCATTTGTCACCCAACTGTCCTAACCCTAAGAAGAACAAGGGGTGTTTTGTCTGTGGGTCATTGGACCACATGGCAAGAAATTGCTCGAAGAAAGGTTTAGAGGGAAATAAGGGTTCTGGTAGTTGTAAATTAGCCATTACTGGACCAACACCATCAGTGGGTAAACCCTCGACCCGTACATTTAATATGACTGTCCAAGATGCGGTTGCATCAACGGATGTGGTAGCAGGTATCATTCCGGTCAATGAGATAAATGCTTGTGTGCTATTTGACTCGGGTGCTATTTGTTCTTTTATAGCATGTGAATTTGCTAAGCGATTATGTTTAATCCCTGAAAAGTTATCGATACCTTTAGATGTTAAGGTGGCAAACGAAGAAATAATCCCCATTGAACATATTCATAAGGATTGTTGCGTAGATATTAGAGGGAATAAGTTATCGGTAGATTTGGTACCGATAAGGATAAAAGAATTCGATGTAATTCTTGGTAAGGATTGGTTGGTTAACCATAAGGCGATAATAGATTGTCATAGGAAAAGCGTAAACCTTCGGCTTTCTAAGAAAACCAAGGTAGTGTTCTTCGGTAGTAAATCACCGAGACGCTCTTGTTGTTTATCGATGACACAAGCTAGGAAGATGTTGCGAAAAGGGTGTGTACGTTATCTGTGCCATGTTGTGGATACCCAAAGAGTGGGAACATCCTTGGACTAGATACCTATAGTTCAAGAGTTCGCGGATGTATTTTCGGAGGAGTTATCGGGTATTCCACCGGATAGGGAGGTTTAGTTTGTAATTGATCTGTTACCGGGAACACACCAGTTTCAAGGGCACCATATCGGATGGGCGCCAGTTGAGATGAAGGAGTTAATGGTTCAATTACAAGAACTATTAGATAGAAAGTACATTCAACCGAGTGTGTCTCCTTGGGGAGCACCAGTATTGTTTGTAAAGAAAAGGGATGGTTCGTTAAGGCTTTGTATCGACTATCGAGAGTTGAACAAGTTAACGATTAAGAATAAATACCCGTTGCCCAGGATCGATGATCTATTTGATCAGTTGAAAGGGGAAAAGTATTTTTCTAAGATAGATTTGCGCACGGGGTATCATCAGTTAAAAGTAAGGAAGGAGGATGTACCTAAGATGGCGTTCAGAACTCGTTATGGTTATTACGAGTTTCTGGTGATGTCGTTTGGGTTAACTAATGCGCCAGCCGCATTTATGGATATGATGAACAGAGTGTTCAAACAGTATTTGGACAAGTTCGTCGTAGTGTTCATTGATGTAATTCTAGTCTATTCAAAGATGTCAGAAGATCATGCCGAACATCTAAAGATAGTGTTGGAAACACTAAGGAAGGAAAAGTTGTATGCGAAATTCACAAAGTGTGAATTTTGGCTTGACCGAGTGCAGTTTCTAGGACATGTTATTGATAAAGTTGGCATTTCCGTGGATCCAGCAAAAGTAGAAGCAGTTAATGAGTGGGAGCAACAGAAAACGCCAACTCGAGGTTCGAAGTTTTTTGGGGTTAGCGGGATACTATAGAAGGTTCATTCTTTACTTTTCTAAAATAGCTACTCCGTTGACAAATCTGACAAGAAAGTCGGTAAAATATGTGTGGATTGAAAAATGTGAGAACAGTTTTCAGGAGTTGAAGAAGAGGTTAAGTGAGGCACCTGTATTGTCCTTACCAGAAGATACAAGGAACTTTGTAGTGTATAGGGATGTTTCGCATAAAGGACTGGGTTGCGTGCTCATGCAGCATGGTAAGGTCATTGCATATGCGTCACGTCAATTAAAGGATTATGAGAATGCCTATCCTACTCATGATCTGGAATTGGCAGCTGTAGTTTTTGCCTTAAAGATATGGAGCTATATGGTGAGAAGTGTGAGATATACACGGACCACAAAAGTCTGAAATATATTTTCACACAGAAGGAGTTGAACATGAGACAGAGAAGGTGGTTAGAGTTAATAAAAGATTATGACTGTGATATTTTATATAATTCGGGAAAGGCAAATGTAGTAGCCGATGCGCTAAGTAAGAAGGGTAGAGAGAAACTGTCAATGTTAACTACTCAGAATGAGTTGATAACAGCGATGGCAAACATGGAGTTAGAAGTTAAGTTACCGGAAGAAGCGGTGGAAATGCTATTTTCCATGGAAACCCAACCGACCATAGTGGAATGGGTTATGGGAGTACAATTGAGCAACGAAGAATGCAAGCAGATGAAGAAGAGGATGTAAGATGAAAAAAATACTAAGTATAACCTCGATAAGGAGGGATTACTTTGTTTTGAAGGAAGAATTTGGGTTCCAAATGATTCTAAATTAAAGGAAGAAATAATGATGGAGGTTCATAGTTCGAGGTACTCGATACATCCAGGTAGTACGAAGATGTATCAAGACCTTCGTCAGAACTTTTGGTGGTCAAACATAAAAAGGGAGTTAGCAGAATATGTTAGTAGGTGCTTAACTTGTCAAAAGGTTAAGGCTGAACACCAACGACCGAGCGGGTTGTTGCAACCGTTAGAAATTCCAAAATGGAAATAGGAGCACATCACAATGGATTTTGTGGTGGGACTTCCAACAACAAGGAAAGGATACGATGCTATTTGGGTGGTAGTGGATCGATTGACAAAATCGGCTCATTTTCTACCAATAGGAGTTAGGTATAACCTAGATCAGTTAAGCTAAGCTGTATATCAAGGAAATTATTTCCAGACATGGAGTACCTGTTTCGATTGTGTCAGATCGTGATCCACGAATCACATCAAACTTTTGGAGGAGTTTGCAAGAGCAAATGGGAACGCAGTTAAGATTGAGTATTTGCAGTATCATCCTCGTATCGGATGATCGTGAGTGAAAGGACAATTCAAACGCTAGAAGATATGTTAAGATCTTGCGTTATGGATTTCAAAGGGAGTTGGGATGAATATCTACCGTTGGTGAAATTTTCGTACAACAATAGTTTTCACGCTAGTATAGGCATGCCGCCTTATGAAGCGTTGTATGGAAGGAAGTACCAAACTTCATTGTGTTAGGATGAGGTGGGTGAACATTGGATGTTGGGACCTGAGATGGTACAGCAAACAGCGGACATGGTGAAGATGATACGTGCTCGATTGGTAGCGGCCCAAGATAGGCAGAAGAAGTATGCAGATCCTTACATAGAAAAGAGAGAATTCGATGTAGGATCTTTTGTATTTATGAAAGTATCGCCTTGGAAGGGGAAGATACATTTTGGAAAGAAAGGGAAGTTAAGTCCAAGTTTTGTAGGACCTTTTGAGATTTTAAGAAGGTTAGGAGAGGTGGCTTATGAAGTAATCTTACCTCCAGAAATGGAACACATTCATAATGTGTTTCATGTGTCTGTGTTGCGTCCTTATAAACCGGACTATAAACACGTAATAGAGTATGAATCTATCCAGATAGAGAAAGATTTATCATATGAGGAACTTCCAATTCAAATTATTGATAGGAAGGAACAAGTATTAAGAAATAAGGTTATACCTTCAGTTAAGGTGTTTTGGAGAAACCACAATGCTGAAGAAGCAACATGGGAACTCGAGAATAAAATGAAGGAAGATTTTCCTCATTTGTTTATGTAATTATAAGCTAGATTCTGGGGACAGAATCCTTATAAAGGGGAGAAAATATAACGCCTGAGAAAATTGGATTTTTATGATAATTAAATTTTTATTTGAATATGTGAATTAAATGAATTTAATTGATTTATTTTGTGAGTAAGTTATGTGAAGTCGTTCTATGACCTAGAATGTGCTAATGTGGTTAGTAATCTGGCTACATGCTAGAATTAATTGTTTAGAATTTCCAAGACGAAAATAAATGTTTTCCGAGAAATTCCCGTAAAAACACTATTCATCCGTTTCTGTTTGGGGAATTATTTTGAAATTCTGAGAAACGCGTAATGATAGAATATCGAGATGAGATAAAATATCTGATAATATTTCATTTATGGAAAATGAAGTTTTCGCCTGCGGACTTAAAACCTAAGGGTTGAGTATATTGATTTTCGAGAAGGAAATGAAACGCGTAGAAGTAATTGCGTTATGGTTAAAGCGTGTTATACAAGTATGATATTATCTAGTATCTATGTATAATACGATGAGTTAATATGAAGTACAGTACGAGTATTGTACGAGTATTATATGGAGAGAATACGTGAATTATACGTATAGAATATGATTCGTATTATGGAATTAAGTTAAGACTTAATGTTAATTCATTTGGGTTGGATTATGGTTAGTCCAATCAATTGTATAGGCAAGCCCAATGTATTAATGTGTTAAGCCCAAGTCAAGGCCCAATATTAGATTGGTTAAGCCTAATACAAGAAAACCGAACCGCAGGTCGAACCGGTGGGTCATCGAATGGGTAAAACCCATGGGGCAACCCATGGGGATGACCCATGGGCATAGTGGGCCGGCCACTTGAAGTGCAAGCAAGATAATCTACTTGATCACCAAGTATTTTACTTGGTGATGAAGTAGTGAATAGTAAGGAGGTGGGATAATTGACCAAAAAGCCCTTCCTCTTGTTTTCTTATAAATAGGAAGTCTATGTTGGCCATTTGATGTTTTTCCAAGACTTAACCAACATATTTGAGAGAGAGAAAGAGCTAGACTTAAACCATTCTTCTACCTTGAAGCTTTTTCATTAGAAGTTTATCAAGAACACAAAGATAGTTAAGGTAATATTCCTTAATTTCCATCTCTTTTAGTTTTCTTTTAGTATGGAGAATCATAAATGGGTGGTGTATGGCTTGTATGGTGGAATAAGAATGGCTTACCATAGATTCAATCTCTATAAGTCATGAAATTATAAGGTTTGTTATAATTTAAAATCATGAAAATATTGATTGTTGAGATTGATTGTTGTTAAACAATTGAACTCCATCAATATGTAAATATGTGCATCTTGCTTGGTTAGGATGTAGATATGAAGTCCATGAAGTATTCCATGTGATTTGGCTTAGAGAACATTAGTAACGAAGTTATGGCTAATTTCACGGAAATAGACGTTAAACGTCGAAAACGTAGAAATTTCAGATTGGTGGTCGAAAGTTGCCGTGAGACTAGAAAACGTTGTTTTTCAATGTCAACACGTGAGATAGGGTATTTAAGAGTCGTGGACTCAAGAATCGTCAGATTCTGACTTAAAACGAAGAAAGCGAGCATTGAACGCTCATTAACTTTTACGAAGGCTTAGAAAATCAACTCAATAGTTAATTTTGAGTTAACGGATTCGAAAGTGTCGAATTCTGATATGAACACGTAGAGTATGTCGTTTATGACGTGTAGGCTTTTGAACGGACCAAATTGGACTTATAACGAAGAAGTTATGGATTCGAGAAGCTCACTAAAAAAAAAATTATCTCATTAAAATTTCAGATCGAGGTCCGCGCCACAAGCGCTGCAGACAGTGTTAAATGCCACGCCGCAGCGATGACACATTGGCTTTTGGAAAGTGGTGCCGCAACGCCACTGATAGAAGGAAGTCTCATGTGCCAACAATAACAGACCGAGACAGGTATCGCTAATCAGCTGGCGCAAATACCATTCTTGAATAGAAAGTTCACGCCACGGCGCGGGTACAGGGTAATTGTTGAATGGCTTAGGTTTTGAACTTCAATTGTTCAAGGACCTATAGGAGTAAAGTATACACTTCATAAGTGTACTAAAACTATCCCTATACTACCTATACTAAGGTATATGGTATTGAAACTTTGGAATTGAATACATATTAGTAAGTTATGAATGAAGAACATAAAGTGTTGTCAATGAACCCTAGTCGGGAAATAACGTTGGTACTTCACTAATGATGATAGAGTCCGGTTAATAATGAAAGTTGATTAATAAGCCAGGACGAAGGGTAATATGTCGAGTTGACTTTATTAATGATATTAAGTTAACAAAGACATAGAAGAGAAAGAAGTTGGTAGGAACAATGTGAATAATTATTTGATAGCTAATTACAGTGTGCTATTTGAGTATATCATGTAGATTCTGTAAAGGCTGTGGTCAGTTGATTAAGTTATTTGAAGACGCTGAAAGGCACGTTTTCTTAACACTTGTCTAACTTTCAAGTTAGTCAAGTTTTATGTGATTCATTGTACTGAATTACATGACTGGTTTTAAAGAAAGTGTCAATGCCAGATTTAACTCGGCTAGACTGCTCGTAAGATATAAATTGATTTGTATACATATCTTTCTATATAGAAATGTTAACGCTATCCTATGCCAAGTAATTGGTACGGATGTGAAGGTAAGGTTTGTCTATGAACAAACAAAAGTATTTTTCATCGATTATTCGATGGGCATGCGAGTTTGCCAAATGTTAAACTTAAATACGTTTAACGAATGAGTGTTGATCAATATAGAGTACTATAGGATGATCACCTAGAAGTGCTCGTAAGTAATGCGGATGTACAACCTTAGTGCTGTGATATCCTTTTCAAGTATGAAAATAGAAAGCTACTGTTCATGGTCTATGACCGGTTCAGAATTCCTAATCTATTCTATACTTTGGGAATTGATGATATGAATTGTTAAAGTATTACTGTTTCATAATACTTCATAACTATTTGTTCAGTTATGTATGAATTGTCATATAATTCACGAATGTGGTATTGATGTTATCCTTTATTAAAACTTGCTGAGCTTGTTATGCTCACTTCTTGCGTGAATTATATGATTGCAGTTAGGGATGAACGTACTTAGAATGCTAAGAGAGAGATAAGGGCAAGGCTAAGATGGATACTTAACCATCGTGTAATAGACTAGTATGTTTGTATGTATTATACATTATGAACAACAAATGATGTAATAGATTTATGAACCTACGAAGGATTATACTTTGATTTTAATAAGAAGATAGTAATTACATTCATTACGTTGTATTTCAATGGAATGATTGTATAGTTATGAGTATCGTGTAGCACCATATGTTGGGTTGGAAGATACCCGAATTTGGGGTCGTCACATGAAATCCCCTGAAGGTGTGGCGGCCAGTTGATCCGCAATTCCTTGACCTTTGACAGACTTTTGAGTCACGTAGACTAAGTCAAATTATTGTAGGATCAACTACCATCTGGACAGTCGATAATTCAACATGGGTTTACTGAACACGTACTTGAGAGGATCCAACTTCCATCTTCCATAGTTGATTGTAAGGAAGGCTTTCTGACACTCATCATTCCATTTCATGGAGGAGTTCTTCCTTATCAACTTGAAGATAGCCTCGCAAGTTGCTGTGAGTTGGGAGATAAATCAAGTGATGAAGTTGATTCTTCCCAAAAATTCTCGTATTTCATTCTCTGTTTGAGGTATGCGCATTTCCGTGATGGCCTAGATTTTTGTGGGATCCAGCTCAATCCCTTTGTGGCTGACTAGGAATCCTAGCAACTTGCCTGATTTAACACCAAAGGCGCACTTTGCTGGGTTCAACTTTAAGTTGTACTTACGTAACCTGTTGATGGTAGGTAGCTCTGGCATTAATGAGGCCGAATGACAACCGTCTGTAGCAAAAGGTTCCCCAAGGAGTGATGAATACAGTTACGATCCTCTTCAGCAACCATGACTTGATGGTACCCCGCGAAGTAGACAGCAAAGGAGTACATGTCATATTAAGCTGTATTGTCAATAAGTGTGTGGATGAATGGCATGTGAAAGCTGTCTTTGAGATAAGCTTTATTCAGATCCGTGTAATCCAAGCAAACTTTCACCTTTCCTCCGGGTTTAGGCATGGGGACTATGTTGGATAGCCACTCAGGGTATGTTGACACCATAATGATGCCGGCCTGAAATTATTTCATAATTTCTTCTTTAAATTTTAAACTCCATTTAGGTTTTAATTGCTTGAGCTTTTGCCTAATTAGCTTGAATCCCTCTTTAATGGGGAGGCGATGAATGACAATGTCAGTGGACAAACCGACCATGTCTTCATGAGACCATGCAAACACATCCTGGAATTGGGTCAATAGAGTAACTATGTCATTCCTTTGGTTTGGAGTAAGGTCCGTAGTAATCTGGATTTGTTTGGGGTTTTCTGAGGTTCCGAGATTAAAAGAGGTGGTTTGATCAAGATTTGGCTCAAGTATGTTTCCAACTTTACATCAAAGTTATGTTCCTTGTGGAGAATAGGCACCTCATCAGCAAGTTTAGGCACATCTAACTTTAGAATCCTGAAACAAAATGCTTTCACTTAATATATGAAACTGTTCAATCATACAGAGTGTTAGTATGAAATGCCAAAAGCAACTGCTAATACTGTATAGAAAAATTAAGTAGTTATTGTTATCTACAGGGCAGAGGGAGTATCTGCCCTTTTTACCCTTGTTGGCAAATGCACGACATGCTACTCCAATTACCAAGGGTGAAGTCTTGGTGGACAACAGTGATAAAGGGGATGTTGTCGTCCTCCTTTCCTTGAATGATGACCATTATGTCTGGACAATCATCATCCAGGATATCTTTGTTCATACCCTCCGTATGGACTACGACGCACATATTTGACAAACCCCTTGCAATGTCTTGTTTACATCTCCGATCTTTTTCCTCCGCCTCAGGGTCCAGAATCAGGACTTCTTTTCCTATGACCGGTATCGGCTTAGGAAACAACATAGCTACCACATGGGCAGGAACCTTTAATGAAGGCCGTACAAGTTTAGCCTCTGTAGGTTTAGGCAGTCGCCGTGTGGCTAAAGATGAAGGAACCTGTTTGTGCTTGTGTGAGTTCTTGTGACTGGACTTAGGAGAAAAGCCTAGTCCGGCTGTCCATGTTTGACTGGGAAGTTGAATTGGGCGCTTGATGCCCTGATGATCCTTTCCCAACCCTTTTCCAGGTTAAAAACCCAAGGATATCATCATCTCTTGACTTACCGACATTACCTCGACAGAATTTCTGGGTATCAGAGTTGGCGCCCCAATGGATTGATAGTGAGTGTTGCTCACCTCAAGGGCCTGGAAGCTGACAGGCTCAACTTCTACATTGAAACTGATGAGTGGTATGTCACCTTGTATAGGATATTCTGGCTCAACATTAACAGTGACCAAGGATATTGTTAATGATGTATTTGAGCTGCTGATGGAGAGTGGAAGGAATGGCTCCAGCCATGTGAATCCACGATCTTCCCAAGAGTAGGTTGTATCCTGTAGCTATCTTAAGCACATGAAAGGATATGCAAAATGTATGTGGACCAATCTCCGCAGGTAGTTTAATCTCTCTGATAACATTTCGTTGGGATCCATAAAAAGATTTGATAATTGTATGGCTACTTCGGATCCTGTTGAGATTGATGTTCATTTTCTCCAAGGTGGCATAAGGGCAGATGTTTAAGGATGATCCCCCATCTATAAGCACTCCTCCAACCACGTATCCGTAGGACATAAACGTTATATGCAACGGTTTGCAATGACCCGTCCCTTCGATAGGTACATCGGTGAAGGATATCACATTACTGTTAAAGATGTGATCAACCAGATGATGGAACTTTTCAACATCCACTGATTTTGGTAAGTGGGCTTCTTCTAAGACTCTTAGTAAGACCTTCATGTGATCTTCTGAAGAGAAAACCAAGTCCAGTATGGAAATCTATTATGGAGCTTCCTTCTAGCTTAAAACCACCTCGGCTTCATTGTTTCCCATAGTATGGAGGAATTCTTTAATCTTCTCCATGGGAACTTTTCCATTGATCGGATGACAGGCTTCAGTGCCCGTTGAGGAAGATACTGTGGATTTTCCTTCGACACTGTAGCAGTTATATTGGATGTGGATCCTTCAGCCTCTCCATAATTCCATGGCACTTTTTGTAGGCTGACAACATGATATTGTGGCTTGAATGGCAATATGATTGGCTTTGGCGCAACCACTTTTAAAGGATTTTCAACACCTTTGAGCTGAATTGGTTGTATTGTACGTGGTGTGGCAGTCAAATCTTCTTCAGAGGATACACCTACTATGACATCTTTCCATCTTGTAGGAAATGTGTCTCCACTGTCAAGTAATACAGCTTCATTGTCTGCCATTTGCAGGACACCGCTGTCATTCAAATTCTGAAAAAGATGGTGGAATGCTCTGACCGCGAGAGTGGGAGTGATATTGACATTGTAAGACCCCAACTTTTATGAATAAAGAATAATTTTCTCGAAATATATTTTTTAATATTATGGTGTGGATTTGATATAATGTTATAGTTGTGGGTAATATTTACAAATTTTGCAAAGTAAGCAAGCGATTATATAATATTCGATTGGTCGGGGAATATTCGTTTTAATAGGGAATATTCGTACGACGGCACAATCATTAGTGGACCCCACAACGAAAGTATTGTCGTAGTTAGAAAACGACAGAATTATCTTTTTATAAAAATAACGGCGAAAGTGTTACCGTTAAAACTGTTGAACTACCCGGTAGTAAAAGTGCGATGTACACGTGGTTGCGTAGTAGCACGATATTGATTATTGATGCTTACGTGAGAAGTCACTTAGTTATACTCAATTATTGCTACAATAATTGTTGCATCATATCTCTCATATTATTGATTTAATTATTGTCACAGTATCATCTGCATAATATGTTATATTATTAAATCAATAATTGAGACGACAAAATTATTCATATTATTATTTGCAATATTGACAATGTCTAGAAGTTCTGTCAAGGAGAGGTTTGGTCACCTAATTGCGCGCCAATAAGGAGAAATCCTTATCGGAAAGCCCCCTCTTTCCTGGGAATGACCTAGTTGTTAAATATTGCGAGTTATAATATTAATGATGAATAAGTTCGTGTTGATTAAAGATGAAATTGATAGTTCCATTGTGTGGGAATTATTAGTGTTAGTGGAAATCGATATTTATTTTGATAATAATTAATGTCTGGAGGTTATATTGACCAATCGGGTAATTCACCGGATAAATGAGCAATTAATTGCTATTAATTCACATGCTTATAACTATGTGTTCACATGTGTGTACTATTGATTCACATGATTTACTATTAGGGGAGTTGGTGCAAGATTGATAATACTTGCATGACTAAATTAAAAATGGTGGTACAGATGAATGTACTATACTGTAATTAGTTTTTTCACATGATTATACTATTAAGTCACGCGAGTGAACTATTAATTCACATTATTTACTATTAGGGGAGGTGGTGCAAGTTTGATAATACTTATAGGACTAAATTAAAAATGAAGAAAAAGAGGAAGGTATTATATTGTAATATTTCGTGCCCCAAAACGTGCAACTATCGAAACTATATTTTCCTATAAATAGAAGCTCATTCTTCTTTCATTCTCACAAATTCACTAAGTCTCACAAGTGCAATTATTATAGAGAGAAATTATAGAGAGAAAGAAGAAGAGAAGTCTGCTACCTTACTATTCCAGTATCCAGTTTTATTCTAAGGTAAGGGGTATTATTTCTTTCGTATTCATGAAGAGAGTTATTTTCTTTCAATACTGTAAGGGTTGTTATTCCATTCTTTATTATTCATTGGAATAACTTTTATGCATGCGGACTACTAGCATGCACGTGAATTCTTCCATTATTCCATTCTTTATTATTATGTTGGAATAACTTGTTTGTGCGACTACTAGCATGCCTAGTGAATTCTTACATTTGGAATAACTCGCTCACGCGGACTCACTGCATGCATGGTGAATTCTTTTGTTATTCCATTCTTTATTATTCATTTGGAATAACTTTTGCTCTGCGGACTACCGCATGCATGGTGAATTCTTCTGTTATTCCATTCTTTATTATTCTGTTGGAATAACCTATCTGTGTGGACTACCACATCCATGGTGAATGATCCTTCGTATTCATTCCTTATTAAATTATGGAAATGATCTGTCTACGTGGATTACCGCATGGCGGGTGAAAATCGATTTGTAGTTTCATATATTCTAGTATACTCATTTGGTTAAAGTTTTGGCTGCTATACTCCATGAAATTAGTAGAATATCATGGATATTTGCGCTTCATCCAGTATCTTTTCATGGAAATATTCTTCGAGCATTCTTGAATTTTACTCCCCAAAGCAGTATCATGTTGACAATTTAGACGTTATTAATTTTTGGATAAATTAAATTATAAATCTTTAAAATTTATCCTTGAACTTGTTTTATTGAATTACTATATCATTGTAATTATGAAAAACTTTTTAAATCATAGAAGATAGTAGATTTTATGCTCTACTTGACTCTTCTAATGCATTTATCCCTCGCAAAAAACTTCTGAATAATGATATATAGTGAGTAATAATTCCTTCACTAAATAGATTTTTTCCTCGCAAATTTTCATCATAAATTGGCTCCAAAAATCTTTCTATCTCCCCAATTTTGCAAGGAAAAAATATAAATTGTGAAGGATGTTTCTTTCGCTAATAACTATATTGTCACTATACTTTTTTCCTTCATTGTTCCTTCGCTAAACAACTCCTCAGGTGAAGGAATAAATTCCTTCACAAAATTTCCTTCGCTAGAGGCCATTTTTGGTGTAGTGATGGATTGCTTATTCCGCTGCAGTTGTTAATCTAAAACTTGTTGTCTATTATATTCTATCAGTTGTTATACTGTTGAAAGCTAAGAATAATTTATTCTGCATTATCTTAGTCATAATATTTCTTACTGGGCTAGTTGAGCTCACCCTTTCTTTCACTATTCTCATCAGGAAATGAGAATATAGCTGGGATGAGTCGAGGAATGGATTGATGGTCTAGATGGTTGTTTTAGTAGTCCTCACTATTCTATAAAATAGTGTGACAATAAATGTAATGAGGACTCCATTGAGTGTGGATATTGTCTAGATGACAATATTCTTATTAAAACTCTTAGATTATGTTTTGTCGTATTCTACACGACTGTTGTATAATTAAGTTGTATTTGAATTTTGTACCATGTATTTGGCAACTCAAGATGGGTGATGTATACCTATTTTGGGGGCGTCACAGACATACTCCATTAGAATCAAATCGTCTTGAGCGTGGGTTGATTGGAGGTAGCAAAGCTTTGATTCTTCCCTCATTGATCAGCATCTGCAATATCTCTTCCATCAGTTGGCCTAAATAGGTGAATTCCCTTTTGTTGGCGAAGTCCCGATAGGTTTTGGCTTTTGCTCTTTTTGTAATTTTATCATCCAGTGTTTCACTCTCTAGAGCAAGCGGTAGAGTACTTGTAATAAGAGGAAGGAGGCTAGCATGCTCCTGCCTGAATAATTGACGTGTGACTTGGTGCTGATGAACCACCAGTTCTGCCAATTGGTTGACTTGCTCAGTAAGAGCCTTCATTTTCCGTTCCATCATAAACCGGAACTGTGCATAATCCCATGTATCAACATTGTCCTTGCTGGTTTGGGATGATCCACCAACATAATGGGAGCTCTGTCCACTGCTCTAATTAATCATGTTAACCTCCTCTTCCTTGTGTTGAGGGAGAGGGTTGTCTTGCACATGGGGTTGGTCGAGTTTAGTCACCACGATCTCACTATTGTCAATTAAATCCTTAATTTTATGCTTAAGAGCCCAACAATCTTGAGTGTCATGGCCTGGAGCTCCAGCATGGTAAGCGCACTTCCTGCTAGCATTGAGACTCTTTCCACTCGGGTTGGCTGATGGAAGAAGATGATTAATTTTCTTCTGAGCTGTCAGAAGTTTGAGAATGCTTTTGAGTGAGTCCCCTAAGGATGTGAACACTCGAGTATGCCTGACTTCTCCACTTTTTGGCAATGGAGGGTTTGAAGACTGTGCTTGGAAAAGGGAATAGTTTCTCCTCTAAATAGGCATATTTTGACTTCTTTTTTATCCTTGTAGTATCAAGGAAACATCCTCCTCTTTCTTCTTGTGGACCCTCCGGGGGTTGTTTCCACAACTTCCAGACTAGATGTGCTCAACTACAACTTTTAGAGCAACAAGGTCTTGAATCTTCCCTGATTTCAATCCCATCTCAGCCATTTCTCCATGTTTGATAATTTCAGAGAATGGTTTGCCTATGACAGGTAAGACCCTCTCATAGAAGGGAGCCTCTTGAATGTCTAAGAAGGTCATCACCATTTCAGACTCAGTCATAGATGGAATAACTTGAGCAACCAGACGCCTCCATCTTTGGGCATACTCTCTGAAAGACTCATTGACTTATTTTTTGACCTTGGTAATTTGATACCGATCTAGAGCAATCTGAGTTTGGAAATTGTACTGACTGAGGAAAGCATGGGCTAGCTCCTCCCAGCTATGAATCTTGGAGTTGTCTAATCTGGTGTACCATGCTCTGGCTTCTCCAGTCAGACTTTTCTGAAACAGTTGCATTCTGAGCTTTTCATCCTCGGCATAAGATCCGAGATTTCCAATGAATACCTTCAAATCGGTGTAAGGATCTCCCAATCCATCATACTTCTCAAAATCGAGAGTCTTGAATTTTTCTGGATAATGAACCCTAGGAAAGATGCAAAGGTTTGAATATGAAACACTCCCGTGTGCTCCAATCCCTTTGATAGACCGAATGGTTTCTTCCATTTGTAGGACTTTCTTCCTAATATCACCGGTGTCTAGATCTTCTTTGAGATTGGTGATTTTAGGGGTTTTGTTGGTTTTGTCCAACTGAGACTCAGGTACTGGAACTTCTTTGTTCAGACCCTGGGTTCCTCCATGTGCAGATGATTCTGTATGTATGGGTATTTGTGGACCCTAAGTGGACTTGTGTAGTTCTTTGAGAAGAACAACCAACTCTGTAATTTGGTTGCTTAATCCTTCGAACTCCTCGTGAGAGATAGGAGTAGGATTAGACTGGCCAGATTTAGCCATGCTTAGCTATAGTCTTATTGCTTTTTTGGACTTTGAACAGGTAACAGGACCAATTGTTTCCTTACAAAAAGACTTAAGTAGTTTAGTCTTAGGGAATGTGGAAATGTTACATGCTATGTAATGTGTCCGTTTTAGGAGTATTATCTTGCAAAATGGATGTCAGTTGTTTAAATGACAAGATAGCATGACATGTTTTGATATAAAAGGGAATTCATGTACACATATTCCTCTATACTTTCCATTACATTGAGATTGACATGGAAATAAAATTACAAGTAATTGAAATGGGATGGTATGAAGCGACTTCCCTCCGCGTTTGGTTTATCAGAGGCTGACATATCTTAGGCTACTCTCGCGGCTTTTTGGCATGAAGGTTCCCAGAGCATCGCAATTTACTAGACGGGAGGTTAATCCGGTCTTTCAACTAGAGCGAATATGGGTGGTGCCTTTCCTAAGCCTCGTTGGAATTAGTCTCTCTACAAGTCCAGTAATCAAACACCGACAGGATAGCCTCCTGGTGGTGGGACTACACAACATACATTCATATACATCGCGTCTCATCATATGTAAATGATGACATTTGCGAAGCACTTATATCACAGGCAGATATAGTGCAAAGCACTAAGTGCAGTAAGTAAATGCATTAGTACACATTCATTTAAATGTAAATGCAACATCCACACATAAGCAGATAAAGGTTTTGAAAAGTTTTTAATAGCAGCTTAAGCCCTCTTACTGGATGTCCCCAGCAGAGTCGCCACTTGTTAATGTTGAGATTTTTATTTGTCCATTTCTGTTCTTGTCTTTTGGTGTTCTCATGTTAGGTGAGAGTTATTTGAAAAAACAAGTTTGAAAAGGTCTGACATGTATATGTCAACAATTGGACTGTAAGAGTTGGCAGTTGGTATTTTTAAAAGGTTGCAACAACTCAACCGAGAAAAGGTTTGCACAATGACCTAGTGATGTGACACTGCTTAACTGTTCTATGAAACCGAGATTCGTTAAGGTCCGGGGGCTTTACTAAGCGGAGCGAAGGTGTTAGGCACCCCCTGACTTCCGTGGTGACACGGTTATCGCCACTTTTCAATTTAAACTTTTATTTGAATGTGTGTGTGTGTGTAGGTCAATGTGCAATTATCTGGAAGTAGTGATATGCCTCGTTTGCACCTATATACAAAGGGTTTGAATTTTGTATAAAAGTTCAATTTTAATGAGATATGGTAGTGATGTTTTGTAAAATAGGTTTTTTAAACCCTTATGCTCAATAGTAATTGAGGCCTTTAATACTTTCATTTTATTATATGTTTGGCTTGGTTACTTTTATTGTCGAGATGCAAAGCATCTTCTAGAAAATAAGATACATAGCAGTGTAGAACTCTTTGCGGGCATGAAAGCCATCTAAGGAAATTTAAACACCGTGAATAATTTATAAGCTGGTTGCAGCTGAAAATGTCCATCACGGGAACCAAATCTAGATTCAGGAATTGAATCTGTGATCACATGATTCCTAGGCTCACATGATGATGCAGTATGTACAAAAAGCTGTAAACAGTTATATATATATAAAAGTTGTATATGTATAAAAGCTGTAAAAGGCCACGAAGTGATCTCCGGGCCTGACTGGAATGTAAATATATATATATATATATATATATATATATATATATATACAATAAAAAGCCACTTGATCGATTATTCTGAATACGCATTACACAATATGACTCTCAAAATGAATAACTGTGTGTGAATGAAAGTGGAGAAAGGCTTTAAGAAATCTGAGATGTCTTATAGTGGGCTGCCAAGAAGACTTCAGATAGCTTTAAATGAATGAATACTTAGTTTTCACCGGTGAAATATAACAAAACACAAGCTCACAGGTGTTTGGAAAGAGAAAGCATTCAGTTTAAAGTGTGTACAAAGCAAAATGGCAGGGCTTCCTCACCTTTTCTCTCTCGAAAATGGCCACCCCAAGCCCTCTATTTATAGACGGGGGGAGCTGCAGGTCCACCTATTTATGGATAAAATTATAACCTTCGCTCCTATGTTTTTAATAACACCAGGAGATAAAATACTATAATTTTTGTATTCTTTGTTAATGGCATAAACCTTTTTAACTGTTTTTACATTATAATCTGTTTTGAAATTATCTAAAAAGGTTGACTGATAAATTTCTTTAGGGTAAACTCTGGGTATATTCCAATTGTGTAAAGCTTGACTAATATTTTCATAACTGTGTTCTTCCTAGTTAACTATGTCAGGGACAGGAGGTAAAGTTGACCGGTTACTAGCTGAGGAGTTAGATCTAAACAATCTATTCATCTTTTACCAGATAAAAAATTAAACTTTTCTAATTATTCGTTCATGCATACCCTCTTACCTTAAGCAGACTCATACCTATGTTCTTTTAACCAGACACTGCTCACCCAAAAGACTTACAAAGGTTAGACACTAACAAGGTGGACTACAGTAAGGTAGGTGACTTCGGAACAAGAGTAAAAGAGAAATTTTGAAGAAGGTTGTAGATAAACGATTACTGAGATCTTACTGGCAACTAGAACATTAACAACTTGGCTCTGATACCATTTAGGGGCGGAAGTGGATAAAGAGAAGAAGAACAGATTGGCGCATATAAACAACACAATTGAATTACTAAAATAGAATATTTTATTGTTAACTGAAAATATTTACAAAACTAAAAACTAAAATATAGTGACTTACAAGTTTATCATTTAGGCGGAAGTGGATAAAGAAAAGAAGAACAAATTGGCGCATATAAACAACACAATTGAATTACTAAAACAGAATATTTTATTGATAACTAAAAATATTTACAAAACTGAAAACTAAAATATAGTGACTTACAAGTTTGCTTAGAACATTAGAACAGTAGATGAAGAGGGAGAGAGCAGAGGCTAAAGATTTGTCAGAGAATGAGCTCTGAGCCTTTCTAAGTCTGCCTTACTAACTAAGTTCAAGTTCCTTTTATAGAATAAGGAATGAACTGTTACAAATCACTATTACATAAATTAAATGATTACAAACAATATTTACTATTGATGAACTATAAAATAGTGCTGACTTTTATACTATGCTTGGACGCTTTTGGCAACTTTTGACAAAGTGACCGAATAATTATGACTTATCGGATGCTTTCGGTGGAAAAGCATGAACATGCGCATGTGGTAGAGGACTGCTTTCGGTGGAAGAACATCTTTTGACTAACTGGCTGCAGGAGCAGGTGCATGTGACTAGGATGACAGGATGTCAGGCAAATGGGTCATGAGCATCATGTAGGTCGATGGTGCCATATGGGTCATCATCACCATCAAAATTACTAGCAGACGCATTCTTGGAAGAGGATGAAGAACATGCAGAGGCTTCTTCATGTAATTCATCAATTCTTTCATTCAGTGCTTGGGCTATTAACTTTAACTCTTTGCTTGAATAATTTTTAATATCAGAAATGCCACGGGAACAAGATGAACCAATGGGACTGACTCTGGACTCTTTTGATTTAGACTCCTTTGATTTACTAGAAGATTCATTGGCTGGAATAGCAGAAACTGGTAAAACTAGGAGAGGAACAACAAGAAATTCCTTTTGAACCTGACCAACAATTCTATTAATATCAAACTTATCCCACCATTTGATGAAATACTGACAGGAGACATGAGGAATTGGATCAACGGTGGTACAAGATACCAAATAATTAAATTTTTGTGACTGAAAATTTGTTACTATAGTTGGCGTTTGAATATCATACTGCCATTTAAGGATCCAAGGAATCTTATATTTACTCACAAACTGAAGAATGATAGGGATACCGTCATATTTTGGATTGTGTTTACTGTGATTACAAAAATGACTGAGCTGGACTTGCAAAAGATCAGTAAAGAGGTCGAAAGTAGAACCAAAGCTTGACCACCAGATAGTGAACCAATGAGGGATTTGACATTTGAATTTGTAGTTAAACTAAAAAAACCATGAGTGAGTGTTGGACTCATTTTGATGGAGGAAGACCTTATACCATGCATCCATATAATCGAAATAATAGTAAGAATTATTTTGATTAGAGAGTTGCATAAGATTGGAGGGATGTTTTCCCCAATCAGACATCCGAATGAACTATTTAATATATAAGGAATGATAGAGTACTTTAGATTTATCATTATTAGCATAAATAGGTTTAATAAAGACTGACTCGGTTTCAATGAGAATATCCTTATAATACACAAGGGTTTTATAAGGAGCAAGGGGAATGAAGTGCCATCCATCAGGAAAAAACTAGGAGGCAAGTTTAATAGGGTCATCTTTGGGTTTCATATGGGCTTCAATATGAAATAGGTGATTATTCCATCTAAGCATGTACTCAGAAGGAGGATGACTTGGATTTGAAGAGGAGGCCCTAGACTGATTGCAAAAAGGGTTAACTAGTTCTGGGTTACTGGCTAAGGCTGAACTATAAGACTTGGGAATTGTACCAAGGATGGTGAATTTGTTAACTAGGTTAGGTTGAGGAACTGGGTTAACTGGATGAGAAACTAAAGTTCCTCTCGGTTGATTATTTGGGCCAGAAGGGCGACCCGAACCTCGAGAAGAAGATGTTCCTCGAACGCTCATTTTGATTGGATAGTACCTGTGTTAATGAATTCCCGAGTGAGAAAATCAGGAATGGAATTGTTACTGCCTTTAATAAACTCAATCTCGAAATTAAAAATACTCAATAGGGCTTGCCATCTTGCAAAGGAATGTTTAGAGGCTATGTTCTCTACATCTTTTTCTAAAACGTATTTTGTAGATTTGCAATCAATACGAATTAAAAACTTTTGATTTAATAAGTCACTTTGGATTTTTTTTAATACATAATACTAAAGAAAGTATTTCTTTAGATATTAAGACCAAGAAACTGAACTTTAGCTTGAAACAAGCTGCATTTGGAAAGGGGAAAGGACAAGTCCATTGTCTTTAACTGTCTTGAAGAACGATTTCAAATGTTTAATGTGCTCTTCAATGGATTTGAAAAAAATGAGAATATCATCAATGTAAACAACAACAAAATGACTGAAACCATTCAAAATGTCATTAAGAATATTTTGAAATTTACTGGGGGCATTTTTTAAGCCGAATGTCTGGACATTCCATTCGTAATGGCCAAATGGGGTAGTAAATGTTGTTTTGTACCTATCATCGGGGTGAATGGCAACTTGCCAAAATCCAGATTTAAGGTCAAACTTACTGAAGATAATGGCATTACTTAACCGATTAATGAGGTCATCTTTATTAGGCAAGGGGTACCTAATCCATTCTAAGACCTTGTTTAATGGTTTGTAATTAATTACTAGACGGGGAACACCTCTCTCCTTTTCTGCTTCATTGTTGACATAAAAGGAGGGACATGACCATAGAGATTTACTTGGTTTAATTAATCCTTTATTAAGGAGGTCATGTGAAAATTCTACAAAGTAAGCAAGTTGATATAAAATATTCGTTGTGTCGTGGAATATTCGATTGATCGGAGAATATTCGTTTTAATAGAAAATATTCGTACGACAACATAATCATTGGTGGACCCCACAACGAAAGTATTGTCGTAGTTAGAAAACGACATAAATATCTTTTTATAAAAATAACGACTAAAGTTTTACCATTAAACTGTTGAACGGGTAGTAAAAGTACAGTAATACGTGTGGTTGCATAGTAGCACATGTTATTGATTATTGATGCTTACGTGAGAAGTCACTCATTTATACTCAATTATTTCTATAGTAATTGCTACATAATATATCTCATATTATTTATTCAATTATTGTCACAGTATCATCTGCATAATATTTATTATTATTAAATCAATAATTTAGATGACAAAGTTATTCATATTATTATTTGCAATATTGACGATGTCTAGAAAGTTCTGTTGAGGAGAAGTTTGGTCACCTAATTGCGCGCCAATAGGGAGAAATTCTTATCAGAAAGTCCTCTCTTTCTTAGGAATGATCTGGTTGTTAAATATTGTGAGTTATAATATTAATGATGAATAAGTTCGTGTTGATTAAAGATGAAATTGATAGTTCTATTGTGTTGGGATTATTAGTGTTTGTGGAAATCGATATTTATTTCGATAATAATTGATTTCTGGAGGTTATATTGACCATTCGGGTAATTAATCGGATAAATGAGCAATTAATGTTATTAATTTACATGCTTATAACTATTTATTCACATATGTGTACTATTGATTCACATGCATGTACTATTAAGGGAGGTGGTGCAAGATTGATAATACTTCTATGACTAAATTAAAAATGTAGGTATAGACGAAGGTACTATACTGTAATTATTTTTTTCACATGTATAGAATTATTGAGTCACATGATTGTAGTATTGATTGACATGATGTACTATTAGGGGAGGTGGTGCAAGTTTGATAATACTTGCAGGACTAAATTAAAAATGAAGGAAAAGATGAAGGTATTATACTAAAATATTTCGAGCCCCAAAATATGCAATTATCAAAACTATATTTTCCTATAAATAGAAGCTCATTCTTCCTTCATTCTCACCAATTCACGAAGACTCACAAGAGCAATTATAGAGAGAGAAGCTATAGAGAGAAAGAAGAATAGTAGTCTACTTGCTTGTTTGAGTAACAAAGGCCATAGAACCAAACTAGTCAATGTATTTATTCATATTTTTTATTCCCCCAAAATAAAACTTTTACTATATTTTAACCTGTACAACCAGTTTAATATTTTCCTTATATTTTAACCAAGATTTTCCCCCATAAAAAAATTATGAAACCTTTGAACCATGTTAATTAAAACAGTTAACCCTTAAGTTCTAACTAGGTATCAATGTGACGTGCTATCCAAGTCTTGGATGAGAGTCACAATTTTGAATGATATTTCTATTGTTAAGAAATTTCCTAACGTATTCTCGAAGAACTTCCTAGCCTACCCCTAGAGCGTGAAATCGAATTTTGTATTGACCCAAGTACAAAACTCATTTCTAAAACCCTTAAATATTTCTTCAACCAAAATGAACGTATCATGCGCCAAGGACGTTGGCTCGAACTGTTGAAGATTACGACTATACCATTCAATATCATCGTGGAGGAGCGAACGTGGTAGCTGACGCGTTGAGTAGAAGATCGTATGCATTTACGAATGCGATGTTGTTAACACAAAAACCCATTTCGTATAACTTACAAATGATGAAGATAGAGTTAAAGACTCTAGGGACTCACATGATGATAAAGAATATACGAATAGAATCGACTTTAATCGATAGAGTTAAAGGCCGCTCAAGCTACACACCCGGAGCTGATGAATATGAAGAAGAAGGTTCAAGAGGGTGTTATTCTAGAAGCAAGACTCGATGAAGAGAGGAAATCTCAACCCTTGATTTTATTGGTCTATTTGAAATCCTCGATCGAGTAGGAACTGGAGCCTATAGACTCGTTTACCGCCAAGTATGTTGCGTGTTCATAACATTTTTCACGTGTCGATGTTACGTAAATATGTGGACGACCCGAACCACATTATTGAATTGGAACTAGACGAGATAGCAGAAGATTTAACGTATGAGGAAATACGTGTTAAAATCTTGAATATGAAGGATTGTATTCAACACTCAAAGGTTATACCTCAAGAGTTAGAATCTAACGAGGTATCCTCACCTCCTCATCATACCAGGTACGTACGTAAATTTCGAGGGCGAAATTCCATAAGGAGGGGAGATTGTGAGACCCCAAATTTTATGAATAGAGATTTAAATTTCTCGAAATATTTTTTTGAATATTATGGAGTGAACTTGATATAATGTTATAGTTTTGGGTAATATTTATAAATTTTGCAAAGTACGCAAGTTGTTATATAATATTCGATTGGTCGGGGAATATTCATTTTAGCAGGGAATATTCGTACAATGGCACAATCATTAGTGGACCCCACAACGGAATTATTGTCGGATTGAGAAAACGACAAAAATATTTTTATGAAAATAACGACGGAAGTTTTACCGTTAACTGTTAAAAAAACACCCGGTGTTAAAGTAATGAATATGTCTGGCGTGGTTGCATAGTAGCACACGGTATTAGTTATTGATGCTTACGTGAGAAGTCACTCGGTTTTGTTCAATTATTGCTTGATGGTTATTGCATAGTATCTCACGTTATTTGATTCAATTATTGTCGATATTTTATATATTATTAAATCAATAATTGAGATGACAGAGTTATTAATATTATTATTTGCAATATTAACGATGTTCAAGTTAGTTCACCAGGAGAGGTTTGGTCACCTAATTATACGAAATCCTTATTGGAAAGCCCCTCTTTCACAGGAACGAATTTGGTCGATTAATATTGTGAATTATAATAATGATGATAAATGTTGTTAAATATATTGAGGTGTCTTTTTATGAAGTCACTAAGTGTATATATATATATATAAATTTTGTTTTATTAGTATTATTAATGTAATAAAATGTAAAAGATTTTATATAAAATGTAATACTTTTATAAAGTTATTTGTTTTATTAGACTATAAATAGAATATATAATATTCTATTATGCATAGTGTTTGTATAGTGCCTGCATAGTGTTTGCATAGTAAAATCTTTTTATATAAAACAGAATACTTTTATAAAGTTATTCATTTTATTAGATTATAAATAGAATATATTATATTTTATTTAAAAGATTTTATTTTATTAGAATATTTTACTAATACTGCATTGTAATTGAATATGGATCGTCCGTTTAAAAGTAAATCAATCTGGACCGTTCATGAATTAGTTACTATTCAGTCCATTCTCCTATAAATAGAAGCTCATTCCTTCATTATTTCTTATGAATTCACTGAAACTCTAGAGAGAGAAATTATAGAGAAATGAAAAGAAGAAAAGTATTCTACTACTTCACTACTCCTATATTCAGTTTCTTCTAAGGTAAGGGATATTATTTGTTGTACTCGTAAGGGGTATTATTTCTTTTGTATTCATGAAGAGAACTTCTGTTATTCCATTCTTTATTATTCTGTTGGAATAACTCAGATACGCCAAGAGCTACCCTATACTTGGTGAAATTCTTACATTATTCCATTCTTTATCGTTATGTTGGAATAACCTGTCTATGCGAAGTACTACATACATGGTGAAATTCTTCTGTTATTCCATTCTTTATTATTTTGTTGGAATAACCTATATACGTGGACTACCTTATACTTGGTGAAATTCTTCTGTTATTCCATTCTTTATTATTATATTGGAATAACCTGTATATGCGAATTATCGCATACATAGTGAAATTCTTCCATTATTCCATTCTTTATTATTACATTTGGAATATCCCATTAGAATTAAATATTACGCCTGACCTGGTTCCATTAATTATTATTCTGTTGGAATAACTTTTCTGTGTAGTCTATCGCATGCATGGTGATTTTTGTTGTTATTCCATTCTTTATTATTACATTTGGAACATCCATGGCATGCGTAATTTCGCTTTCGACTTGGTTCCCATCTTTATTATTCTCGTAGGAATATCATGTCTCTGCGTTCTGCACGACCTAGTTCCATTCTTTATTATTATTGCTGGGAATAACTTTTGCATGCGATCTATCGCACGCATGGTGAATCCTTCTATTATTCCATTCTTTATTATTACATTGAATAACTTTGTCTATGTGGATTACCACATGCATGGTGAATGATCTTTTGTATTCATTCCTTATTAAATTGTGGAAATGATTTATATACGTGGATTACCGTATGGCGGGTGAAAATCCATTTGCAGTTTCATATATTCTATTATACTCAGTTGGTTAAAGTTTTGACTTCTATACTCCATGAAATTAGTGGAATATCCTTGATATTTGCACTTCATCCAGTATCTTTTCATGGAAATATTCTTCTGAGCATTCTTTAATTTTACTCTACAAAGCAGTATCATGTTTACAATTTGGACGTTATTAGTTCCTAGATAAATTAATTCTTGAACTTGTTTTATTGAATTCTTATATCATTGTCATCATCCTCATATTTATATTATGTTGAAAGTCATCTGTGGCCTGTAGTGCATAGATGGACTTGGTATGATTATGACCAGGGATTAATCGGTATAATCATGACCATAATGTTACAAATGATGTGGTAAAAGTCCTCATTGGCTCGTAGTGCATTGATGGACAGTTGTTGGCATGATCATGACCATTGATGAATACACGAATATCCTTGGCCCGTAGTGCATGGATAATTTATGGTTGTGATACTAATGAATATCCTTGGCCGTAGTGCAGGGATGATGTGGATTATTTATGACGCTGAGTCTCAGCGATAAAAGTGATGAAAAACCTTTTTAAATCATAAAAGATAGTAGATTTTATTCTCTACTTAACTCTTTTAGTGGATTGCTTGTTCCGTTGCAGTTAAACTTGATGTTTGTTATATTTTATCAGTTTAACATTGTTGAAGGATAACGATAATTTATTCTGCATTATCTTAGTCATAATATTTCTTACTGGCCTAGTTGAGCTCACCCTTTTACTTTCATTATTCTCTTCAGGAAATGAGAACGTAGTAGGGACTAGTGGGGGAACGGAGTGACGGTCTAGAGGATAGCATTAGTAGTCCTCACTATTCTATGAAATAGTGTGTTAATAAATGTATTGAGGACTTATTTTGAGTTTAAATACTGTCTAGAAGACAATATTTGTATTAAAACTCATAGCTCATGTTGTATATTTAAGATTGTATTTGTATTTTGTACCATGTATTTAGCGACTTAGAATAGGTGATGTATACCTATTTTGGGGGCGTCACAGGTATAATTTAATCTTTATGGTTATCTGATACACCTGGGTATATCAAAGTAAATCTTTGATAGTTACTAGAGAAGAGAAGTTCAAGATCCTTAGGGATCACTCAGTATAACTCTGGAAAATATTTCCATCATGTTATTTGGGTATATCAAAGTAAATCTTTGATAGTTACTCGAGAAGAAAATTTCAAGATCATTTGAGACCACTCAGCATAAACTCTGGAAAATATTTCCATCTTGTTATTCAATTGAATATCGTAGAAAATTTGAAAGTGTTGTACTCTTTCATTATCAAATTATTGTGTTGCGTAGGATGCGAGAAGACTTGTTAGTGATTAACGAATTGTTCATTATTTCAAAGTTCCCCAAACTTTGCTGTCATTCTATCAAAATAGATAGTCTGTTATTCTTGATTCTTATACATTCATTGTATGTCTTAACTTGCGGGGCAAATTTGTTGCTCACCCTTGCTAAATTAAATATTTCAGCTAGGAATGAAGTAACCGGAGGGGGAGAGAAGAACAAAGGCAAAGGCATAGTGCTGGAGTAGTTATAATGATCATATTTATTATGTTATTTTTGTAAACCCTTTTTGGTATATCTAAAGGGTATGTTTGTAATGTTAAGGTTAGATAACCTAGGATGATGTTGTTAACATATTAATTAATGATATGTATGTTTGTATTCATCAATGAATGGGTAGTTAGATGTTAATTACATTGTTGACCATGAGCACCAAACTTAGGGGTCAGGTAACCCGGATTTGGGGGCGTCACAGGTTGGTATCAAAGTTGTAGGCTATAAACCTTAAGAGGGGGGAAAACCCTAGGATTATAACCATAAGCGAGATATAGAATACTCATTTAGAGTACTAAGTGAGGGATTGCTGAAGTGTATTGATAGTGAGATATGTGGACACATAGTGTGAGAATTTCGTACTGGTGAAGTACTAATCAAGTTGTTTAAACTGATTTTAGGATGTCAGGAGAAGATAAAATGAGTACGGAGATGCTAGCGGCTATTGTACCAGTGCCAGTAGCCGAGGTGCCAGCGTAGAACGAGTCAGTTGAGGAGGTGGGAAAAGATGAACCCATGGTGAATCTGGGGAGTGATCATGATGATTATCCCGAAATGTATCTAAATGAAGATGACGAGGTGGAGTCCGAAGAAGCTAAGATGAAGTCAAAGATTAAGACCGAAGTTGGAGATAAAGATCAAGTATCTGTAGAAGTCCAGGAACTACGGAGTAAAGTGTTTCTCTTGGAGGAGTTATGGAAGACGGAGCGAGCGTTACGCGAGATGACTAAAGAAAGAATGAGTTGAAGTTGCAGGTGGAAAGGATGAAGACTGAAGGTGGTGGATCGTCTGAAGGAACAATTAAGCAGAAGGGCAAGAATAAGAGAAAGAGGGACAATGACAGTGATAATTCTGAAAATTCAAACCCGAAGAAGAAGCAAGTCTGTAGCAAGTGTGGAAAGACTCACGCGGGAGAATGCATGACGTGTGTTTTAACTGTAAATAGGAAGGACATATTTCTTTACATTGTCCTAAGATGAATATGAGAAAGTGTTTTTCATGTGGAAGAACGGGTCACGGATTCAACAAGTGTCCCAGCAAGAAGAAGACTGGTGAAGGGAGTGGACGGTAGACAACTTAGATATAAGCGGTAGTATCTTTTGATAGTAGGTTATGATATTAAAGGTTGTAATATCGAGAATGATGTGTGAGAATATGTAAATATATATGTTTGTATAAATCTTTATTTTTTATATGAAATTAAGATTAATTTATGAGTTCTTAAAACTCATACTTATGGTAAGTTCATGACTCATAATTATATGAAATGTTTTTGAAACCCTCAGCGAATGGACGCCAATGGTCTTACTAGGATAAGATCATAAACTCATATAATTGTGGCAAGTCCTTGAACTCATAAGTATGTTAAGTTTGACGAATCGGGAATAACTATGTGTAAATAGAGAATTGCAACTTTTTGTGTAAAGTTGGAGAATTACAACTTTTTGTGTAAAGTTGTGTGGGTTAATCCTAAAATTTATTTAAAAAGGAATAGTAATATTTGTTAAGTACTAAATGGAGAAATGGAGAAAAAATTTATTATTACGAGAGTAGCGGAAGAGCAAAAGACAGCTTTTGCTACATACTTGATGAAGGGAGAAGCTAATTTCTGGTGGGAGACTAATCAGGCGAGAGCTGGTATAGCTGTGGTGACTTGGACAAGATTCAAGGAGTTGTTCTTTGAGAATTACTTTTCATCGAGTATGCAAGCTCGGATGGAGGTTAAGTTTTTACAACTGAAGCAGGAGAACATGTCGGTGTCTGAATATGCTGCTAAATTTAATGAGTTAGCGAGATTTGCACCTCATCAGGTGGATACGGAGCTACAGAAGGTGAGAAGGTTTGAGAATGGATTGAAGCCAGGTATATACAACAAAGTAGTTGTATTGCAAATTAATACGTTCGTGACTTTGTTGGAAAAGGCAATAATTGCTTAAGGGGGAAGCGAAGCTGCATCCCGTTATAATCAGGAGAAGAAGAAGAAGAAGACAAATGAAGGAGGTAGTAGTGCTGGTAGTAATCCGAACAAAAGAAAGTGGAGCGAGAATACCCATTCAGGTAATAAGACAGAAGTAAATAAGAAAGGAGGTGATCCATGTGTAACTTGTGGGAAGAATCACCCAGGAGTGTATCTGAAAGAAGAAAGGAGTCTGTTATAATTGTAGTTAAGAGGGACATATGTCACCCAATTGTCCCAGTCCAAAGAAGATACAAGGTTGTTTTGCATGTGGATCAACAGATCATCTGGTTCGGAACTTTCCAAAGAGGAATGTGAAGAAGGGAAGTGTCAACAAGGGACCCGGTAGCGGAACCTTGGCAATTCGAGGACCAACACGGCCAGGAAGACCAACGGCCCATACATTCAACATGGCGGTGGCTGCCCAGGAGGTGGTGACAGGTAACGATTTTGTTTAGAAATTAAATTACGTGAGAAATATGAGTTAGATATCACTGTGAATTAATTGTTTTCTTTTATAGATCCAAATCACATGTTAGTATATGAGACATAAATTAATATTGTGTTGATAAGAATGAATTGATGATAAAACTATAAAAGATTGTAGATTAGAAAGCGGTGATTCCGAGGACGGAATCCTTATAAGGAGGGGAGAATGTGATAACCCAGGATTTCAAATAATCCGAATTTCTTGAATAATTTTTTTTTAATTTAATATTGATATTAATTATCAATATTGTACCGAGTATCTGTTATACGAGTATAGAGATGTGGTCAATTTGTTTATTGATTGAGAAATACGAGTAGAGTTGTGTTTATCAGAGAATAGAAACCCTAACCCTAAGTTCGAATAGGGATTCGATATAAATCACAGTTATAAAAAAAGTAATTGTGAGTATGTGTGTGCTATATAGAAATTGTGATCAGTGATTGATCAGATAGGGTATAAACTTAGTAAACCCTAATAAGGGATTAGAAACCCAAATCTCAGATTAAGAAATCCTAATGCATAGTTAGGGAAACCCTAATTTTAAATTCGAGAATCTTAAACCCTAATTAAGAAACACTAATCCTAATTAGAAAGCCCTAATGTGATTAGTAAACTTGAATATAATTAGGGAACCCTAATTATAATTTAGAAATCTTAATTTTTTGTTTTAAAACCCTAATTAGAAAATTCCAGAAATTAAAGTTATAAAACCTAAGGGTTAGAACCTTAGGGTTAAACCCTAAGGGTTAAACCTTAAGTGTTGGGAGAAATGACTAGAAAGCCATTAAAATTATAAGCAAGAAGACTAAAATACCCTTTTTGTATTTCTTTATTAAGTAACTTGCAAATCTTGCCATACTTGGTCAATAAACCAATCCCACCTCTTTAATCCACCTCCTTAAACCACCTCCTTACTATTCATTACTTAGCCATCAAGTTTACTTGCTCATCACAAATCATATCCTTTGCTTGCCCACCAAGATCACCCATGTGATCATGGGGCCCACATGGGTTGCCCCATGGATCATCCTTACCCATTGGATTCTTAGTTTGGGCTTTAAGTTTAATTAACATAACTTATGAATCCTTACCCACTGTTATTATCAAAGTGACATTTCAACTAGGTGGATGGCTCTCTTTACCCCTGGACTGGACTGGACTCACTGACTATATCTCATCTTTCCAAGGGAGGAAATTATCAAAACATATTCTCAGCCTATCTCTGGCCGTTTCTTTCTATAAGTTATGGGAAGCAAGGAACAAAAAGCTTCACAATGGGACACTCATTCCTCCAAGATGTCTTGCTACTGATGTAATTAGTATCATTAAATCTAGATTATCTACTAGTCCATCTTTCCTCAAAGCTACCAACTTTTGCCAATACTACTGTAATTGGCTTAGATATCTTGACTAGATTACATTACAAATGCCTCTTTCTTCTAAGATATTTTCTTAACTTTAGCTAGATCCTCTATTGGCCTGTCTCTAGATGATCTAGCTATAGTCTGGGGTATGCCCCTCTACCATTGTTTTTGATTTCATCTATACAATCACACAAATTTAGAAAAAAAAAAACATTTGGGCCTTAACCTTTAGTTAGCATTGGGCTTAATCATAATTCCAATTGGACTTTACACTTCCTACACAATCCTACAAGTCCATTACATATGGCTTAAAGCCTACGTATTAATCTTGTATTCTAACTCGTATACTCATTCATCATATATGATATACCATCATTCATACATACTCATATAATACCTCGTATCATACTCGTATTCATTACCTCGTATAATACCTACGTATTATACGATCATCGCTTTAACTAGTTAACGCTTTACTTTCCCTAACGTTCTCGAATCAAGTCCACAGGCGAAAAACTACGTTTTTCATACTCGAATTATTATTACATAATCCATCTCACCTCGATATTATATCGTTACGTATTTCTCGAAAGTTCAAAATAATTCCCGAGCAGAAATTAGTGAAAAGTGTTTTTCAGAAAATTTCTCGGAGAACTTTTATTTTCATCTTGGAAATTCAAACACTTTAATTCCTTCACGTAGTCAAAATACTAAGACATTCCGATATTTCTAGGTTATAGAACGGCATTCATCTTACTAACACATAATAATAATAAATAATATAATTTTATTCATTATTTAATTAAATAAAATTATTTTACAATAAATCCAAATTTCTCGGTCGTTACATTCTTCCCCCTTATAAAGATTATGGCCCCAGAATCTCGTCTTACATTATATAAATAATTGAGGATAATCCTTCCTCATCTTTTCTTCCAATTCCCACGTTGCTTCTTCGGCATCGTGGTTCTTCCATAACACCTTTACTGAAGGTATAACCTTGTTCCGTAGAACTTGCTCTTTTATATCTATGATTTGAATCGGCATCTCTTCATACATTAAGTCCTTCTCGATGAATAGGCTCATACTCGATTACGTGCTTATAATCTAGCTTATAAGGATGTAACACAGATACGTGAAACACATTATGTATTCGTTCTAGGTCTGGAGGTAATGGTACCACGTAAGCTACCTTTCCTACCCGTTTTAATACCTCAAAAGGTCCTATAAACCTTGGACTTAACTTTCCCTTCTTTCCAAAGCGTATCTTTCATTTCCAGGGAGATACCTTTAGAAAGACGTACGAGACTAGTTCAAACTCCTTATTTACTCGATGCGAGTCCGCATACATCTTCTGTCTGTCTTGAGCTGCTACGAGACGCATCCGTATCAACTTCACTACATCCGCTGTCTAATGCACCAATTCTGGTCCTAGCATTCGGCATTCTCCCACTTCATCCCAACACAATGGTGTTCTGCACTTCCTTTCGTATAAAGCTTCGTAAGGCGGCATGCCAATGCTTGCATGATAACTATTGTTATACGCAAACTCTACTAATGGTAGATGATCATCCCAACTACCCTTAAAATCCATGACGCAAGATCTCAGCATATCTTCTAACGTCTAAATTGTTCTCTCGCTCTGGCCATCGGTTTATGGATGGTACGTTGTACTCAACTTCAACTGCATCCCAATCTGTTCTTGCAGACTACTTCAAAAGTTCGATGTGAATCGTGGATCACGATCTGACACTATCGAAACTGGTACTTCATGTCAAATAACTTCCTTAACATAAAGTTTAACTAACTGATCTAAGTTATACTTAACCCGTATTGGCAAAAAGTGAGCCGACTTCGTCAACCGGTCCACTATTATCCAAATCGCGTCATACTTCTAAGTAATCGGAAGTCCCACCACAAAATCCATCATGATATGCTCCCCATGGGGATGACCCATGGGCATGGTGGGCCGGCCACTTGGTGTGCAAGCAAAGAAATCTACTTGATCACCAAGTATTTTACTTGGTGATAAAGTAGGGAATAGTAAGGAGGTGGGGGAATAATGACCTTTTTGCCCTCCATTTCAATTGCTTATAAATAGAAAGCAAGAGTTGGTCATTTGATGGTTTTTCAAGTTGCCTAACATATATTTTGAGAGAGAGAAAGAGCTAGACTCAATCAAACTTACCGCTTTGAAGTTTTGCTTTAGAGTTTCTTTCAAGAACACCAAGATTCCTTAAGGTAATATTCCTTAATAATAGATTGGCGGTGTATGTCTATTATGGAGGAATAAGGATAACTTATAATATATATACAATCTTTATAAGTCATTAAGACATAGAAATCATAAGGGTGGATGTAGGTTTAAATCATAAAAATATTGATTATTGATGAACAATTAAACTACATCAATACTTAAATATGCGCATCTTACTTGGTTAGGATGTAGATACAAAATCCATGGAGTATTCCATGTGATTTGGCTTATAGAACACTAGTAACGAAGTTATGGCGAATTTCACGGAAATAGACGATAAACGTAAAAAACATAAAAATTCTGGATTGATAGTCGAAAGTTGTCGTGAGACTTAAAAATGTTGTTTTTCAATGTCAACACGTGAGATAGGGTATTTAAGAGTTGTGGACTCCAGAATCGTCGGATTCCGACTTAAAACAAAGAAAATGAGTGTTGAACGCTCATTAACGTTTAACAAATGCTTAAAAATGAACTTAATAGTGAATTCCAGGTTAACAGATTCGAAATTGTGTAATTCTTATATGAACGCGTAGAGTATGCAATTTATGATGTGTAGGCTTTTGAACGGGCCAAATCGGACCTATAACGAAGAAGTTATGGATCTGGGAAACTCACCAAAATTTTTATTATTTTAAACTTTTACGGTGTTGAGAACCGCGCCGCGCATGCAAGCACCGCATAAAGCTTTAAGTGCCGCATAGCCGATCTTCGATCTGATGTCATTGCCCTCTATCGCAGATTGGCGCCATAGCGCCACTCATGTGAAGAAATGTCGCACCAGTGGCGCCAAGACCGGTTCAATCATCAGAAATGGCGGCAGCATGACCAGTGTTAGGCTTAAGTGTCACCGCCATGACCGCGTGGTTTTGTTAGAAAAGCTAGGTTTTGAACTTCAGTTGTTCCTAGACCTACATGAGTTGAGTTTATATACTCAATGAATGTACTAGAACTATTCCTATATTACATATACTAATGTATATAGTGATGAACTTAGGAATTTAACGTAATTTGTGATCAAAGAACACAACGTGGTATTAATGAACCATAATCGGTAATCAACATTGGTACTTCACCAATGATGATAGAGTCTGGATAGTAACGCAAGATTGTTAATAAGCCAGGATGAAGGGTAATGAGTTGAATTGACTTCATTAAATGAAATAAAGTTAACTTAGGTATAGAAGAGAATGACGTTGGTAGAAAACAATGTGAATAATTGTTTGGTAGCTAATTACAGTGTGCTATATGAATATATCATGTAGATTCTGTAAAGGCTGAGAACAGTCGATTAAGTTATTTGAAGACACTGAAAGACAAGTTTTCTTAACGTTTGTCTAACCTTTGTGTTAGTCTAGTTTTATGTTATTCATTGTACTGAATTGCATGATTGATCTTAAAGAAAGGGTCAATGCCAATTTTAACTTGGCTAGACTACTCATAAGATATAGATTGATCTGTATACATATCTTTCTATATAGAAATGTTAACGCTATCCTATGCCAAGAAATTGGTACAGATTTGAAGGTACGGTTTGTCTATGAACAAACAAAAGTATTTTTCATCGATTATACGATGGGCACGCGAGTTTGCCAAAATTTAAACGTAAACACGTTTAACGGATGAATATTGATCAACATAGAGTACTATAGGCTGATCACCTAGAAGTGCTCGTAAGTAATGCCGGATATACAGCCTTAGTGTTGTGATGTCCTTTTCAAGTATGAAAACAGAAAGTTACGGGTCATGGTCTATCGAACGGTTTAGAATTCCTAATCTATTCTATACTTTGGGAATTGATGTTATGAATTGTTAAAGTATTACTGTTTCATAATACTTCATAACTATTTGTTCAGTTATGTCTGATTTGTCATATAATTCACGAATGTGGTATTAATGTTATTCTTTGTTAGACTTGCTGAGCTTGTTATGCTCACTTATTGCGTGAAATATATGATTGCAGTTAAATCTGAGCATACTGAGAATGTGACGCCCTCAAAATAGGTCCACACGACCCATTCTAAGTCGCCAGATATCATACTGTAAAAATCAAATACAAACTTCATTTATACAACTGTTGAACTGTCGTGCAGAATACGACCACAATTAAACTGTGAGTTTTAATACAAATGTATGTAACTCTCATGGTGCCTTGACCACAACCTTACAATGGTACTTTACATAACAGTACAGTCAAAAATTGTTTTAAAAATTAAAATCTTTGGGAAGTGCTCAAGGAAACCTTCGTACATGGGAGGCCATGCGTCTAGGTTATAATAGATATCATATGTCCACAGAATTATCCTTGGTTGACCCAATAGTCCCCAAAGAAAAACAAGAAGATTTCTATCATCTTGTTTCCAATGGTGAGTCTTCTCTTGACATATAATTATCTCTGTTTTCTCCAATTGAAAATTATATTTCAAATAAACTCCAAGATCATATAGGTAGTGCTCATAGATATACTCAGTAAGTGGATGTGCACAACCCTGTTTTATGATAACACAAGGTTGTATGTCATTAGACATCTTGTATGATAGTGGCAAAACACCCTTCCAAAGTTGGGTTCACCTCACCCTATTCGGTTCACCAAAATTAATTATCAAATGACGTATACAATACGACACACTTATCTAAAGTTTTCAACAAAATTATTTCCATACTATTTAGGAGAACTTCAATAGCTATAGACCACCGCTTCTATTCCCTCATATCCCTTTCTCGACCCTAAGAACACACTTATTACACGAAAGGAATTGTGAAGCAAAAGGGTGAGCACAACTAGCCCAAGAAAGAATATCATGACTAAAGGTAATTAAATTATCAATAGCTTTTGTCAATGATAAATCAGAGATTTAGAACATATGGTAGATGATAAAACTTTTCAACCATAGTTGCAGTGGAACGAGCAATCCATTAGAAGAGTCAAATAGACCATCAGGTCTATTATCTTCTCCATGTTAAAAGTCCACCAATAATGTTTTATCCTCAGAACATCAATCAACAGCCTCACATCCACAATCATATGAATAACTCATAATCATAATTGTGATTCTCAATTCCTCTTCACACTCAGGACGAAGATAATTTTCATCACATATCTTCACCAGAAACATCAAAATTCATGGTTATACCAAATCACAATTCCTGCTCATAATCATACTAATAAATTCATCTTTGCACTACGGCCAAAGATATTAATTAACAATTCATCTTTGCACTACAGTCCAAAGACATACAACTGTATTTTAGAAGAGTCAAGTAGAGCATGATATCTATTATCTTTTACGAATTAAAAATGTATAATCAATATTTTATCACGAGACTCACTTTAATAAATAATCCACATCATCGAATCATCCACGCACTTTACTGCCAGGATATTCATGTAATCATCAATGGTCATGATTATACCGAATAATCCTCGTTATAATCATACCAATAATTGTCCATCAATGCACTACGGACAATGAGGACTTTGACCACATCATCTATAACATTACGGGTCATGATTATACCGAATGATCCCTGGTTATAATCATACCAATACACAGTTCATCTATGCACATAAGCCAAAGATATTCATCAATCAACAAATCCATCTTTGCACGTAAGCCAAAGATATACAAATCAGAAAACCAATAATCAACGATCCATCTTTGCACGTAAGCCAAAGATATACAAAAACAGATAATCAATAATCAACAAATTGCCTACGCACGTAAGCCAAAGATGAATTTCATCACAATATAAGCATGAGGATGATGACAATGATATAAGCATTAATCAAACAAAATCAAGGATAAATATTAAAGACTTTAAATTTATCCAAATATTATCAATCACTTAATAAACTTATAATCTAATATTATTAATATTATAACAATATTTTAATCACTTCTTAAACTTATAAACAATTTATTTTAATTGTTTACACTTTACCAAATAATGCATTTAATCATTCAAAAATGCCATACTCATAAGATTTCATCATCAATGATCAAATCCCTCATCAAAAAATCTGCATATATCTTATATATGATTTCCAAGCCATAAAATCATATTTACCATTTTTTCAACTTCACATAACATATTTAATTCATATGTTCGTAATTAAACCATTTTCATGAAACATAACAAATCAATCCCAAAAAGTTTTTTTTTCTGGGATTTAGCAAAATATAGTCCCATATTGAACATATATTTTTCTCAGAATTTTTAAAATTCATTTACCATTTTTCATATGGACAAAACTACCGAATATTTAGACATTTATCATAAACTGTACTTTTGTCCTAAAATTCCGAAATTTACAGGGTATACTCCTATTATATATATGTACTCCCAATAAAAATTTCACCAATTTTGGAGTTAACCACAAGGAGTTATAAGGGTTTACTTTTAAAATAGTCTTTTCCCGTAAAATTTATAACTTCTAATCTATACATCCAAAAATCTCCATTTTTGGACACAAACTAGAAAACTCATCAAATTATCATTTTAATTTTTTCCAGAATTTTTGAGGGTCAAAAAAATTACGAAACTGCAAATGGATTTTCGCCCGCCATGCGGTAATCCACGTAGACAGATCATTTCCACAATTTAATAAGGAATGAATACGAAGGATCATTCACCATGCCTACGATAGTCCACACAGACAGATTATTCCAACAGAATAATAAATAATGGAATAACACAAGAATGTCACCATGTATACGGTAGTCCGCGTATAAAGGTTATTCCAACAAAATAATAAACAATGAAACCAGGTCATGCGTAAATGCACAGACAGAATATTCCAACAGAATAATAAATAATGGAATAACAGAAGAATGTCACCATGTATACAATAGTCCGCGTATACAGATTATTCCAACATAATAATAAATAATGGAACCAGGTCATGCATAAACGCACAGACAGGATATTCCAACAGAATAATAAAGAATGGTATAGAAGACTTCACCAGGCATGCGATAGAATAGACAGTTTATTCCAACAGAATAATAAATAATGGAACTAGGTCATGCATAATACGCACAGACAGGATGTTCCAATAGAATAATAAAGAATGGAATTACAGAAGAATTTCATCATGTATGCGGTACTTCGCATAAATAGGTTATTCCAACATAATAATAAAGAATGGAATAACAGAAGAATTTCACTATGTATATGGTAGTCCGCGTATACAGGTTATTCCAACAGAATAATAAGGGATGGAATAACAATAGCTCTCTTCATGAATACGAAAGAAATAATACCCCTTACACAATAATAATATCTCTTACCTCAAAAGAAGACTGGATACTGGAATAGTGAGGTAGCAGACTTCTCTTCTTCTTTCTCTCTATAATTTCTCTCTATAATAATTGCTCTATAGCTTTAGTGAATTGGAGAGAAATGAAGGAAGAATGAGCTTCTATTTATAGGAAAATATAGTTTCAATAATTTCACGTTTTGGGGCTCGAAATATTACAGTATAATACCTCCCTCTTTTTCTTCATTTTTAATTTAGTCATGCAAGTATTATCAAACTTGCACCACCTCCCCTAATAGTAAATCATGTGAATCAATAGTTCTAGACATGTGAAAATATGAATTACAGTATAGTACCTCCATCTATACCTCCATTTTTAACTTAGTCATGCAAGTATTATCAATCTTGCACCAACTCCCCTAATAGTAGATGAATGTGAATCAATATTACACACATGTGAATAAATAGTTATAATCATGTGCATCAATAGCAATTAATTGCTCATTTATCCGGTTAATTACCCGATTGGTCAATATAACCTCCAAACATTAATTATTATCGAAATAAATGTTGATTTTCACTAACACTAATAATTTCAACACAATGGAACTATCAATTTCATCTTTAATCAACACGAACTTATTCATCATTAATATTATAATTCACAATATTTAACAACCAGGTCGTTCCCAGGAAAGAGGGGGCTTTCCGATAAGGATTTCTCCTTATTGGCGCTCAATTAGGTGACCAAACCTCTCCTTGACAGAACTTCTAGACATTGTCATTATTGCAAATAATAATATAAATAACTTTGTCATCTCAACTATTGATTTATTAATATAACATATTATGCAGATGATACTGTAACAATAATTGAATCAATAATATGAGAGATATGATGCGTGATTCTTTGTGTAGCAATAATTGAGTATAACTGAGTGACTTCTCACGTGAGCATCAATAATCAATACCGTGTGCTACTATGCAACCACACGTATTACTGTACTTTTACTACCGGGTAGTTCAACAGTTTTAACGGTAACACTTCCGCCATTATTTTTATAAAAAGATAATTCTGTCATTTTCTAAATACGACAATACTTCCGTTGTGGGGTCCACCAATGATTATGCCATCGTACGAATATTTCCTGTGAAAACGAATATTCCCCGACCAATCGAATATTCCCCGACACAACGAATAACAACTTGCTTACTTTGTAAAATTTTCAAATATCACCCTTAACTTTAACCTTTTATCAATTTAACCATTTACTAAATAGAATAATTATAAGAAAATTAAATACTTTCATTCCATAAAATTCGGGGTCTCACAGAGAATGCTAAGAGAAATAAGGGCAAGGCTAAGATGGATAGTTAAAAATCTTGTAATTGATTAGTATGATTGTTTGTATAATACTTATGGACAACGAATGATGTAATTGGTTATTGAACCTGGGAAAGGAATTCACTTTGATTGCAATAAAAAGATAGTAATTACATTCATTATGTTGTGTTTTCAGTGGAATGATTGTATAGTTATGAGTACCGTGTAGCACCATATGTCGGGTTGGAAGATACCCGAATTTGGGGGCGTCACAGGTTGGTATCAAAGCATTAGGTTATAAAACTTAAGGGGGGAAGAACCTTAGGTTAATAACCTCGTAAGGAAGGTAAAGTCTGAAGAAAGGAATTCAAGTCAAATGAATTAATAAGGTATTGAGAAAACTCAGTACCGAAAGATTTAAAAGATGAAAAGTAACCTTAAATAAATTCAATGTGATTTGTGCTTATACTATTGTGTATTATGTACTAATCAACTTGTTATGTGCTATTATAGATGTCGGTCGATAGCATGATGTATAGGGACATTCACGTTGTGAGTGAAGAGTCAGTGAACCAAGTGGAGGTAGTACATATGCCAGTGGTGGAGGTACCAATAGTGGTTCTAGAAGATTCTGATCCAGAAGAGTACATGTCTGGGGAAGATTACTCTGAGGAAACGATAGGAATAACGTCATATCTTAATATGATGATTGACGTGGAGGAGATGGAGGTAACGTCGATTAATACGGTGGTACCTACTCAGAAGCCAACACCACCGGATGCAATGAGATTATTGTATCTGGCGGTGTTGGATAGGAATGTGCATCTGCGCACTGTAGTGCAGACACATAATGAGGAGATAACCACCCTATATGAGGCGAAGGAATCTGCATAGGCGGATTTTGAGTCGGAGCACGATGAGAAAGTACTAATGACGGATAAGGCGAGAGACTATAAGGAAGAGGCCGTAGGGCTTCGAAAGAAACTAGTTGAAAAAGACCAGAAGATAGCTAGGATGTCATAAATTCACGAATGCGCTCATGAGGATTTTAAGCTGAAAATCGCTTGTTATTCTATTGAGTCAGGGCAGACTCGACATACCATTAGTCGAGATAGTGTTTCGATTTTAGCAAATCAGAAACATGAGAATGTCGTACGACAGTGTTAGTAGATCGTTAGATCTTTTTGGTATATATGGTAGTAACTTAAAACTCTCTTTTGTATAATTAAAGGGTAGTCTTTTTGTAAATCCCAATTTTTGTAGAAGTCAATTGCGGAATAGTAATGTAATAGCTTTTTGGGCTAAGGAAGCAATGTGTAAATTGTTTTGACTATAAAAGTATATTCATATAAGGAAGTTTTTGTTTAATGTACTTGTTTTGGTATGAGTTGTTATTTGAGAATGATAACTAGGTAGTTAAATAGATAATAATGAAACTTTATTTATTTAATTAGAATTATGTCGCCAAGAAGGAGACAATGTAACCAAGAGGCTGAGTCTCATAATGAAAATCAGGAGGGTCCTAATAACCCTATGCAAGAGTTCGTTAATTTATTAACGGTAGCATTTAACCAGGTTGGGGGAGGGATTCCCGTAGCACCTAGGGTAGCAAGAACTACTACCTTTAAGGAATTCAAGAGTGTGGGTCCTCTGGAGTTTCGAGGAACGACGGACCCCTTAGAGGCCCAAACATGGGTAAAAGAGATAGAGAAGGCGTTTGTTATTACAAACGTAAGTGAGGCGCAAAAGACTTCTTTTGCGACTTACATGATGAAGGGGGAAGCCAACTACTAGTTGGGAGGCTCACC
The DNA here is from genome assembly GCA_020205615.1 of Panax quinquefolius. Taxonomy (NCBI): domain Eukaryota; kingdom Viridiplantae; phylum Streptophyta; class Magnoliopsida; order Apiales; family Araliaceae; genus Panax; species Panax quinquefolius. The sequence goes on from CM035155.1 coordinate 65,138,264, forward strand.
AAGGTGGGGCTAGAACAGAAGCTGTTACTTGGGAACAGTTCAAGAAGGTATTCTTCGAGAACTACTTCCCTACTAGTATGCAAGGTAGGATGGAGATTAAGTTCTTGGAACTTAAATAAGGGGATATGACAGTTCCCCAGTATGCTGCCAAATTCAATGAATTGACAAGATTTGCTCCACATCAGGTGGATACTGAGGAGAGGAAGGCTCGTAGGTTTGAGCAGGGCTTGAAACCCTGGCTCTATAGTAGGATTTTGGTGTTTCAAAGTGCTTCCTACGGGACCATTCTGGAAAAAGCTATAATAGCTGAAGGTGGTGGTGAGGCATTGTCTCAGTACCACAAGGAAAGGAAGAATAAGAATAAGAGTGAGGGAAGAAATAAGGTAGAAGTTGCCAGCGGTAGTGGCACTATGCCAAAGAGGAAGAGCTTTAACCTTGGGAATACTGGGGTAAAACAGGGAGATCCTAAGCGTAGGACGGAGGCATGCAAGACATGCGAAAAGACTCATATGGGAGTCTTTTTAAAGGGGAAATCAGTCTGCTACAACTGTGGGCATGAGGGACATCTGTCACCCAACTGTCCTAACATTAAGAAGAATCATGGATGTTTTGTCTGTGGATCGTTGAACCACATGGCAAGAAATTTCCCGAAGAAAGGGTTAGAGGGAAATAAGGGTTCTGGTAGTGGTAAATTAGCCATTACTGGACCAACACCATCGATGGGTGAACCCTCACATTACATCGTTTAATATGATCATCCAAGATGCGGTTGCATCATCGGATGTAGTAGCAGGTATCATTCCAGTCAATGAAATAAATGCTTATGTGTTATTCAACTCGGGTGCTACTTGTTCGTTTATAGCATGTGAATTTGCTCAGCGATTAGGCTTAATCCCTGAAAAGTTAGCAATACCTTTAGACGTTAAGGTAGCAAACGGAGAGATAATCCCCATTGAACATATTCATAAGGATTGTTGCGTAGATATTAGAGGTAATAAGTTAACGGTAGATTTGGTACAGATAAGGTTAAAAGAACGAAATGTAATTCTTGGTATGGATTGGTTGATTAACCATAAGGCAATAATAGATTGCCATAGGAAAAGTGTGAACCTTCGGCTTTCTAAGAAAACCAAGGTAGTGTTCTTTGGTAGTAACTCATCGAGACGCTCTTGTTGTCTATCGATGAGACAAGCTAGGAAGATGTTGAGAAAAGGGTGTGTAGGTTATCTGTGCCATGTTGTGGATACCCAAAGAGTGGGAACATCCTTGGACCAGATACCTATGGTTCAAGAGTTCGCAGATGTATTTCCGGAGGAATTACCGGGTATTCCACCGGATAGGGAGGTTGAGTTTGTAATTGATCTGTTACCGAGTACGGCACTAGTTTCAAGGGCACCATATCGAATGGCGCCAGTAGAGATGAAGGAGTTAATGGTTCAATTACAAGAACTATTAGACAAGAAGTACATTCAACCGAGTGTGTCTCCTTGGGGAGCACCGGTATTGTTTGTAAAGAAAAAGGACGGGTTGTTACGACTTTGTATCTACTATCGAGAGTTGAACAAGTTAACGATTAAGAATAAATACCCGTTGCCCAGGATCGATGATCTATTTGATCAGTTGAAAGGGGCAAAGTATTTTTCTAAGATAGATTTGGGCACAGGGTATCATCAGTTAAAAGTAAGAAAGGAGGATGTACCTAAGACGGCGTTCAGAACTATTTATGGTCATTAAGAGTTTCTGGTGATGTCGTTTGGGTTAACTAATGCGCCAGCCGCATCCATGGATATGATGAACAGAGTGTTCAAGCAGTATTTGGGCAAGTTCGTCGTAGTGTTCATTGATGATATTCTAGTCTACTCTAAGACGCTAGAAGATCATGCTGAACATTAAGGATAGTGTTGGAAACACTACGGAAGGAAAAGTTGTATGCGAAATTCACAAAGTATGAATTTTAGCTTGAGCGAGTGTAGTTTCTAGGACATGTTATTGATAAAGATGGCATTTCTGTGGATCCAGCAAAAGTAGAAGCAGTTAATGAGTGGGAGCAACCGAAAACGCCAATCGAGGTTCAGCGTTTTCTGGGGTTAGCGGGATACTATAGAAGGTTCATCCAGGACTTTTCTAAAATAGCTACTCCATTGACAAATCTGATAAGAAAGTCGGTGAAATATGTGTGGACTGAAAAATGTGAGAACAGTTTTCAGGAACTAAAGAAGAGGATAAGTGAGGCTCTTGTATTGTCCTTACCAGATGATACAGGGAACCATGTAGTATATAACGATGCTTCACATAAAGAACTGGGTTGCGTGCTCATACAGCATGGCAAGGTCATTGCGTATGCGTCACATCAATTAAAGGATTATGAGAAGGTTTATCCTACTCATGATCTGGAAATGGCAGCTGTAGTTTTTGCCTTAAAAATATGGAGGAATTATATTTACGGTGAGAAGTGTGAGATATACACGGACCACAAAAGTCTAAAATATATCTTCACACAGAAGGAGTTAAACATGAGGCAGAGAAGGTGGTTGGGGCTAATAAAAAATTACGATTGTGATATCTTATATCATCCGGGGAAAGCAAATGTAGTATCTGATGTGCTAAGTAGGAAGGGTAGAGAGAAACTGTCAATGTTAACAACTCAGAATGAGTTGATGACAGCGATGGCAAGAATGGAGTTAGAAGTTAAGTTACCGGAGGAAGCAGTGGAAATGTTATTTTCCATGGGAAACCAACTGACCATAGTGGAACGGGTTAAGGGAGTACAATTTAGCAACGAGGAATGCGAGCAGATGAAGAAAAGGATAGAAGATGAAGAAAAGACTAAGTATAACCTCGATAAGGAGGGATTACTTTGTTTTGAAGGAAGAATTTGGGTTCCAAATGATTCCAAATTAAAGGAGGAAATAATGATGGAGGCCCATAAGTTCGAGGTACTCGATACATCCCGGTAGTACGAAGATGTATCAAGACCTTCATCAGAACTTTTGGTGGCCGAACATGAAAAGGGAGATAGCAGAATATGTTAGTAGGTACTTAACTTGTCAAAAAGTTAAGGCTGAACACCAACGACCTAGCGGGTTGTTGTAACCATTATAAATTCCAGAATGGAAATGGGAACACATTACAATGGATTTTGTGGTGGGACTTCCAACAACAAGGAAAGGATACGACGCTATTTGGGTGATAGTGGATTGATTAACGAAATTGGCTCATTTTCTACCAATATGAGTTAGGTATAACCTAGAACAATTAGCTAAGCTTTATGTCAAGGAAATTATTTCAAGACATGGAGTACCTGTTTCGATTGTGTCAGATCGTGATCCACGATTCACATCAAACTTTTGGAGAAGTTTACAAGAACAAATGGGAACGCAGTTGAGATTGAGTACGGCGTATCATCCTCGGACGGATGGACAGAGTGAACGAACAATTCAAATGCTTGAAGATATGTTAAGATCTTGCGTTATGGATTTCAAAGGGAGTTGGGATGACTATCTACCGTTGGTGGAATTTTCGTACAACAATAGTTTTCATGCTAGTATAGGCATGCCACCTTACGAAGCGTTGTATGGAAGAAAGTGCCGAACTCCATTGTGTTGGGATGAGGTGGGTGAACGTCGGATGTTGGGACCTAAGATGGTACAACAAACGGCGGACATGGTAAAGATGATACGTGCTCGATTGGTAGCAGCCCAAGATAGGCAGAAGAAGTATGCAGATCCTCATAGAGAAAAGAGAGAATTCGATGTAGGATCTTTTGTCTTTCTGAAAGTTTCACCTTGGAAGGGAAAGATACATTTTGGAAAGAAAGGGAAGTTAAGCCCAAGGTTTGTAGGACCTTTTGAGATTTTAAGAAGGGTAGGAGAGGTAGCTTATGAAATAGCCTTACCTCCAGAAATGGACCGTATTCACAATGTGTTTCACGTGTCGGTGTTGCGTCCCTATAAGCCGGACTATAAACACGTAATAGAGTATGAATCTATTCAAATAGAAAAAGATTTATCGTATAAAGAACTTCCAATTCAAATTGTTGATATGAAGGAACAAGTTTTGAGAAATAAGATAATACCTTCAGTGAAGGTGGTATGGAAAAACCACAATGCTGAAGAAGCAACGTGGGAACTTGAAAGTAAAATGATGGAAAATTTTCCTCATTTGTTTATGTAATTATAAGCGAGAGACTGAACCATAAATGCCAGCCTACGTACTCCTATTGAAGAGGAGATCAAGTATGAGTAGTTCGAACCTGGTGTAAGAGGTTTAATGCTGTATGTAAAAGGTAGATGGGTGTAAAGCTTTATTGATGAAGAAGGGTGTAGAAATGTTTTTGTAGAGAAAGGGAAGAAATGTTTTTGTTGTTTTTGTTTATTGTGACTGGGCCATATAGAATATGGTTTCCTACGTACTCCCGGGTATCAGGGAGTTCAGGTCGACGTAGTTCGCCCCTCAAGACGAATTTTAGCCAAAGAGAAGTGTGAATCCCATGTGCAGGTTATACTGCGAGGAGAAGAAACTTTGATCCCATGACCGGGACAAACTGCATGTGTGGAAAAATTTTGATCCCGTCTTCAGGACAAACTGCAAGCGTAGAAAAGTTTAATCCCGTCTTCAAGATAAACTACAAGCGTAGAAAAGTTTAATCCCATCTTCAGGATAAACTGCAGGTGTGAAAGGTTTAATCCCGTATTCAGGATAACCGAAATGGTGTGAAATGTTTGAACTGAGGAGAAACCAGGCTGCTGGTTTGAAGTGTATGTTACCCTGAGGGGCAGAAGAGTATGTAAAGAAGGAGGGTTCAAAACCGAAATGACTGGTGATTGGATGATCAATACCAGGATGTTTGCTTGATGGTAACTTCAGACATAGTACCGTTTCACGGTGTCCAAGTTGATAAGCTGTGGAAATTCATCGCCATCCATTTCTTGTAGCCTGAGAGCACCTCCTATCAATACCTCCTTGACAACAAATGGGCCTTCCCAGTTAGGAGCGAATGTTCCCTTAGATAGATCTTGGTTGTCAATGATCTTCTTCAAAACTAAGTCATGTTGTTTGAACTGCCGTAGCCGAACTTTTCTGTTGTAGGATTGTGCGATCCTTTGTTGATATAACTGACCATGGAAGATAGTCGCGGTTCGCCTTTCGTCTATCAGAGACAATTGGTGATATCTGTCTTGTACCCACTGGTCTTCATCCAACTGAGCATCCATCAAAACTCTGAGGGATTCAATTTCCACCTCTATGGGGATCACTGCTTCCATCCCATAGGCTAATGAGTAGGGGGTTGCCCTAGTGGAAGTACGCATTGAAGTTTTGTTGGCTAATAAAGTCAGAGGCAAGAGGTCAGGCCATCCTTTGTGATTGTCGGACATTTTCTGCATGATCTTTTTGATGTTTTTATTAGCCGCTTCAACAGCACCATTCATCTTTGGACGGTAGATGACGAAGTTAAGGTGCTTAATGTGGAATTTGCTGCATAACTCCTCCATCATTTTGTTGTTGAGGTTCTTATCATTGTCTGACACAATAACCTCTAGTTGTCCATATCGACAGAAGACATTGTTTCTAATGAAAGCAATGATGACTTCTTTAGTAACCCTAGGGAAGGAGGCTGCTTCTACCCATTTGGTGAAGTAGTCGATCATGGTGAAGATGAATTGATGTCCATTACTGGCTTTGGGCTCGATGGGCCTGATCACATCCATTCCTCACATTGAAAAGGGCCATGGTGAACTCATATTGTGGAGTTCCCTTGGAGGGGCGTGGATAGCATTCCCATGAATTTGGCATTAATAGAACCTCTTGACGTGATCATCACAGTCAGCTTTGAGTGTAAGTCAATTTCTGTTCTGAGGATCTTCTTGACAAGTAAGGGTCCGCTCATGTTTGGGCCACATACTCCACCATGGATCTCATCCATGAGCCTCTGAGCTTGGTCTTTATCCAGACATCTGAGGAAACCTAATCCTGCATCTCTTTTGTAGAGTGCATCTCCGCTCAGGTAGAACTTCATAGCAAGTCGATGAATCCGCCTCTTCTCAGTTAGGCTCGCCTCAGCGGGTGTAGATCCATCTCGTAGATACTCCTTGATGTATTGATACCAAGGATTGTGGATGGGAGATAGCTAATCCGATACTTCTCCAACATACCCAGCCTTTTGAAGGGCAAATGTGATACTTGGCATATTTTCCTTGTCAGGTATGTGAATCAAGGAGGCCAACGTTGCTAATGTATCTGCAAAATCATTCCTATTACGAGGAATATGTAGAAACGAGATTTCTTCGAACTCCAAAGCCATCTGTAAAACTTGCCGATGGTAAGGCAACAAATGTAATTCTTTGGTTTGATAGATTCTCGTGGATTGTTTGATTACCAACTCTGAATTCCCAAAGACAGTTAACCGCCTGATGCCCATTGAACGGGCAAGTTTTAGCCCCATGATACAGCCTTCATACTCAGTTGTGTTGTTGGTGCTGACAAAATGCAATTTAACGGTGACGGGATACTGTTCCCCCGTACCGCATACAAGAACTACTCCAGCTCCAGAACCTTCTGTGTTAACAGCTCCATCAAAATACATTTTCCACTTATGGCATGCATCGTACTGATGTTGTTATTGAACTGCCATTACCCCTTCATCGGGGAAGTATGTTTCCAAGGGTTTGTAGTCCCCTACAGGTGCGGCGGCCAGTTGATCCGCAATTCCTTGACCTTAAATAGACTTTTGTGTCACGTAGACGATGTCAAACTGCTTGAGGATCAACTGCCATCTGGACAGTCGATAATTCAGTATGGGCTTACTGAACACATATTTGAGAGGATCCACGTGGGATATGAGATGGGTTGTGTGACCATGGAGGTAATGCTATAACCTCATGGAAGCCCATGCTAAATCATAACAAGTCTTCTCAATTAGAGTGTACTTGTATTCACTGCTGCTGAATCTTTTGCTGAGGTAATAGATAGCTCTTTCTTGGCCTCTATCGTCTTTTAACCCCAGTATACAGCCCATGGCATTATCATTTATGGACAGGTACATGAATAGGGGCACATCATCCCTAGGTGGTACCAAAACAGGAGCATTAAACAGCTGCTTTTTAATGGTAAGGAAGGCTTTCTGACACTCATCGTTCCATTTCATGGTGGAGTTCTTCCTTAATAGCTTGAAGATGGGCTCACAGATTGCTGTGAGTTGAGAAATGAACCTGCTTAATAACGTTGATTCTTCCCAAAAACCCCCGTATTTCCTTCTCTGTCTGAGGAATGGGCATTTCCTTTATGGCCTAGATTTTGGTAGGATCCAGTTCAATCCCTTTATGGCTGACTAGGAAACCTAACAACTTGCCTGACTTGACACCAAAGGTGCACTTGGCTGGATTTAACTTTAAGTTGTACTTACGCAACCTGTTGAAAAGCTTTATGAGATGGTCTAAGTGGTCTTCCTCCTTTCAGGACTTGACAATAATGTCATCCACGTAGATCTCTATCTCCTTATGCATTAAATCATGGAAAAGAACCATCATAGCTCGCTGGTAGGTTGCCCCAACATTAATGAGGCCGAAAGACGACCGTTTGTAGCAAAAAGTCCCCCAAGGCGTAATGAAAACAGTTTTCTCACGGTCCTCCTCAGCGACCATAGTTTGATGGTACCCCGCAAAGCAATCAGCAAAGGAGTACATGTCATATTGAGCAGTATTGTCAATGAGAATGTGGATAAAGGGCACGGGAAAGCTATCTTTAAGGCAAGCTTAGTTCAAATCCCGGTAATCCATGCAAACTCGCACCTTTCAGGGTTTAGGCACGGGAACAATGTTGGATATCCACTCCAGATATGTAGACACCATGATAATGCCAGCTTGAAATTGTTTCACAATTTTTTCTTTAACCTTTAAACTCTACTCAGGTTTCAATCGCCTGAGCTTTTGCCTAACTGGCTTGAATCTTTCTTTAATGGGAAGGCGATGAAGAACAATGTTAGTGGACAAACCCACCATGTCTTCATGAGACCATGCAAACACATCTCAGAATTGGGTTAATAATGCAACCATGTCATTCTGCTGGTTTGGTGTGAGGTCTGAACCAATCTGGATTATCTTAGGGTTTTCTAAGGTTCCAAGATTGAAAGGAGTGGTTTGGTCAAGGTTGGGTTTAGGTTTGTCTGCGACCCATTCCTTAATCTCCTAAGGTGTCTCAATGTCCTCTTGTATTTCCATCAAGTCTGAGTCCAACTTTGCATCAAAGTTACAGCCCTTGTGGAGAGAAGGCACTTCATCAGCAAGTACAGGCACATCTAAATTCAGAGTCTTGAAACAAAGTATGCTTTCACTTAATATATGCAACTGTTTGATCATGCAAAAGTGTTAGCATGTACTTGATAAAATAACTGTTAATACTGTAAAGAAAAGTAAGCAATTAAAGTTATCTATGGGGTAGAGGGATTTTCTGCCCATTTTACCCTCGTCGACCAATGCATGGAGTGCTACTCCAATTGTCGAGGGCAAAGTCCTGATGTCCTGCAGTGATGGAAGGATTGTCATTGTCCTCCTTCTCCCGAATGATAACCATGACATTTGGGCAATCATCGTCTGGGGTATATATGTATGTATGTTCATCATGAACAATGATGCCTATGCCTGACATCATCAATGCGATGCCATGTTTATGTTTCTGTTCCTTTTCTTCCACATCGGGATCAGGAATAAGCACCTCTTTTGCTTTGATTGGCACTGGTTTAGGAAACAACATGGGCTGGTACCTTTACTGGAGATTGCATTAACTCATGAGGTAATGGTTGAGAAAATCGCCGTGAGGCTGAAGATTGAGGAACTTTCCTATGCTTATGAGGATTCTTGTGACTGGAACTGGCAGAATAGCCTAGTCCGGCTGTTCCAATTTGACTGGGCACTTGAATAGGGTGCTTAATACCCCCGGGTTGTAGGCATTTTGATACATATTTTGTAGAATCCTATTGTAGCTACCTACAAACTGAACCGATGTTGGGTTGATGCCACGCTGCTCTGTAGGATGTTCTCCTGCACATAACTCGTAAACATATGCCACATGCTGTGGTTGTGCACTAGTCAAAACATCCATTTTATTTGATAATGCTGAAATCTTTGCCGCCAGCGCTGTTACTCCATCTACCACTAAATACCCCAACTACCTTAGGTTGTGTCATCCTTGTTGTAGGCCACTAGTAGTTATTAGCTGCCATAGTTTCAATCAAATCATATGTTTCCTCATAGCTCTTGGCCATAAATGCTCCACCAGAGGCTGCATCGATACTTGTCCTGAGATTCCCACTCAACCCATTATAGAACGTATTCTTCTGCAGCCATTTTGGTAGTCCATGATGAGGCAACCTCCTGAGTAGTTCCTTGTACCATTCTTATGCCTCATGTAAAGACTCTCCAATCTACTGCTTAAACATGGTGATCTCATTCCTCATCTTTGCAGTTTTGGCTGGTGGAAAGAATTTAGACAAAAAAATTTGAGCAAGATCTTCCCAAGTGGTGATCGATCCCGGTGGTAGAGAATGTAACCAACTCTTCGCCTTGTCCCGAAGGGTATTTGGGAACAAGCAAAGTCTGACTGCGTTGTCTAACACCCCATTGTATTTGAAAGTGTCACATATCTCCAAAAAGCTGACTAAATGTTCATTCGGATCGTCGTTTGCAAGTCCCCCAAACTGAACTAAGTTTTGGATCATCTGAATAGTCCCAGGCTTGATCTCAAACGTATTTATAGCTATCGCTGGCCTTGTGATACTTGACTGAAGCTTAGTTACCTTAGGAGTAACAAAGTCCCTTAACGCTTTTTGGTCTTCGACAACCATTATTTCTTCTTCTTTTTTCAGAATTCTCAAAGTTTTCCCTTGTGTCTTTAATCCACTTACTTAGCCTTTGAAACCGTTTCTTAATATCGTCCTCAAAAGGAAGCAAGTCTGGGATTTTAGACCGAGTTTGCATAAACCAACTTCAAGAACATGAAATAAAAAAGAACAAAACAAAAGAAAAAGTGTTTAAGTAAAACTGGACTAATTAAACATATATTGCAAAATATTAAAATCTATACTAATCCCCGACAACGGTGCCAAAAATTTGTTGGTCAAAAATCTAATTATGCTCACACACAAGTGCACGTGGTTAACAAGTAATATAATGATAAGTCAAATATCGTCCCACAGAGATTAAATATGAAATTAATCCTCACAATTACCAGCTTTATATTAATCCAAATTTTATTAAACTATCCCATTTAAGAATTATAAATATTAAAACTAAAATATTAAAAATACCAAGCAATCAACAAACTTAAAAACTATAATTTCAAACAAATATTAGAGAATTAGGCTTACAACTTCACTATAAGTATCACTCTGATTATTACACCATATTTCAGTTCAATTCACTATCCTAATTTATTAATCAAGAACACTCAAGTAGAACTAGCCACCTCTCGATGCACTAATACCATATTAACTTAAATCCACAAATTAGATAGAATTAAGCTAAACACCTTAATTAACTAATTCACTATATCTCTATGTGAATTACAATCAAAGAAGGTTTAAGTTCAAGTTCTCTATCTGATTACATGAGATGCTAGGCATATCTCTACCTTAACATTCATCAAGATTCCATTCAATCACAGAATTCAAGAACACATGCTATAATGACTAAGTCTAAATTCATATTTCCTCTCTCGAATCCATACAAATCCACATAGAATTGGTGATCAATCAATTCATAAATTCAAACACAAATCACTATAGATAAACTGAAAGATAGATTGTTAAACTGAAAATCAACACTACATAATCATCGTTTTACCCAAAGATCTGTTATAAGCCTAACAAGTAAATTAGTTCATCATAAATGAAATAAAAACTGAATTCATCAAAGTAAACATCATCCCAATTATAATTATTGAATTAAAGAAAAAGAATGAATATGAAACCACTCTTTTTCTTTGCTTCAATCTGCAATTATCGTGAATTTTCCCTTCAAATCCTTCCTCCAATGCTTTTGCTCAAAAGTAGGTCTTCCAATTGCTAAATTAATTGTTAGTTGATTTAATCCTCCTCCTCTCCTTATTGTTTTTTTGTTAATATTCACCCTAAGATATGTATTCTGAGCACAATTTGATGCCCAATGGAGTTCCACACCATGCCAACCACTATCCTTCACACTTCTATAGTATTCCAGTTAGAACAGAATTCTTGCTTTTCCCGTACCCCCGCCCCGGCGGGGGTTTTAGCTTCATGATGTCTGCCCCGGCGGGGGTGCCTTCTGCTGCAGTCCAATTCTTGCTCCTTATCTTGCCCACTTTAGCCACAAAACAACCTTCTAAAGCCCAAATGCTATGCCACCACACCTAAATATAAAAAAACACTAAACAAGTAAAACGAATCACAAAAATGACGAGTTAAAATAGTTTAAGCTTGAATTAAGAGCCGATATTGGAGCCATCCTATACGGGGCCTTCGATATCGGAGCAGTCCCTGGTGCTAAGTTGATAACGAACTCAATCCCTCTGTCAGGTGGAAGTCCTGGAAAATCGTCCGAAAATACATCCACAAAATCCCTAAAAATTGGTATCTCCTCTAGTTTCACACCCTTCATTTGAATATCGACTATGTAAGCTACATATCCTACACAGCCTTGCCTCAATGACTTCTTGGCTTGCATAATCGTTAGACAGCTTGCTTGTCGAGGCGATTTGCTACCATAGGACACTACCTTAGACAGAGTCATAAAGTTTACACATTTCTTTTGGCAATCAATTATCGCTACATAATTGAATAGCTAATCCATCCCCAATATAACATCAAATTCCCCAAGTTTAATCGAGATAAAATCTACTGTCATTACATTTCCCATAATACTCACCCTACAATTCTTATATACAAATCTAACAGGAATCACCTCCCGATTCGCAATTTCTATGTTAAAAGGGAAATTCAACACTTCACTAGGCAATCGTAAACTCTTAGCAAAATCATCAAATATAAATGAACAAGTAGCACCCAAATCAAATAATACATATGCATTTATATCATTGATTGGTATGATACCCGACACAGCATCTTTTGACTGCACGGTATCCTATACGACTATATTAAAGGTTCTAGCTATGGGTCTGCTCGATGACGTCGGTCCAGCAATAGCCAACGTACCCCCACTGCCACCTCCCTTGCTTCCAATTGCATTTCCAGTTGTCTTCTTAGACCACTCACGAGATAGATGATCCTTTGATCTGCATATGAAACAAGCACTCTTCTTCGGTTGAGGGCAATTCGGAGCAATGTGACCCTCCTGGCCATAGTCAAAGCACACCCACTTACCCCTCAAACATAAGTAATCCTATGTCTGGTAAATGAAGCAAAGGTTGCTACATTAGTCATAGAAACTTATAGTTTAGCAATGCCTACGGGTAAATCTATTAATTAAGTCAATAAGTTGTTATTGTATTCCAGTTCTTGTTAAAAATATTATTTCCATTTTGTTGCTGGACAATGAAATCTTTGGTATTATATTTAAGAACAATTGTTGTTTTATTTATAATAATAATGTTTTATATAGAACTGGAATAGTACTTAATAGATTTTGTATACTTGACTTACGTGAAAATAATTTTGCATATTAAACACATTAGTATAAGAAAAAGGAGATGATCATTCAAAAAGTTGAATGTGTGTATTTGCTGAAATACAATTGTGAATTATTTGAAAGGTTCAAAGAATTCAGAAATGAAATAAATTGGCTAAGTATTAGGATTCTTTGATCGGATCAAGGTAGGAAAATACTTGTGCAATGAGTTTCTAGATCATCTCAAATGGTTTTCTCATAATGGATGCCTCCTGATACACAATAATTAATTGATGCATCTGAAAGGAAAAATCGTACCTTGTTAGACATGGTACGGTCCATAATGAATTTACCGACATTCTAGTATCCTTCTGGGGTCATGCCCTAGAAATGGCTGCATATCTACGAAAAAGGTAACCTCAAAATTCGGCCCCAAGACTCCATAAATGTAATGGACGGGGAGGATTCCTAATCTTAAGTATGTTAAGATAAGGGGTTGTCCAACTTATGTGAAAAGGTTTCAAAGGATAAGCTTGGGACAAGATTTGACAGGAATAGATTTGTGGGACATCCTAAACTAAGTTTAGAGTATATATTCTATAATCCTACTTAGCAAAAGGTGTTTATTGCGAAACACGCTACCTAGTTAAAATATATTTTGAAAATTTAAAAATTATTTTTTTTATCTAGCCGAAACAATAACATAGATATGCGAATAATAGCACTGTTTAAAAAAATTCTTTGGTTCACTAGTGTGACCCAACATTTTTTAGAAATCAAAAGTACAACCATTAGCACGAAGTCAGTAAATTTTGAAAATCTAGCAAAGCTAGAAGATTTGGATAACCTATGTCTCCATTTTCTATATTGATCCATTGCTTAATAATTCTATATATTCCCGTAATTCTCAATTCTTCATTCATAACATATCTATACCCCAGTATAGTTCATCAAACTTACCGCACATTGGAAATTCAGGAACTTGCCACAATAATATGAGTTTAAGAACTTATCCTAGTCAAACCATAGGCGTCCATTCGCTGAGGGGTTCAAAACATACCATATTATTATGAGTCACGAACTTACCATATTCATTAGTTTTAAGAACCACACCTAATCCTAATAATATCTGACTAATCTTAATAGTTTCTAACTATCAAACATACACATGAGAAAAGAATCACCTTTTCACCACATATACATTGATAGCGCGACACCAACATTCCAATGATTATCAATGTGATAAACTAAGTGCAAGCACAAAACCCTCGCCCATACACAGATTTATACAACTTAGCCATCACATGAGTTCTCAATTGAAAGCCCACCTAACTATATCTTACTCTTAACTTGCTCTTTGCTCGATACGAATTCCTCGTACCACATCATCTATAACTCCTCGTGAGTTATCTCGTACTATTTCATAGTACATCAACTTCATAGCATCAAGATATAATTATTCAAACATTACAGACCATCTTTCCTTTATAACTTAAACAGATCACGTTGTGATCTTATTCTATACTCATTTCCCTTAAAAGTCTTTCCTTAACTCGTGATTGTTTTGTTTTACTATCCCCTTTTCTTTCCTTTTTCATCATTTACGAAATTTTTGTTATATTGGCTATTAGAGTTAGGCAACTCCCATTTCTTATCTTTATATCTCTTCAAGATTCTTCTTTGAATTTTCTTATTTATATAACAATTCTTACTTTAAGAATTTCTAGCTTTATTTACATTGCTCAACATTTCATTTGAGTTCCACATTTTCATCATACGTATCCACTTTTATACTTGGTACACATCGAGTCTCTAATAGTTTCAATATGGTACGCTGAGTGGTTTACCACAAACAACTAACAAACTAGGTTCCGAGTTGCTAGTTCGTATATACCTCCGCTCTATGAAGGAATCGTTTAGCCCAGATACCATACATCAACCATTAAAGAGTACAACTGTACCATACTTAAATACAACTTTTTTTTATTCTTAACTTCTTTATCATTCTCTTCTTATAAACATTGTCTATTTATTATCACCTTACATCCTTATTATTGGAGTTGGGTAACCCCACTTTCATATTCCTTATAACTTTACGAGATTCTTCTTTGAATTCTCTCACACATGTTTTAATCCCTCCTTTATAAATTTCTTAAACTATTTCTTATTGTTCAAACTCTATTTGAGCGTATTCTTTCATTATCATCATCTTCCTTCTCTAAGGTTATAGCCTACGGTACTCCCACCTAAGGTTTATAACCTACAGCTTTGATACCAACTGTAACGACCCCAAAATTCATACAATTTAATTCTCGACTTCAGTCGTTAATAATACATTCAACCTCTTATTTTTACATCATTAAACCATAATACAACCATTGAAATTTGCGGAATAATTAAAATTTTCTATTACAATTAAAATTTCCTATTACAAACTATTCTCGTTCCCAGAACTTTCAACCTTTACATCTAAATATCTCAGAATCATTTTTAATACTACAATAGTTTACATTGCAAAACAATATTACAATTCAACATTAATACATTATTCGGAACCTTAAACATGGTTCAAATAATAATAACAAAACCAAAGTGTATAAATCTTCAAGTATCACATCTGATTCATGTCTTTCAAGTAACACATAACTTTACCTTGAATCTTGAACCTGTAAAAGTGGTTATTTGCAAGGTTGAGCTCGACAGCACAGCAAAATCTAATAGTTTTCATGCATCACATAGCACATAATAGCATGCTCAACAAATATCTCATAAACATTGGACTAAATAACATACATGTTATAGTTCATATAACAAGTATAAAGATGTATAAAGATTGAGTTTCTTACTCAATCAGCATGCTTTACTCAATCAACGTAGTCATAAGTTGACTTTAACATTTCATACATTCAACATATATATAACACATCATGCTCTTTGCAATAAATATTTAAATCAATCAAATTCACATAGCAAATAGGAACTGAAAGACTTGCCTTGATCGTTGTTTACCAATAACAGTTAACAGCTTACAGTTATCTGCACTTCACGTGCCCTACACAATTATATAATCATGCACATCAACTATTAGTCATATAGCAACGCATAGTAGTTGTAATGTAAACTTTAATTTACGCCTCATAACCCTTCCTATCATAGATACACAATGTTCAATTTGATTGTGTTAACTTTCGACTTATATCTCACTATATTTCATATTCGAAGTTCATTCAAATATTTAAGTCTTGCTAGGAATCATTATTGATTTTATATTAAATCCATTTCATATCTTATAATATTCATTTCATTAGACTTAAAACACTTTTTACGTTCATTATCACTTATCACGGCGTTTCAACGTTTATTCATCACACGCCCAATTTGGCTCTCTTGTGTGTGCTTAGTATGCGTATACAACTTATCTAATATATCATTTATTAATTTTAATCATCATTATACTTCATAATATTCATTTTTAATAACTTAGAACAACATCTTTTATCGTCAAGAGCACTACACTTGTATACGTGCATGCCCCGACGCCCTCCGATTATCCCCAAAAACACAACAGTCCCAAAAAGGACCATTTTTACCCCTGTTCTCGACCTCAAATTGAAACACTCAAAGAATAAAAGTTGTAGGTCTATTCGTCCTCTTTCCGGATCATCTTGAATCACCTCAATCGGAGTTCGTATGAAAATGTTATGCTTAATTTACTACAAGAGTCGAGCGATACACCACACACCGATGTCCTGCAGTAGTCATGCGCCCTAAATGGCCTTGGGGCAGCGCAGCTCAAGGCTTCAAGTCGCGAAACGAGCCTTCGTGCTCTGCTCTTCGCGATTACACAGACTAAAACTCCATCCAATGATCATAACATTTGTTATACTCATCCAAATCAGTCCATTTTTGATTCTATGGGTTCGTAACTCATAAAGCTACAACATACCAATTACCCATCAACTAACATAAACATTAACTAACCCAAATATGGATTTACAACTCGTGTTCATACTAATTGTTCATGTTTGACAAATTTAACGAATTCATTCACTACGAATTCGTTTCTCAACCAAATTGGTTCGTTTAACTTCCGTTGTTTTCGTTTCTTGATATACTAACACAATATATAACCAATTAATAGATTCTAGAAAGGATTGAACATCAAATTTTGGACTTACTAAGCCATTTTCATAAACAAAACATTATTATTTGAAATCTTTTACTACAACCCAATTCTCACGAATTTGATCATCGAATAGCACTCACAAACGATGATTAACAGATTATAAACCCTATATACAAGTATTTATATCAATCCAACCTAATTATCAATAGAAATTCCAAAAAATAAAGTTAAAATTAGGGTTATACCTTATTCCTTTGATTGTTTGCTAGCAAGAGATGATGTGAAGGCTTAGAAATTCTTCTCCTACCTCTAGACAATCTAAGAGAATTCTCTCTTTCACTGTGTTTTTCTCTTGCTTTCTCCAACACTCTCTCTATACTCTGCTCTTAAGCCTTAGAAAAATAAGACGCGTGAAAACATAAACTGATATGGCCTCACGTCCCACGTACTTCAGTTAAAAAAATAAAAAGGCTTCTGTTAGAAACAAGCTAAAGGCCACAAGGCCTTGTTTGGCTAACCACATAATTCTCATACTAATTTATTTTTATATTATTATATTATATAGTTTTCATGTCATACCATTAATTTAGTTAATTAAATAACTTTAGCTTTAGCTAATTTAAATAACTTTCAATAATAATAAAATTCTTATTATCATTATACCTTATAATTAACAAATAATTATATATCTAGTTTAATTAATAAATTAGACATATCACTTTGTTTAATTTATTTGTTTCCTTTAAATTAAATAATTTCTTTAAATTAAATCCATCGGATAAAATTATCAATACTCAATTTAATTAACATTAATCAATTTAGTTACTAAATTAATTCACCACAACTCATCAATTATTTATTTTTCTCAATAAATAAATTATTTAAAATATTTATTTAATTCAATAAATATTTAAAATAATTACCAAATTCAATTAATTTCTTCAATAGTTAACTTAACTATTAAACCCCACTTTCCCAATACATGAATATATATATATATATATATATATATATATATATATATATATATATATATATATCTTCACACTAGATCACATATTTCAATATATATATATATATAGCATGTATATATACATGCTCAAACTCAAAACATCTCATAATAAGAATTTTAATTATTAAATTCCTATTTTAATAACTTATAAAAATTCGGGTTGTCACATATATATATATAAAAGCGATACGCGCCCGGATGTAAAATCTAGGCTCATCAAATGTAGCTCGACAACACAGGTTTATATATATATATATATATATATATATATATATATATATATATATATATATATATATATATAAGCAATAAACGCTCCGGATGTAAAATCCAGATGGACCTAACTCACGGGCATACATACACACGCAACACGACTCTCAATGTGAAGAACGGTGTGTGCACAGAAGAAGAAAGGCTTTAAAAGGTGTAAGAAGCTTTTACAGGTGGACCGCCAAAGAAGACTTCTATGGCTTTAAATGGATGAACACTCGACTCCATGCAGGTAAAAAATGACCAATATAAGCTAATAAGTGTTTAAAATGAGAAAGCACTTTCGGTTTAGGGTGTGTACAGAGCAAATTGGATGGGCTTCCTCATTGCTTTTCTCTTACAAAATGGCCACCCCAAGCCCTCTATTTATAGAGGGGGGAGCATGAGCAGTACTCTTGCAGTAGCCATGGTAGTACTTTCTTGGCAGCTGCAGATGCACTTCTTGGTACTGCCTGGGTGCCCAGTTCTCTGGTCCCGTCGTCTCAAAGTACGTGCATGCATGCAACACGATGTCCGCTCAAGCTTTCAGAACTTCAATCCGGGCATCCGATTGAGGTGTATAAAACCTGTTTTCGGACTAATGTTGTCGAGAGCTACACAAATGACATGGGATTTGAGGTTGTAAGAAGTCAGGAAGATGGTACCATGCCCTTGGTCTTCAGGCTTCAAATTATATCCGGTGTGCTACCTTGCGTAGTAGTCACTCGGGATTGAAACTCCTTGGTTCTTATGGGACATTGATGTGTAGAATGTTTGTTGAGATGTTGTTGAGATGGCGCGCATGTGGGATCGAGGTGGCAAAAGGATGATTTTGCCCCTCACCGGGGTTATCCCAGGTTTGAGCTGATAAAGCAGTCGTTGCTCAAGGTTATCTCTGAGATTGGGTTGTTGTAAGTACTAGATATCCTCAGGGTTATCTCCGAGACTGGAGCTGAGTGCCTCGGTGTGGTTTCCGAGGTTGTAGCTGACTGCATAGGTTGAAATAAGCATCTTCGGAACTACAACTGCATTCCTTGGAGTTATCTCTGAGGTTGACACTATCTTTCCCGATGTTTTTTTTGGGACTGAGACTGAGTATCTCGTGGTTATCTCCGAGATGAAACGGCCTTCTCCGGTGTGATTTTTGGTATTTGAACTGCCTTCTTCGGGGTTATCTCCAAGGTTGAAACTGATACTCTCGATGTTGTTTCTAGGATTGAAATGGATGTCTCGGGGTTATCTCCGAGATGGTACTAAAACTCCCGATATTGTTTCCGGGATTGAGCTGAGCTGTCCTCCAGAGTTATCTCTGAAAGATGATTCTGCCCTCCTACAATGTTATTATAGGTTTGCAGAAAATTTTGAGTGTCTACAAATTCCCCTCTTTATCATATTCATGCAATGCAATGGCATGGATAGGATAAAGAATACTAGACACTTGAAATGCAACAAAATGTTCATGATGCAATGTACAACAACATGATGCAAATGTATGTTGTTTGTTGGATTGTTCTCCAACATGGTGGGATGATTGCCGGATCCCCTTAACTTCTATCAGGATTGACAGTTATTACTAACAACCTTGATGAACTGTCTTGGACGTGCAATCCAATGCTCTCAGGAGCTTTCAGGATGTTGACGTTGGGGTTATCACCAAAGTCCTTAATCCTTGATACAGACTTCACACTGTAGATGCATCTCTCATGTACAAGAAACTCTGTGGGGATAGAGCTTTGTCTGTTGAGGATGTGTATAAAATATTCCATCATCAGTCCTCCCCAATGAGGATGTTCTTTCCTGGTTTATATCGCCAGGTCTTTCCGCTGCTCTGTTGGAGTTACTGCCAACAGTCGGTGTTGTCAGGGTTGCCTGACCTTCATTGACATGTACATCAACGAATGAGATCCCTCCTGGGGGAAAATGTCAAGACTGCTTGACCTTCGTTGACATGTGCATTAACGGATGGGTTGTATGAAGACCCACTGGGGATAACGTTTCAAGGCTACGCCCCTGAATTGATGCCATCGGACCTTCGTGAGGTATTGCCAAATGTAGTTTGCAGCAGCTGAGATCATTGATATAGTGTGTTTGGGCGAATTCCAATTAGTGATATATAAAGCCACAACTTGACCTGTGAAAATCAGGATTTCAGGTTATTCTGCTCAATCGCGTAGCGTTTTTATTCCTGATTTGGCCTTTTCAGCTTATGAAAACTCCTTTGCAACTCAAACTGAACTGAGCCGGAGGGGTGGTAGTGCTATATATGATGGATATTACCCCAATTGCTTTCGGCTGAGGCACTCAAGGGCAGGACCGTTCGTACAGATCCATTGAGCGTAGATGCTATAAGCGGGCTGTTGAGTGAGCCTATACCCGATGATGTGAGGGTCAGGGATCGCATTCTTTGATGATTATTCCTGATGATCATTAAGGGCTGCTTCATAGCTGATAACTCTTTTATGGTGTCATTCCCTTTGGTAAGTGCCTCACGACATGTGGACCGTATCAGAGAGTATGACTGGGGTTCCTACATCTTCTCCTATTTCCTCAGGGATATACGCATGTGTTCGTAGGACTTGACGGATGCTTGGCTAGGATTTTATCCATTTTTGCTGGTGAGTATTTCTCTTGTGATTTCCCATGTACAGGTTAAGAGTGTTGACTGACAGCAGATGTGTGCCTTTGTGTTGGTAGTTCTGGGCATATGAGATGTTCCCATGTTTGCATCATGTGAGTGTGCTAGGCGTGGAGACCTATCCACGAGGACGGTGATGGCATCATTCCATACAGGTCCCTATAATTGAGGGTTTCACTCATTGTTCCCTACAACTGGAGTTGTTGACAGCTGATGCCATTACTTGGATTCCCTATTCTGGGGAGCACTTGGCCATTGGTTTTGAGGATGGATACCCGACTGGTGTCGAGTACGTGATTTCCACTCGTAGGATTCCTATCTTTATAGATGGAGGATGGGAGCTTTATTTTGGAGAGCATGCTATTAGGAGCACTACAAGAGAGATTCGTATACCGATCTTGCCTCCTGTCAGGCGTTATTGGCCTAGTTTCATAGTCACCCGTCATTGATATCCCCTTGATGAGTGTTAACGATTTTACACTATCAAAGGGTCCACATACCCAGGCTACGTTCCAACATTGGTGGTCCCCTCGCACCATCGGAGCCCAGACCCGCGTCACGCAGTTTATGGGGGATATGGTTCCTGGATCCGTGATGATGATGGATTGGATGGCCTGTGTCAGAGATCCGACTCATTTGACACAGATTGACAGTTTGACCCATGGTTGGACTGGGCACATTTCTTTATTTGGCACTTGGGCAGAGATCCGGCAGAGGAAGATACATTTTATTCCTTCCAGCTCAGGAGCTGACCCCTCAGATGACCCATATGGCTTTACCGGTGTAGATCCTCCATTGTATAGGCTTGACATCCTCGTTGATGGAGATCTAATGACTCAGGAGGAGTTACATCAGGTGGACAGGATTGACGATGTAGACATTAACACCATTGTCTTCTTCTGGTGAATATTCTCGTTATATCTTTTGATAGGCCTCTGTTAGATACTGGGCGGCTGTGTCCCATTCTCACTATATCTTTTGATAGGCCTCTGTTAGTAGTTTGGCTTCTGTGCCCCATTTCCCTGTATTTTTAGTTGTACAGAGATGTATTAGATGATGATGTACTTAGGAAATGTATATACTATTATTCCCTACATCATATTGCCATCTATTATTTATCATGCATGTATTATGTTATGCATACGTATGTATGTCCAGAGATATTCAGCATTGACCCCTGGATGGTCTTATAACATGGCCCACATAGATGTCTTCCTCGATAGTTAGCCGTATTGATCATACCACACCAGTATTGGTGGCATCCCGTCTGAGATTGTGGTATGATAGTATGTCACCTTCAAACAGGGTGACTATAGATCAGTTATTACAGCATACTATGACTCTTCTGATGTTTCAGGTTCCCGCAGGTTTTATAGAGGATATGCTGGAGCATTGGATACATGAGAGGCAGGTTTTTCGATTTGGTATCCATGAGTTGACTCCTACCTTAGAGGAGTATGCACGGTTGATGGCGTTGCCAATGGACAGACCTTGGGCACGGATGGCTATTGGCGACATGAGCTGACAGTTTATGACCCTCACTGGGCTGAGGCGTAGAGTTGTGCAGGATGAGATCATATCCGACCACGTTTTATCCCAGTGTTTTCTGATGGACAGATTTGGCTCAGAGGATATCTATACACAGCATTCCGGGGATTTTACCATGCCGGAGAATCATTGGCATTTGGCCAGAGTAGATGTACTACTACTGTGTGTATTGTCATATGTATACATGTCACGGTACATAGATGAGTTGGACATTGGCGTCATTATGGAAGTGAGAGCTCTCAGGGAGGGTCACACTATTGTGCCGATGATTGTAGCAGAGACGTTGAGATCGGCTACATATTGCAGTTCCTACCCTGCAGGGGTATTCACAGGTAGTTTGGTCATGTTGTACGTGTGGTTCATGTCACACTTGAGACCGATTGGCACTTTTAGATGGCATGGGTATTTTTTTACCCATGAGATAGCCATGTCGTACTCCTTTCAGCCTATGGAGTGTACAGATCCTGCATCTTGGTCCGTTTTCATGGCATGGATTAGAGATCCATTTGATATATTTCCGTGTACAGGGCTCAGTTCACCCTACAGCTTCATCACTCATGCTCCGGGCAAGGATTATCTCCCTCTGTCTGAATTGAGGGGCATGACTACTTACCACCCACTGGCTGTGATGTGTCAGTTTGACCAGTTCTAGGATTTTCATCCTTTTGAGGGGGCATTGAGTCAACGTTTGGCTTCTCGCCACTTGTCAACAGAGGACAGATCTAGGGTGTATGCCTATTAGGATCAGCGTGAGCTAACTGCATTTTATGTTAGCCATCCGGGATGTTCGATAAAGTATTCTGCATGGATGGAGATAGAGAATACATCGGCTGCGGTAGTATCCACATCGCCGGGGATTAGTTCTATTGGTGGAGATCCCATAGAGGACATTGATATTCCCACCGAGGAGGAGCTATTCACTAGGTTGCCAGTTGCTCTTGCAGATTCTCACAGTACGAGTGCTACTGTGATCCAACATTCAGCATAGTATTTAGAGTAGAGTCTTCATCTGATGACCTTTGAGAGAGATCAGGCTAGGTGTAAGACCCCAACTTTTAGGAATAAAAATGAATTTCCTATAAATATCACATTTTTTTATTATGGAGTGAATTTGATATAATGTTATAGTTGAGGGTAATATTTATAAATTTTATAAAGTACGCAAGTTGTTATATAATATTCGATTGGTCGAAAAATATTCATTTTAATAGGGAATATTCGTACGATGGCACAATCATTGGTGGACCCCACAACGGAATTATTGTCGGATTGAGAAAACGACAAAAATATTTTTATGAAAATAACGGTGGAAGTTTTACCATTAACTGTTGAAACACCCGATGTTAAAAGTACAGTAATACGTGTGGTTGCATAGTAGCACACGGTATTGATTATTGATGCTTACGTGAGAAGTCACTCAGTTTTGTTCAATTATTGTTATAGTAATTGTTGCATAGTATCTCACGTTATTTGATTCAATTATTTTCGATATTTTATATATTATTAAATTAATAATTGAGATAACAAGGTTATTAATATTATTATTTGTAATATTAATGATGTCTAGAAGTTCTGTCAAGGAGAGGTTTGGTCACCTAATTGCGCGCCAATAGGGAGAAATCCTTATTGGAAAGCCCCCTCTTTTCTAGGAATTACCTGGTCGATTAATAGTGTAAATTATAATAATGATGATGAATTTTGTTTTATTATTATTATAAATGTAATAAAACAGAAAACTTTTTATATAAAACAAAATATTTTTTAAAAAGTTTTGTTTTATTTGATTATAAATAGAATATAATATATTTTCTTATGCATAGTGTTTGCATAGTAAAATCTTTTTATATAAAACAGAATACTTTTATAAAGTTATTTTTTTATTAGATTTTAAATAATATATATATTATAAATAGAATATATTATATTTTATTGCATAGTATCATTTTCATTCTCCTATAAATAGGATGCTTAGTTAGAAATAAAAACACACCAGAAATTCAGAGAATTCTTCTTCTATAACCTTGAACGTATTTCTTTAGAGTTTTAAGAAGCTTTGAGCGTAGAAAATAGTATAAGTTTTCTTCAAGAATATCCTCGCCTACCAAATTGAATACTCTTCTTTTCTAAGGTAAGGGTATTATTTCTTTCTTGATTCATGAAGAGAGCTTCATTATTCCATTCTTTATTATTATGTTGGAATAACTTTTATCTGCCGGGCAATCGCATACATGGTGAAATTCTTCTGTTATTCCATTCTTTATTTATTCTTGAACTTGTTTTATTGAATTATTATGTCATTGCCATCATCCTCATGCTTATATTGTGATGAAAGTCATCTTTGGCTTACGTGCATAGATGGACTTGGTATGATTTTGTCCAGGGATCATTCGGTATAATCATGACCTGTGATGTTATAAATGATGTGGTAAAAGTCCTCAGTGGCCTGTAGTGCATTAATGGACAGTTTTTGGTATGATTATGACCAGGGATTATTCGGTATAGTCATGACCATTGATGATTTAATGAATATCATTGGCCTGTAGTGCAGGGATGACTCGATGATGTGGTTTATTTATTAAGCTGAGTCTCAGTGATAAAATTGATGTAAACACTTTAAATCATAGAAGATAGTAGATATTATGCTCTACTTGACTCTTCTAATGGATTGCTTGTTCCGCTGCAGTTAAACTTGATGTTTTTTATATCGTATCAGTTTAACACTGTTGAAGGCTAACGATAATTTATTCTGCATTATCTTAGTCATAATATTTCTTACTGGGCTAGTTGAGCTCACCATTTTTCTTTCATTGTTCTCTTCAGGAAATGAGAACGTAGCCGGGACTAGTCGGGAAACGGAGTGATGGTCCAAGATGGTGTTATTGTAGTCCTCACTATTCTATAAAATAGTGTGACAATAAATGTAATGAGGACTCTATTTGAGAGTGGATATTGTCTAGAAGGCAATATTCCTGTTTAAACTCTCAGCTATGTTTCGTCACGCGACGTTTGTATAATTAAGTTTGTATTTGTATTCTGTGCCATGTATTTGGCGACTCAGAATAGGTGATGTATACCTATTTTGGGGGCGTCACAGTTGGTATCAAAGCTTAGGGATATGATCCTTGGCTGAGATGTGAGACAAGAACTAGGAGGGGAGAGACGGGAATTCCTTTCGCTAGTATGACCTACCTAAGTTTATTTGGTATTTAATTGGTCGGTCAGAGTATAGGGATAATATGTGATATGATAATTAACCCTTGTTTTGTGGCAGTATTTGAAAATGGCATCCGAAAATGTTGAGATAAGCAATGAAGCACGTGAGAGACCGTTGAGTCACCACAGATTAATACCCAGGATAATGTGCAACAGGAAGACAATAATCCTCAGGTAAACAACAATGATCAAATGATGAACGATGAGATGTTTAGAGGTTTTATGCAATTCATGCAACATCAGGTGAAGGCGGCTCCTGTCCAAAATGCAGGTGGAAACACTGATAACTCTCAGACGGTCACCGCTAAGCAGTTCAAGGAGCTGGGACCACCAGAGTTTTTTGGAGAGCCAAAACCACTTAAGGCAGAGACGTGGATAAAGCAGATCAATAAGATATTTGATGTCTTGAGATGCTCCGAGGAGCAAAAAGTTCCTTTTGCCACCTTCATGTTGCGAGCAGAGGCAGATTACTGGTGGGAATCTGTAAAGCGTACTCAACTTGCCGCACTAAAGATGTCTTGGGAGAAGTTCTAAGAACTATTCAACGACAAGTACTTTCCTAAAAGTATTCGTCACATGAAGGAGGTAGACTTCATCAAGCTTGAGCAATACAATATGACTGTGGCACAGTACGAAGCTAAGTTTACCGAGTTATCTCGGTTTGCATCCCACTTGGTTGATAATGAGGAGAGAATGACGCGGATGTTTCTAAGAGGTTTGAAACCCGAGATACGTCAATACCTTATCTCTCATAAATTGTGTTTGTATTCAGATGTTATGAATAGGACTCAGTTATTATAGCGCGATAATGAGTCAACCCAACCAAGAAAGAGCAGCTGGCAAGTCGATAATACCAGTGGTAGAAGTCATCGAAGCGGTGACAACAAACGTGGAGGGAATCAACATGCCAGAAATGGTAATCACTTCGATGGTAATCATGGCCATGACAATAAGATTGGACATTTCAAGAAGAGGAGATTCAATAATGATGGAAAGACGTCAAGACCAAAGACTTGTTGTTAAGGAAGGAGAACGACCACCTACCAGATGTTACAAATGTGGAGGAAGGACACATAAGTCCAAACTGCACGATGCAGTCCAAAGCATGTTACAATTATGGAAAAGAAGGTCACCTAGCCCGATTTTGTCGTGCACTAAAGTCAAGTCCAACTGGGATGGAGGCATCCAAGGGTGTCCCAGACAAGACAAAACTGATAGTTCAAGGGAGAGCGTTTGTCGTAACCTCCCAAAAAGCGAGGAATCCGAATGAGGTGATCATGGGTAAGCTAATCGTAAACTCTAGCGAAATTTATACTTTATCTGATACCAGTTCTACCCATTCCTTTATTTCTCCTACTTGCGCTCAACGTTTAAATTTGACTCCGGAGAAATTAGACTTTGACTTATATGTTGAAACTCCGTTGGGAGAAACCTTCATTACATCCACGGTTTATAAGTCTTGTTTGATTCAAATCGGTAACCGCACGTTACCTGTCGATCTTATTTCCTTGAAAATACTTGCATTTGATGTGATTTTAGGGATTGATTGGTTAACTACTCATCATGCTAAAATTGATTGTTTTCGTAAGGTTGTTAGCTTTCATATTCCTAACCAACCTATTATGCGAATTCAAGTAACCATACCACTAAAATCAATCACTGTTATATCAAGTCATAAACCTATTCATTTATTGAAAAATGGATGTCAAGCTTTCTTAGCCCATGTCACGGATTTAAATAAAAATACGTCAGATTTGAATGATATTTCTATTGTTAATAAATTTCCTGACGTATTCCCTGAAGAACTTCTTGGCCTACCCTCCAGAGCGTGAAATTGAATTTTGTATCGACCTTGAATCTGGTAAAAAACCCATTTCCAAAGCCCCATATCGAATGGCTCCTATTGAACTTCAGGAGTTAAAAACTCAACTACATGAATTGTTAGACATCAGTTTCATTCGTCTTAGTATGTCTCCTTGGGGTGCTCCTGTTCTATTCGTGAAGAAGAAAGATGGAAGTAAGCGACTTTGTATTAATTATCAGGAGTTGAATCATGTCACCATCAAAAATAGGTACCCATTGCCACGTATTGATGACCTGTTTGACCAGTTACAAGGCGGAAAATTCTTTTTAAAGATCGATCTTTGTTCCGGATATCACCAATTGAAGATTAGAACCAATGACATTCCAAAGACGGCTTTCAGAACTCGGTACGGGCATTATGAATTCCTAGTCATGTCTTTTGGATTGACTAATGCTCTTGCTGCCTTCATGGATATGATGAACCGAGTATTCAAGGAATATTTTGATCACTTTGTGGTTGTCTTTATTGATGACTTCCTTATTTATTCCAAAAGTCTTGAAGATCATGAGCAACACTTGAGGCTGATACTCGAAAAGCTTCGTGAAAACAAGCTTTATGCCAAGTTGAAGAAATGCGAGTTCTGGCTTGAAGGAGTAGCATTCCTTGGGCACGTAGTATCAAGTCATGGAATATCTGTTGACCCAGCAAAGATTGAAGCTATTCAAAGCTGGGAGCAACCTAAATTAGTGACCGAAGTACGTAGCTTTCTCAGCTTAGCTGGTTATTATCGAAGATTAGTTTAAGGGTTTTCTCAAATCGCTACTCCATTAATTCAGCTGACTCAGAAAGATACAAAGTTTGGTTGGAGCGAAGAATGTGAGAGGAGTTTTCAAGAACTCAAGAGGAGACTCATTTCAGCACCTGTTCTGACAATACCAACTGGCTCGGAGGGATTTGTCATCTACAGTGATGCTTCGGGCAAAGGGTTAGGATGTGTTCTCATGCAACATGGGAAAGTCATAACCTATGCCTCACGACAACTCAAAGAATATGAGAGGAATTATCCCACTCATGATCTAGAGTTGGCAGCAGTTGTTTTTGCACTAAAGATTTTGAGGCATTACTTGTATGGGGAAAAAGTGGAGATCTTTAAGGATCATAAAAGCCTCAAATATTTCTTCACTCAAAAGGAACTCAACATGCGACAATGACGTTGGCTTGAACTGTTGAAAGATTATGATCACACTATCCAATACTACCCTGGAAAAGCGAACGTGGTAGCAGACGCATTGAGTAGAAGATCATATGCGGGTACGAGTGCAATATTGTCAACACAAAGGCCCATTTTGTATGAATTACAAAGGATGGAGATAGAGTTAAAGACTTCAGGGACCCATGTGATGATGGCGAATTTACGAGTAGAACCGACTTTAATTGATAAAGTTAAAGTCGCTTTCGAGCTACTGCACTGGGCCGATGCGTATGAGGAAGAAAGTGTAAGAAGGTGCTATATCGGAAGCAAGAATCGATGAAAAAGGAATACTTCGAGTCAACTTTAGACTTTTTGTTCCTAAAGACCCTGATTTAAAGTATAAAATCATGATGGAGGCGCACAACACACCGTTTCCAATCCATCCTGGGAGTACCAAAATGTATTATGATCTTTGTCATACATTTTGGTGGAGCAATATGAAGAGAGAGATAGCATTGTTTATCTCAAGGTGTCTAACTTGTCAATGAGTCAAGGCGGAGCATCAAGTACCAAAAGGTCCATTGCAACCACTTGAAATTACAGAATGGAAGTGGGAGCACATTACCATGGATTTTGTTACTGGTCTTCCCAAGGTTTCTCAAGGCATAGATGCAATTTGGGTCATTGTTGATAGTTTGACCAAGTCTGCTCATTTCTTACCAATACGAGAAACTTATACACTTGAACGTCTTGCTCGTATATACATAAACAAGGTTGTAAGATTGTATGGTATGCCAGTATCCATAGTTTCTGATCGAGACCCAAGATTCACTTCAAGATTTTGGGTTAGTTTGTAAAAAGCTATGGGCACGGATTTACGATTTAGTTCGGCATATCATCTTCGCATTTTACGGACAATCGTAGAGGACTATTCAAACTCTTGAAGATTTATTAAGACTCTGTGTCCTTAACTTCAAGGGAAGTTGGGACAAGTTTTTACCATTGGTGGAGTTTTCCTACAATAATAGCTATCAAGCAAGTATTGGCATGGCTCCATTCGAAGCGTTGTATGGAAGAAAGTGTCGTTCTCCAGTGTGCTGGGATGAGGTTGGTGAAGCAACATTGTTGGGACCGGAGTTGGTACGTATGACTACGGAAAAGATTCAAACGATCCGGTAACGTATAAAAACCTCACAAGATCGACAAAAGAGTTATGCTGATCTTCATCGAAAGGACGTAGAATTCCATATTGGAGATCATATGTTGTTATGTGTTGCTCCATGAAAAGGAGTTATGATATTTGGAAAGAGAGGAAAGCTCAATCCTCGATTCATTGGCCCATTTGTAATCCTCGATCGAGTAGGAACTTTGGCCTATAGACTCGCTTTACCGCCAAGTATGTCTCGTGTTCATAACGTTTTTCACATATCCATGTTACGTAAATATGTAGAAGACCCGAACCACATTATTGAGTTAGAACCGGACGAAATAGCGAAAGATTTAACGTATGAAGAGGTTCCTGTTCAAATCTTGGATAAGAAGGAACATATTCTACGCTCTAAGGTTATACCTCAAGTCAAAGTTTTGTGGAGAAACCACGATGTTGAGGAAATGACCTGGGAGTTAGAATCTGAAATAAAATAGAGGTATCCTTACCTCTTCGACATACCAGGTATGTACCCTAATTTTGAAGGCGAAATTTCATAAGAAGGGGAGGTTGTAAGACCCCAACTTTTAGGAATAAAAATGAATTTTCTATAAATATTTTTTTTATTATGGAGTGAATTTGATATAATGTTATAGTTGTGGGTAATATTTATAAATTTTATAAAGTACTCAAGTTGTTATATAATATTCGATTGGTCGGGGAATATTAGTTTTAACAGGGAATATTCGTACGAAGGCACAATCATTGGTGGACCCCACAACAGAATTATTGTTGGATTGAGAAAACGACAAAAATATTTTAATGAAAATAACGGCGGAAGTTTTACCGTTAACTGTTGAAACACCCGGTGTTAAAAGTAATAAGAATACGTGTGGTTGCATAGTAGCACATACTCAGATTGATTATTGATGCTTACGTGAGAAGTCACTCGGTTTTGTTCAATTATTGTTACAATAATTGTTGCATAGTATATCACGTTATTTGATTCAATTATTGTCGATATTTTATATATTATTAAATCAATAATTGAGATAACAAGGTTATTAATATTATTATTTGCAACATTAATGATGTCTAGAAGTTACATCGAGGAGGAGGGTTTGGTCACCTAATCATGCGCCAATAGGGGAGAAATCCTTATTGAAAGTCCCTCTTTCTAGGAATGACCTCGGTCGATTAATAGTGTGAATTATAATAATGATGATGAATTTTGTTTTATTATTATTATAAATATAATAAAATGTAAAACTTTTTATATAAAATGTAATACTTTTATAAAGTTATTTGTTTTATTAGATTTTAAATAAAATATATAAATATAAATATATATATATATAATATATATATATATATATATATATATATATATTATAAATAGAATATATTATATTTTATTGCATAGTATCATTTCCATTCTCCTATAAATAGGATGCTTAGTTAGAATTGAAAACACACCAGAAATTCAGAGAATTCTTCTTCTATAACCTTGAGCGTATTTCTTTAGAGTTTTAAGAAGCTTTGAGCGTAGAAAAATAAAGATAAGTTTTCTTCAAGAATATCCTCGCCTACCTACCAATCTAATACTCTTCTTTCTAAGGTAAGGGGTATTATTTCTTTCGTATTCATGAAGAGAGCTTCTGTTATTCCATTCTTTATTATTATGTTAAAATAACCTATCTATGCGAAGTACCGCATACATGGTGAAATTCTTCTGTTATTCCATTCTTTATTATTTTGTTGGAACATCCTGTATGTGCGGATTACGCATGACCTGGCTCCATTCTTTATTGTTCTGTTGGAATATCCTATCTGTGTGGATTACGCATGACCTGGTTCCATTCTTTATTATTCTGTTGGAATAACCTGTCTATGTGAATTACCGCATGCATGGTGAATGATCCTTTATATTCATTCCTTATTAAACTGTGGAAATGATCTGTCTACATGGATTACCGCATGGCGGGCAAAAATCCATTTGTAGTTTCATATATTCTATTATACTAAGTGGGTTAAAGTTTTGGCTTCTATACTCCATGAAATTAGTAGAATATCCTGGATATTTGCACTTCATCCAGTATCTTTCATGGAAATATTCTTCTGAGCATTCTTGAATTTTACTCCACAAAGAAGTATCATGTTGACAATTTGGACGTAATTGATTTCAGGATTAAATTAACTTATAAATTTTAAAATTTATTCTTGAACTTGTTTTATTGAATTATTATGTCATTGTCATCATCATCATGCTTATATTGTGATGAAAGTCATCTTTGGCTTACGTGCATAGATGGACTTGGTATGATTTTGTCCAAGGATCATTCGGTATAATCATGACATGTAATGTTATAAATAATGTGGTAAAAGTCCTTAGTGGCCTGTAGTGCATTGATGGACAGTTTTTGGTATGATTATGACCAGGGATTATTCGATATAGTCATGACCATTGATGATTTAATGAATATCCTTGGCATGTAGTGCAGGGATGACTCGATGATGTGGTTTATTTATTAAGCTGAGTCTCAGCGATAAAATTGATGAAAACATTTTAAATCATAGAAGATAGTAGATATTATGCTCTACTTGACTCTTCTAATGGATTGCTTGTTTCGCTGCAGTTAAACTTGATGTTTTTTATATCGTATCAGTTTAACACTGTTGAAGGCTAACCATAATTTATTCTGCATTATCTTAGTCATAGTATTTCTTACTGGGCTAGTTGAGCTCAGCCTTTTGCTTTCATTATTCTCTTTAAGAAATGAGAACGTAGTCGGGACGAACGAAGTGATGGTCCGAGATGGTGTTATAGTAGTCCGCACTATTCTATAAAATAGTGTGACAATAAATGTAATGAGGACTCTATTTGAGAGTGGATATTGTCTAGAAGGCAATATTCCTGTTTAAACTCTCAGCTATGTTTTGTTGTATATTACACGACGTTTGTATAATTAAGTTTGTATTTGTATTCTGTACCATGTATTTGGCGACTCAGAATAGGTGATGTATACCTATTTTGGGGGCGTCACACTAGGGCCTTGATGTTGACAGCTCTTGATGGGAGAGACACCGCTTTATTGGATAAAGATGAGGTTGTAGCTTATAGAGACACCACTATTTAGGAGCGGGATGAGGCTAGATCAGCCAGAGATGCATTGATTGTTGAGCGGGATGCTACCCTATCTGCTCGGGATGTAGCTGTTACAGATAATACTTCAATGAGATCCCTTACTACTGGCATGCTCGCCGTTATGAATGCATATATCGATGAGCATCATGCCACCATACAGTTGGCCTCGGATCTGTTAGCACGTGTAGATATGTTGATGCAGGAGACCACAGCGTTACCCCCTTCTTCGGAGAGAGATGCTATGTTAGATCTGATAGCCTGCATACATACCAATAGATAGACTTGTATTTTCCTGTACAGACCTAGCTTAGCCATTTTGTCATGTATAGTTCTTATTATATATATCAAACAACATTATATATGGTAGGAAAATATATTTTGATACACTTCCCTTTTAGTTATGCCTGGATAGTTGCTTGATATTTTGCCTGTCAATACCTCCTTGACAATAAACGGTCTTTCCCAATTTGGAGCGAATTTTCCCTTTGATTGGTCTTGGTTGTCAATGATCTTCTTCAAAACCAAGTCATGTTGTTTAAACTGCCATAATCGGACTTTTCTGTTATAGGATCTGGCGATCCTTTGTTGGTATAACTAACCATGGAAGATAGCATCACTTCGTCTTTCTGATGAAATCAATTATGACTTCTTTGGTAACCCTGGGGAAGGAGGCTGCTTCTACCCACTTGGTAAAGTAGTCGATCATGGTGAAGATAAACTGATGCCCATTACTGGCTTTGGGCTTGATAGGCCCGATTACGTCCATTCCCCACATTGAGAAGGGCCAAGGTGAACTCATATTGTGGAGTTCCCTCGGAGGGGCGTGGATAGTATTCCCATGAATTTGACATTAATAGCACCTCTTGACGTGATCATCACAGTCATCTTTAAGCGAGAGACGGTAGTGCCCTGTTCTGAGGATCTTTTTAACAAGTAGGGGGCCGCCCATGTATGGGCCACATACTCCACCATGGATTTCATCCATGAGCCTCTAAGCTTGGTCCTTGTCCAGACATCTGAGGAGACCTATTACTGTATCTCTTTTGTAGAGTGCATCTCCGCTCAGGTAGAATTTCATAGCCATTCGATGGATCCGCCTTCTTTCAATCGGGCTCGCCTCAGTGGGTGTAGATCCATCTCGTAAGTACTCTTTGATGTACTAATACCAAGGGTGTTGGATGGGAGGTAGCTCATCCAATACTTCTCCAATATAATTCACATAGCCTGGAGCCTTTTGTAGGGCAAATGGGATGTTTGGCATGTTTTCCTTGTCATGTATGTTGATCAAGGAGGCCAAAGTTGCTAGCGCATCCACAAAATCATTCCTATTTCGAGGAATATGGAGGAAGTTTATTTCTTCAAACTCTGAAGCCATCTGTAAAACTTGCCGATGGTAAGGCAGTAAAATGTAGCTCTTTGGTATGATAGATTCCTGTGGTCTTTCTAATTACCAAAGATAGTTAACCGCCCGATACCCATTGATTGGGCAAGTTTGAGTCCCATGATACAGCCTTTATACTCAGTTGTGTTGTTGGTGCTGACAAAATTCAATTTGACGGCGATGGGATACTACTCCCCCATACCAGATACTAAAATTGCTAAAGCTCCAGAACCTTCCATATTTATAGCTCCATCAAAATACATGTTCCACGTACGACATGCATTGTACTGATGGTGTTGCTGCACTGTCATTACCCCTTCATCAAGGAAGTGTGTTTCCAAGGGTTTGAAATCCCCTGCAGGTGCGGCGGACAGTTGATCCGCAATTCCTTGACCTTTAATGGACTTTTGTGTCATGTAGACGATGTCAAATTATTGTAGGATCAATTTCCATCTCGACACCCGACAATTCAATATGGGTTTACTGAACACGTACTTGAGAGAATCCACGTGGGATATGAGATGGGTTGTGTGACCATGGAGGTAATGTTGTAACCTCATGGAAGCCCATCCTAAAGCACAACATGTTTTCTCAAGCAGAGTGTACTTGTGTTCACTGCTACTAAATCTTTTGTTGAGGTAGTACATAGCTCACTCTTAGCCTCTATCGTCTTTTTGTCCCAGCATGCAGCCCATGACATTGTCATTAATGGATAAGTACGTGAACAGGGGAACATCATCCCTGGGTGGTACCAAAATAGGAGCGTGAACCAGCTGATCTTTGATTGTAAGGAAGGCTTTTTGACACTCATCGTTCCATTTCATGGAGGAGTTCTTCCTTAATAGCTAGAAGATAGGCTCACAGGTTGCTGTGAGTTGAGAAATGAACTTGTTAATGAAGTTGATTCTTCCCAAAAATCACCGTATTTCCTTCTATATCTGAGTAATGGGTATGTCACTGATGGCCTAGATTTTGGTGGGATCCAGCTCAATCCCTTAGTGGCTGACTAGGAAACCTAGCAACTTGCCTGATTTAACGCCAAAGGCGCACTTGGCTGGATTCAACTTCAATTTGTTCTTACGCAACCTGTTGAAAAGCTTTCTGAGATGGTCTAAGTGGTCTTCTTCCCTTCGGGATTTGACAATGATGTCATCCACATAGATCTCTATCTCTTTATGCATTAAGCCATGAAAAAGAGCCATCATAGCTCGCTGATAGGTTTCTCCGGCATTAATGAGGCCAAATGACAACAGTTTATAGCAAAAAGTTCCCCAAGGCGTGATGAATGCAGTTTTCTCACGATCCTCCTCAGCAACCATAATTTGATGGTACCCCATAAAGCAGTCAGCAAAGGAGTTCATGTCATATTGAGCAGTATTGTCAATGAGAATGTGGATAAATGGCACGGGAAAGCTATCCTTAAGGCAGGCTTTATTCAGATCCTGGTAATCCACGCAAACTCGCACCTTTCCTCCCGGTTTAGGCACGGGGACTATGTTGGATAACCATTCAGGATATGTGAACACCATGATGATGCCAGCTTGAAATTGTTTCATAATTTCTTCTTTAACCTTTAAACTCCACTTAGATTTTAATCGCCTGAGCTTCTGCCTGACTGGCTTGAATCCCTCTTTAATGGGAATGCGATGGATGACAATGTCCATGGACAAACCCACCATGTCTTCGTGAGACCATGCAAACACATCCTGGAATTGGGTTAATAGCACAACCATGTCATTCCTTTGGTTTGGAGTGAGGTTCGTACCGATCTGGATTAGCTTAGAGTTTTCTAAGGTTCCGAGATTGAATGAGGTGGTTTGATCAAGATTTGGTTTTGGTTTATCTTCAACCCATTCCTTGATCTCCTAAGGTATCTCAATGTCCTCTTATATTTCCATCAAGTCTGAGTCCAACTTTTCATCAAAGTTACAGTCCTTGTGGAGAAAAGGTACCTCATCAGCAAGTACAGAGGCACATCTTAATTCAGAGTCCTGAAATAAAATATGCTTTCACTTAATATATGAAACTGTTTAATCATACAAAGTGTTATCATGTACTGACAAAACAACTACTAATACTGTACAGAAAAGTAAGCAGTTAAAGCTATCTACAGGGCATAGGGAGTTTTTGCCCTTTTTACCCTTGTCGACAAATGCGAGTGCTACTCTAATTGTTAAGGGTGAACTCCTAATGGACGGCAGTGATGAAGTGGCTGTCATCGTCCTCCTTCTCCCGAATAAGGACCATAATGTCGGGACAATCATCGTCTGGAGTGTATCTATTTGTGTGCTCATCATGTAAAAGGATGCGTAGATGAGATAAACTCCTCGCGATGTCTTGTTTATGTTTTTGTTCCCTCTCCTCCACTTTGGGATCAGGAATCAGGACCTCTTTTGCTCTAACCGGTCTTGGTTTGGGAAATAGCATAGCCATAACATAGGCTGGAACCTTTATCAGAGACTATATAGGCTAAGTATCTGTAGGTGGAGATAATTGTCGTATGGCTGAAGATGAAGGAATCAGTTTGTGCTTGTGAGGATTCCTATGACTGGAGATAGAAGAATAGCCTAATCCAGTTGTCCTTGTTTGACTGGGAACTTGAATTGGGTGCTTAATGCCCTGATGATCTTTGCCCAACCCTTGTCCAAGTTGATGACCCAATGATATCATCTCTTGAGTGGACAACATTACCTTGGCAGAAATCTTGGGTGTGAGAGGTGGCGCCCCAATGGGATGGTAATGAGTGTTCCTCACCTCCAGGGCATGGAAACTGACCGGCTCAACTTCTGAATTAAAGCTGATGAGTGGTATATCACCTTGTTTAGGACATTCTGGCTCAGCATTAACTGTGACTAGGCTATTATTGATAATATACTTGAGTTGCTAGTGAAGGGTGGAAGGGACGACTCCAGCCATATGAATCCATGGTCTTCCCAAAAGCAGGTTGTATCTTATAGCTATTCTGAGCACGTAAAAGGATACATTAAATGGTAGTTCAATCTCTTCAACGGCCTTTTGTCAGGACCCATCAAAAGCTTTGATAACCGTATGGCTGCTTTTGATCCTCTTGGGGTTGATATTCATCTTCTCCAAGGTAGCATAAGGACATATATTCAGAGATGAACCTCCATCTATCAAGACTCCTCCCACCATGTATCTGGAAGACAAAACTGCTATGTGCAACAGCTTGCAATGACCAGCTCCTTCAGCGGGTATGTCATCATCAGTGAAAGATATCACATTGCTGTTAAAAATGTGTTAAACCAGATGTTGGAATTTTTCCACATCCACTGATTTCGGTAAATGGGCTTCTTCCAAGACCCTTAGCAAGATTTTCCTATGATCTTCGGAAGAGAAAACCAAGTCTAGTATGGAAATTTGTTATGGACCTTCTCTCAAGCTTAAAACCACATTAGCTACGTTATGGCCCATGGTACGGAGGAACTCTTCAATTTTCTCCATGGGAACTTTTCCATTTGATTTGATGGTAGGCTTCATCACCCGTTGGGGAAGATATAGTGGATTCTCCTTCGATACTGTAGCAGTTGTATGTGATGTACATCCTTTAGCCTGACCATAATTCCATGGGACTTTTCAAGCTGACAACAGGATATTGTGGCCTAGATGGCAAGAGAATTGGCTCTGGTGCAGCCACTTTCAAAGGATTGTTAACACCTTTGAGTTGAATTGCTTGTATTGTGAGTGGTCTGGCAGCCAAATCATCCTCAGCAGATATAACTGCTATGTCGTCCTTCCATTTTGTAGGACATGTGTTCCCACTCTCAAGTAACAAAGTGTCGTTATCTGCCATTTGTAGGACACCGTTATCAATTAAATTTTGAATGAGGTGGCGAAGTGCCCAGCATTCTTTTGTGTTGTGACCGCAAGAATGGGAGTGGTACTGGCATACTCCATTAGAATTGAACCATCTTGAACGGGGATTGATTGGAGGTAGAAGGGATGTAATTCTTCCTTCATTGATCAACATCTAAAATATCTCCTCCATAGGTTGGACAAGGTATGTAAATTCCCTTTTATTGGCAAAATCCTGAAGGAGACTAGCATGCTTTTGACTAACTAATTGGCGTGCGACTTGGTGTTGATGGATCACTAGTTCTGCCAATTGATCCACTTGCTTACAAAGAGACTTAATCTTTCGTTCCATCATAAACTGGAACTGTGCGTAATCCCATTTGTCAGCACCGTCCTTGCTGGTTTGGGAAGATTCAACAACGTAATTGGAACTCTGTCCACTACTCTAATTAATCATATTGACCTCTTCTTTTTTGTGTTGAGGAAGAGAGTTGTCTTACACATGAGGTTGGTCAGGTTTAGTCACCACAATCTCCCCGTTGTTGATTAAATCCTGGATCTTGTGTTTCAAGGCCCAGCAATCCTGAGTATTATGTCCCAGTGCCCCGGCATGATAAGCACACTTCTGTGTAGCATTGTAACCCTTCCCATTCGGGTTGGCTGGTGGAAGAAGATGTGTAATTTTCTTCTGAGTAGTCAGAAGATTGAGAACATTCTTGATAGAATCCCCTAGGGGTGTGAACACTCGATTGCATCGGACTTCTCCACCCTTTGGCAATGTGGGGTTGGAAGACTGTGCTGAAAAAGGGGAGTAGTTTCTCCTTTGGATAGGCATGTTCTGACTGCATTTCTGACCTTGTAGTATCAAGGAAACATCCTCCTCTTTCTTTTTATGGACCCTCCGGGGGTTGTTTCCATAAGTTCCGGACTGGATGTGCTCAGCAACAGCTTTCAGAGCGGCCAAGTCTTGAATTTTTCCTGACTTCAATCCCATCTCAGCCATCTCTCTATGTTTGATCATTCAAAAAATGGCATACCAATGCCAGCTAAGACTCTCTCATAGAAATGAGCTTCTTGTATGTCTATGAAGGTCATCACCATTTCTGATTCTGTCATAGCAGGAATAACTTGAGCAGCAAGGCGCCTCCACCTTTGAGCATACTCTCAGAAAGACTCATTAGATTGTTTCTTGACCTTGGTAATTTGGTACCTGTCAGGAGCCATCTGAGACCGGAAGCTATACTGACTGAGGAAGGCATGAGCTAACTCTTCCCAGCTATGTATTTTAGAATTGTCTAATCTGGTATACCATGATCGGCCTTCTCCAGTTAAACTCTTTTGGAACAGCTGCATTATGAGCTTCTCATCCTCAGCATAATATCTGAGTTCTCCGGTGAACACTTTCAAGTGTGTGTAAGGATCTCCTAACCCATCATACTTTTCAAAGTCAGGAGTCTTGAACTTCTCTGGATAATGAACACCAGGGAATGTACAAAGATCAGCATAGGAAACACTCTAATGTTCTCCAATCCCTTTTATAGACTGAATAGTACCATTTGAAGGACCTTTTTCCTGATATCACTGGTGTCTGGATCTTCTTTGAGATTTTTTTTTTCAGGAATTTTGTTGGTTGTATCCAACTGAAGTTCCGAATTATTTTATCTGAACCTTGTGTTCTTCCATGTGGAGAGGATTTTGTATGTACGGGTATTCATGAACCCTGAGTAGACTGGTGTAGTTCTTTAAGTAGAACAGCCAAATCTGTAATTTGTTTGCTTAATCTGTCAAACTCTTCCTGAGAGACAGGAGCAGGATTAGACTGGTCAGATGAAGACATAATTGGTTGTAGGCTCGTGGCCTTTTAGGACTTTGAATGGGTAACAAGCCCAATTGTTTCCCTACAAAAACTTATGTAGTTTAGTCTTAGGGAATGTATAAATTTTACATGCTATCATAATGTGTCCATTTTAGGAATATTATCCTGTAAAACGGGTGTCATTTGATAGCATGTCAAGCCTTAACATGCATGTACACATATTCTTCATATTTTCCATTACATAGAGATTGACATGGAATGAAATTACAAGTAATTATCTTTACAAGTAATTGAAAATGGAAAGCATGAAGAGACTTTCCTCCGCGTTTGGTTTATCAGAGGTTGACCTATCTTAGGTTACTCTCGCGGCTTTCTTTTTTGGCATGAAGGTTCCCAGATCATCGCAATTTACTTGACGGGAAGTTAATCCGGTCTTTCAACTGGAGCAAATCTGGGTGGTGCCTTTCCTAAGCCTCGTTGGAATTAGTCTTCCTACGAGTCCAGTAATCAAACACCAACAAGATAGCCTCCTGGTGGAGGAACCACACAACATAGATTCACATGCAACGTGTCTCACCGTTATGGGAATGATGACATGTGCGAAGCACTAATATTACATATAGATATATTGTGGTGCAGTAAGTAAAATGCATTCGTACACATTCATCAAAAATGCAAATGCAACATCCACACACAAACATGTAACAGTTTTGAAAAGCTAGTAGTAGTGGCTTAAGTCCTCTTACTGGAGTCCCCAGCGGAGTCGCCACCTGTCAACGTCGGGATTTTTATTGTCCCTCTTCTGTTCTTGTCTTTTGGTGTTCTCATGTTAGGTGAGATTTGTTTGAAAAAACAAGTTTTGAAAAGGTCGGACATTTATATGTCGACAATTTGATTGTAAGAGTCGTCAGTTGGTGTTTTTAAATGGTTGCACCAACGCAACCGAGAAAAGATTTGCACACTGACCTAGTGATGTGACACTGCTAAACGGGTCTATGAAACCGAGATTCATTACGGTCCGGGGACTTGCTTATGTGGAGGGAAGGTGTTAGGCACCCCCCGACATCCGTGTTACCACGATGACCGCCACTTTTCATTTAAACTGTTTTATGAATTTGTGTGGGTGTGGGTCAATGTGCAATTTATTTGGAAGTAGTTCTATGCCTCGTTCGCACCTATATACATAGGGTTTGAATTTGTATAAAAATTCAGTTTTAAACAAGATATAGCAATGAAGTTTTGTAAAAGAGGTTTTTGAAACCCTGTGCTCAATAGTAATTGAGGCCTTTGATACTTCTATTTTATTAAATGTTCGGCTTGATTGCTTTTATTTTCGAGATGTGAAGCATCTTTGAGAAAATAATGTACAAAGTAGTGTCGAACTCCTCATGGGCATGAAAACCATCTAAGGAAATTCAAACACCGTGAAAAATTTACAAACTGCTTACAGCTGAGAATGTCCATCACGGGAACCTAATCTAGATTCAGTAGACTAAATCAGTGATCACATGATTCCTAAGCTCACATGATGCCGCAATTTATATAAAAGTAGTAAGCAGTTATATATATAAAAGCTATAAATATATATATACAGACATGATTAACCACCACAAAGCACCTTCATGAGGGATTGGAAATGTAAAATATAAAAGCGATAAATATATATATAGAGACATGATCAAGCACCACGAAGTACCTCCATGAGGGATCAGAAATGTAAATAAAGTAGTAAAGACGATCAACCGCCATGAAGTAAACTCTTGGCGGGACTAAATCTAAATAAAGCAGTAAAAATGATCAACCGCCATGAAGTAAACTCCAGGCAGGACTAAATATAAATAAAGCAGTAAAAGGCCACGAAGTAAACTCTAGGCCTGACAGAAATGTAAATATATATATATATAAGCGATAAACGCACAAGATATATATCGATCCCGGCTCGGTTTATCATTTTAGTGATTTGTCGCTATATATATATAAAAGCAGTAAACGTACCGGATGTAAAATCCAGGCTCATCGAACACAGTCCGACAACGGTTTATATATATAAGTAATAAACGCTCCAGATGTAAAATCCAGGTTCATCGAACAGAGTTCGACAACAGTTCAAATATATATATATATAATATATATATATATATATATATATATACAAAAGAAAATAAACGCTCCGGACGTGAGTCCAGGCTCAATAGAGGCATAACTCGATAATGTTAGTTCATATATATATATATATATATATATATAAGGAAATAAAAGCCACGGACTGAAGTCCGGGCATACACACGCAACACTACTCTCAATGTGAAGAACAATGTGTGCACAGTAGAAGAAAAAGGCTTTAAAAGGTGTAAGAAGGTTTACAGTGGACTGCCAAAGAAGACTTCTATAGCTTTAAATGGATGAACACTCAGCTCCCGCAGGTAAAAATATGACTGAATATAAGCTAATAAGTGTTTAAAATGAGAAACCACTCAGTTTAGGGTGTGTACAGAGCAAATTGGACAAGGCTTCTTTGTCGTTTTCTCTTACAAAATGGCAACCCCAAGCCCTCTATTTATAGAGGGGGGAGCCGCAGGTACACCTATGGCTGCCTAGGGTGCCCTAGGCTCCACGAGTCCCGATGTCTCAAAGTGCGTGCACACATGCAACGTGATGTCTGTTCGAGCTTTCAGAACTTCAATTCGGGCATCCGATTGAGGTGTATAAGACCTATTTCGGACTGCAGTTGTTGAGAGCTACACAAATGACATGGGGATTAGAGGTTGTAAGAAGTCAGGAAGATGGGATTTTGCCCTTGGTCTTCAGGCTTCAAATTCTATCTGGTGTGCTGCCTCGCATAGTAGTCACTCGGGATTGGAACTCCTTGGCTCTTATAGGATATTGTTGTGTAGAATGTATGTTGTGATGTTGTTGAGATGGCGTGCATGTGGGATCGAGGTGGCAAAATGATGATTTTGCCCCTCACCGGGGTTATCCCTGGTTTAGGCTGATAAAGTAGTTGTTGCTCAGGGTTATCTCTGAGATTGGGCTGCTACAAGTATTAGATATCATCAGGGTTATCTCTGAGGTGTGCTTGACCTCCTGGGGTTATCTCCGGGACTGGAGCTGAGTGCCTCTGTGTGATTTATGAGGTTGAAGTTGACTATATAGGTTAAAATGAACATCTTCGGGGTTATCTCCGGAACTGCAACTGCATTCCTCGGGGTTATCTCTGAGGTTGACACTATCTTTCCCGGTGTTGTTTTTGGGACTAAGACTGAGTATCTCGTGGTTATCTCTGAGATGAAATGGCCTTCTTCGGTGTGATTTACGTTATTTGAACTGCCTTCCTCGGGGTTATCTCTATGGTTGAAACTGATACTCCCAGTGTTATTTCCAGGACTGAAATGGATGTCTCTGGGTTATCTCCAAGATGGTAATCAAAACTCCCGTATTTTTTTTTTGGATTGAGTGAAATGTCCTCCGTGGTTATCTCTCGAAAGACGATTCGCCCTCCTACAATGTTAATAATAATATCACGAAAAATTTTGAGTGTCTACACCTTCAAGCTAATCTCAGATCTTATGGCAAGTATTCCACTTCTTTATTTGCCAGAGCATTATTCTTGACAAGCCTCTTTGTCTTCTTCTTTGGCTTGGGCATAGCCTTTGCACTTCCTTCAGCTTCAGCCTTGATAGTTTGTTCTGTTGTAACATCTCCTTTAGGCTGAAATCATCATGAATGAATAAACCTAAATGAATCATAGGGAGGTATCCTCAAAACTAATCATTCCACGATTGTTGACAAAACTACGAACGTAGTCTTTCTCATTCAAGCTTCAGTATCTTTTGTACTCATGAAGTTATGCCTCAATGGTGCATTCTTCATCATCAATGTTTGATGATCCTTTGATATGAACTTCCTGGATGTTCGCTTTGGAATGATATGCTTTGCATGGATACGACCAGTAGATCTCTTTCGTCTTGACATGAATAGCCTGCTTCCATATGAAGATCATCAACCATGTGAATCTTCATTAATGGGGACTCAGCAAGCCTTTAAGAATAGTCTTTGACTTTGGATAATATGATCAAGAGCATTGCCAGGATGTCTTGACCTTACAGCTGGTTAAATCTTTGTGATTGAAGTTATCTTCTTTAGTATTCCTTGTGTGGTCAGATAGACCAAGTACCTGCAGGTTAGGTAAATTTCTATTTTTGGTACCCATGATCGTTTGGGTCCTACTAGATTAGTTTCCTCAAATCCCATTTCCTCATATGCTTGAATTTACATCACATTAGTATCAACAATCATATTTATGCATATATCAGATTTGGATATGACATTTATGATGTAAGATGATGAGTGTGTGAATGATTAAGTAATTTAATGTGACCATATTTTTCTTTGATGGTTTCACCCTTTTCTTGCTTATGTTCACAGATTTTGAATGTTCTCAGAGTATGAATCAACTCTATTGCTTATTTGTATCTGGTTGATCCATGGAGATGATCAGTTTCTAAGAATCTTCAAGATACTCCTCTAGTGTTGATTATACTCTATATTTTATCAAAAACACAGAACATTGGATTTGTATATATTTGCATATATACCAATCCTTCAGCAAGAGTTAATCCACTTAAGCTTCATAGGATTTAGATTAACTTACGACATACTCCAGACTTCTTTCAAGATGATATCTTCAACCTGAACTTGAGTGGAGAGAGAGTTTGTTGACAATTAAGTTTCTAACCTTAATGTACTCTCTCTCTTCCCCTTTTCAGGAAGAGTATGGTCTCTTAATAGTGTATTGTTGTAGTACATAAGGTGATGTAACATAATGTTCATGTACGTGTTAATGAGGAATCGTACCTTTACATTGTCAGTTTCTTGACAGTCATTTGTCTTTCTAGAATGATGTTAGGCATTGATGTGTAAATCTTTACATTCATTGCTGACAGCTTGTTGCTCCATTTAACCTTAGATCAATCCGGCATCGTCTTGGAGTTGCCAACATAGGAA
Organism: Panax quinquefolius; assembly: GCA_020205615.1. NCBI lineage: Eukaryota > Viridiplantae > Streptophyta > Magnoliopsida > Apiales > Araliaceae > Panax > Panax quinquefolius. Next base: position 65,182,942 of record CM035155.1, read on the forward strand.
AGTCTTGGCAGCTTTAGTTCTTTGATAATCTTGAGTCTCAAGGTTCAGATCCAATTGATTAGCCAAGTACATATTGAAAGAAATTTCCTTTCTTCTCTGGATAGACATTTCATTACATGTATATGTCTTTCATCTTTCAGAACAATGGATGACAGACTCTTTGCTTTTGATGCCTTTTGACTTCTCATCACTGGTCTGCAAAGTGCTGATTTATTTTGGATACGAATTGGTCTTGTTGCTACATTAATTTAGAGCTGGGACCAATCTGATCAGCTTCAGGTGAATATGCATATTTACCTGTATGCATAATTTCCAACGTGTGAGCTCATCTGTAATCACAAGTAACTTACTACTAAACTAAGTTTAGAACATGGTTTGTGCCTAGGATCAGACTCAAAGCATTAGCTTTACAATATAAAATGAGAACCTGCTCTGATACCAATTGTTAGTTTCCAAAGGGCACACAATAGATCTAGAAAAGGGGGTTGAATAGATCCTTTTCATTTTCAAAAATCTTTTCCATTTTAGTTTACATTGCTAAGTAATTAGCAAATGATAAACTTAAGAATTATTTCAAACGCAACGGAATAAGTTAAGATTCCCCTTCATAGATATTTTGTTGACCATTTTTCTAGAGTTAGTTTAGATATAAGTAGTTATCATATTCATAGCAGTTATATTAGTTATAGGTTCATAATGTAAATGACAGTATGTAAAAGACATAAGGGATTTTAAGTGGTTCAGAGACTCAAGTTCCTAATCTACTCTTTTGCTTCACCATGCAAGGATTCCACTAAGGAAGTCTTTACATCATTGAATCACTAAGATTCCTTCAAGGCCAGCAGCCTTGGAACTTTAGTTCACTAAGAACTCTTCAAGTCCAGCAGACTTGGAACTCTAATTCACTAAGAACTCTTCAAGTCCAGCAGACTTGGAACTTAGTTTAGTCCCTAGGACAAGGATCCCTCATGCCCTGGCTTCACTACTAAAAAAATGCTCATTTGTGATGGCCAAAATCCATCACAAAAAGTAGGAAAACCATCACGAAAGGTTTACATGATGGCTTTAAGCATCACAATGGCCGTCTTGTATACGCCCATCATGAAAGGTTTTACGTGATGGTTTTGGCAATCACGCAAATGCTTAGTGCTTTGTGATGATTAATACAATCACATTAACATATAATCTATTGTGATTGTCAAAGTCATCACACAAAAAATAAGACTTTAGGGATCAAATATAAGAATGTGAATATCTATTTACGTATAATTTACTTCACTATATTAATTGTATCAAATGATACTTGTAGGATTCGAACCCTCTCCCATTTGCAAACTAAATAACGAGTATTACCACTACACCAAAGTCCAAATCATGATTATAATTTGAAAACAAAATATAAAAGAAAACATATGTGAGTTGACTTACTAAACAAAATTACTTCCACATAAGATTTGGTGATTGCAATGACAATCACAAAAACTCTATAATGATGGTTAAATTAGTCATCACTAAGAGCCATCATATATTTTATTGTTTTGTGATGGCTTGAAAATTCCATCACAAAATACCTTCTTTTTGTAATTGCAAATAAAAGTCGTCAGAAAAATCTATCTTTTTAATGATTGTCACAACCGTCATAAAATATTGTTTTGATTATTTCTTATATTAAAATATTAGTGATAGCTTAAATGCAATCACGAAAAGGGTATATAAGTGATGACTTAGTGCGTCACAAAAAAAAAATTTATTTTGCGTGAAAAAATTGGTGTGATTGACATGGCCATCACAATTATAATACATTGATGGGAAGATTAGTCATCACTAAGAGCCATCATATATACTATTATTTTGTGATTGCTTAAAAACTGTCACAAAATTTCGTCACATATTCTTGTTTTTCTAGTAGTGCTTCTTGTTGATGTTGTTGTTGGTGTTAAGCTGCTAAAAGGACTTTAAGCTTGTTCATCATTTGATACTTAGTAGCTTGATGTGATCCTCTTTGGATTCTTTATCGGGACTGGATCACCATTGGACGGACTGCTAAGTTGTTCATAAAGTTCAATCTCTTTGAGTACTTAGCAGTTTGTCTCTTCTTCTTTAGTGCAGATGATCTTGTGGTTGGTGCTAATCTTTATCTGATCTCAGCTTGCACACCTTCACCACTTGAGGTTTGCTAAGTCTTTACACTTTTGGTAGACTCCTGGCATTTAGCATCCCCTGAACCTTGGTTGGCTTGTGTACATATTTGGTTCTGTATCTTTTCTTCTTCAGCTCTTGGTGGTTCATGGTGATTTGTAGAATGGCTCTTTGAATCTTCTCTCTAATCTGCCAATCTTCTGAATGCTATCTATTTAGCCTTCTAGGCTCTCAACTTAGCTGACATTCTTTGTAACAATCCAAGATTTATTATTTATAATTTAAAATATTAATTAAATTAATTAAATATTTTATTGATGTGGTTGTTGTTAGTAAATATTTGTGAAGTAAATTTATTAGATAATACTCTAATTTAATTTAATAGTTAGAGATGGAATGTTATGTTTTAATTTAATAATTAAAATGGTATGTGAAATTATTAAATAAAATTATAATTGTAAGACCCCAAATTTTATGAATAAGGATGATTTTTCTATGAATATTATTTTTGAATATTATGGAATGAATTTGATATAATGTTATAGTTGTGGGTAATATTTATAAATTTTGCAAAGTATGCAAGTTATTATATAATATTCGATTGGTCGGGGAATATTCGTTTTAGCAGGGAATATTCTTACAACGACACAATCATTGGCGGACCCCGCAACGGAATTATTGTCAGATTGAGAAAACAACAAAAATATTTTATAAAAATAACTACGAGAGGTATTCTTTATAAAACCGCTTTGAACTACCCGGTAGTAAAAATGCGATGTCTGCTGTGGTTGCATAAGTAGCACACGGTATTGATTATTGATGCTTACGCGAGAAGTCACTCAGTTATACTCAATTATTCCTGCATCATATCTCTCATATTATTGATTCGATTATTGTCACAGTATCATCTGCATTATATGTTATATTATTAAATCAATAATTGAGACTACAAAGTTATTCATATTATTAAATTACAATATTTACAATGTCTAGAAGTTCTGTCAAGGAGAAGTTTTGTCACCTAATTGCACGCCAATAGGGAGAAATCCTTATTGGAAAGCCCCCTCTTTCCTAGGAACAACCTAGTTGTTAAATATTATGAGTTATAATATTAATGATGAATAAGTTCGTGTTGATTAAAGATGAATTTGATAGTTTCATTGTGTTGGGATTATTTGTGTTAGTAGAAATCGACATCTATTTCGATGATAATTGATGTCTGGAGGTTATATTGTTCAATCGGGTATTCGGGACACTATTTGTGTCAGAGTTACTATTCACGAGTCACTATTCACGAGTTTCTATTCACGAGTTACTATTCACGGAGTACTATTCACCTGAACAATATATTTCTTTTCGGTCCAAATTATTTTTTGGTACAATATTATTCCATGAGGAGATGTGCTAATTTTTGAGACCGTTGGTTGAATTTATAATAGTGAATCAATATGGATCGCTGGTTTAAAGTTTTAATAGTGAATCAGTATGTATCGCTAGTTTAAAGTTTTAACAGTGAATCAGTATGGACCGTTGTTTTAAGTTTTAATAGTAAATTAATCTGGACCGTCTCGTTTAAAAGTAAATCAATCTGGACCGTTCATGAATTAGTTACTATTCAATCCATTCTCCTATAAATAGAAGCTCATTCTTTCATTATTTCTTACGAATTCACTGAAACTCTAGAGAGAGAAATTATAGAGAGAAAGAAGAAGAGTTTTCTGCTACTTCACTACTTCTATATCCAGTTCTTCTTTATAAGGTAAAGGGTATTATTTCTTTTGTATTCATGAAGAGAACTTCTGTTATTCCATTCTTTATTATTTTGTTGGAATAACTTTTGTATCTGTGACTACCCTATACTTCGTGAAATTCTTACATTATTCCATTATTTATTATTCATTGCGAATAACTCAGATATGCTGCTACCTTATACTTGGTGAAATTCTTCTGTTATTCCATTGACCAGGTTTCGTATTTATTATTCTATTGGAATATCTTGTCTGTGCGATCTATCACATGCCTAGTGATTTCTTTTGTTATTCCATTCTTTATTATACTCAGTTGGTTAAAGTTTTAACTTCTATACTCCATGAAAGTAGTGGAATATCCTTGATATTTGCGCTTCATCCAGTATCTTTTCATGGAAATATTCTTCTGAGCATTCTTGAATTTTACTCTACAAAGAAGTATCATGTTGACAATTTGGACGTTATTAGTTCTTGGATAAACTAATTCTTGAACTTGTTTTATTGAATTCATATATCATTGTCATCATCCTCATATTTATATTTTTGAAAGTCATTTGTGGCCTGTAGTGCATAGATGGACTTAGTATGATTATGACCAGGGATTATTCGGTATAATCATGACTGTTATGTTACAAATGATGTGGTAAAAGTCATCATTGGCCCGCAGTGCATTAATGGACAGTTGTTGGCATGATCATGACCATTGATGAATACACGAATATCCTTGGCCCGTAGTGCATGGATAATTTGTGGTCGTGACCCTAATGAATATCCTTGGCCGTAGTGCAGGGATGATGTGGATTATTTATTAAGCTAAGTCTCAGCGATAAAAGTGATGAAAAAACTTTTGAATCATAAAAGATAGTAGATTTTATTCTCTACTTGACTCTTTTAATGGATTGTTTATCCCGCTGCAGTTAAACTTGATGTCTATTATATTTTATCAGTTTAACATTGTTGAAGGCTAATGATAATTTATCCTACATTATCTTAGTCATAATATTTCTTACTGGGCTAGTTGAGCTCACCCTTTCTTTCATTGTTCTCTTCGGGAAATGAGAACGTAGCAGGGACTAGTCGGGAAACGGAGTGATGGTCCAGAGGATAGCATTAGTAGTCATCATTATTATATGAAATATTGTGTTATTAAATGTATTGAGGACTTATTTTGAGTGTGGATATTGTCTAGATGACAATATTTGTATTAAAACTCACAACATATGTTTTGTCGTATTTTACACGACTGTTGTATAATTAGTTTGTATTTGTATTCAGTACCATGCATCTGGCGACCCAAGATGGGTGATGTATACCTATTTTGGGGGCGTCACAATAATGAGATTATAATTTTGTGATATTTGTTTAAGTGGAAAATTTATTTAAAATTTAGTGTGTGTAATTAGTTTATTTAACTAATGTTGGATATGGAAATCCAAATAAATAATATGAGATTATAAACTATAGTGTAAAGATATATTAAAATAAATTAAAGTAGTTTTAAATTGATTTACCCAAACAAGGCTTAAAATATTAAGTCTTTATTTTAAAGAGTTTTTGCCAAACAAAGCCTTATGGCTTTTGAATTTTGAATTTTAATTATAATAAATAAAATAAATCAAAATAATAAATAAAATATATTTATAACTGATGAGCGTTAAGTTGTAACTGTTATTTTCTTTAATATGCGTATTATGGCATATCAGTTTTATTTTACGCATACTATTAGTTGGTCTATACTGATACTAAGATAAGAAAGAAGGAAATTTCAGAGAAACTTGAGAGAGAATAGAGAGAGTTTGAGAGGACGATTTCTGTGAAATTCAAAGAAATTCATTGTGTGTTAGCAAGAATTATCGAGCAATTGAAGGTATTTCTATAGCCTTAATATATTATATATATATATATATATATATATGTGTGTGTGTGTGTGTGTGTGTGTGTGTGTGTGTGTGTGTGTGTTTTACGGCATAAACTTCCAAGTTCTGTGAATTCAATTTCTTTGAATTATTGTTATATTAACTGAGTTATTGCATTTATGAGTAATTGTGATGTTAGAGTTTGTATTTAGACAAGAATTAGTATGTTAATTACGTTTAAAAGGAAGAAAAGTATTTACAGTGCATATTTATACATATGGCTTGTGAAAGTACCAAATTTGGTGGTTAATTTGTAAGTTAATCTTTAAATTTAGCCTTGAATATGCTAGTTCATTAAGAAACGAAGAGAACGTAGTTTGAATTAGTTAATTTGGACAAAAATTGTGATCACGGTGTGAATTTTTGTGAAGGATGTCAAAAATGCAGTTTTTGTATGAAAACATGGAATTTAAGGATTTAAATTAGTTGAAGTTGTTGTTTATTTGTTCTAAGTTAGTGAATATGTGAGGAATCATAATTGTGTTAGTTCTATACCAATTGCATATGTTAAATTTACTGTTTTGTGGGTGAAATTCGTATTAGTTGGGCTAAACAGATCATTGTTATAAGTCTGCGTAGTTTTTGTGCATGCACCACCAAACAGAAGTCTTGGCTGGTGTCAAGGCCGAAAGCAGTAGCGATTCGTCGGCCTAAGCCTTGTATGTATGGCGCAGCTGCGCCATACCCTGATCAGAGATAGTGACGTCTGTTACTTCTACAGACTTTAAACATCTATTGTAACCTAGTCTAATGGTGTGTTGAGGTGACAAACATATAATAAAGAGGTCAAAACAGAATCGTACCATGTCATTAGTAATTTCAACGTTGTAAAATTTAACAAGATAGGAAAGTTATATGTTATGATTTAAGACACATAATGAATAGTGAATAAGTGTTGTGAAGATTAACACTTATAATTTCTGAAATGTATATGGTAAAGTAAGACTTGTACTAAAATAACAAGTTTAACTATAAGTGAGTGTTATTTTGGAAAGTAGATGTTAGTATATCTAATAGATATTGTGTAAGACCCCGAATTTTATGAAATGAAAGTTTTCAATTTTCTTATAATTATTATTGGCAAAACTATGTATTTCACCACTATACTTGGCAAGTTCTATTTAATACACTATGAACTTTTAATTTTTCGAATTACACCACTGAAATAATTATTATTTTACAATTAAGCCACTTTTAACTTTGTTTTTTTAAATTTTTTTTTTAAAAATTCAATTTTTTTAAAACATAGATTTTTTTAAAAAATGATTTTTTTAAAAAAAATAGATTTTTTGTTAAAATACTGATTTTTAAAAAACATAATTTTTTAAAAAAAATAGATTTTTAAAAACATGATTTTTTTAAAAAAAGCTGAATTTTTTAAAAAAAATTTTAAAAACAAATTTTTTAAAAAAACATAATTGTTTTTTACAAAATATAATTTTTTTTAAAAAATATTTTTAAAAAACATAATTTTTTTAAAAAAAGATTTTTAAAGAACATAATTTTTAAAAAAAATAGATTTTAAAAAAAAATTTTTTAAAAAATGGAACTTTTTAAAAAAATTGATTTTAAAAAGCATAATTTTTTCAAAAAAAAGATTTTTAAAAAACAAATTTTTTAAAAAAATGATTTTTAAAAACATAATATTTTTAAAAACAAATTTTTAAAAAAACGGCACTTTTTAAAAACATTATAAAAAAATGTTGGCACCGAACATTATGTTAGAAATTGAACGACACTTTTTTTATAATGTTGGCACCGAACATTATATTTTTTAAAAAAACTTATGTTTTGTAAAAAGGCTGTTTTTAAAAAAATCTATTTTTTTAAAAATTATGTTTTTAAAAATCTGTTTTATAAAAATTATGTTTTTAAAAAAGTTATGTTTTTAAAAATCATTTTTTAAAAAACATCTATTTTAAAAAAATTATGTTTTAAAAAATTATTTTTTTTAAAAAATATGTTTTTAAAAAATTATGTTTTTAAAATTATTTTTTAAAAACTTTTGTTTTTAAAAAATTATGTGTTTAAAAATTACATTTTTAAAAAAAAAAATTAAAAAAATTCTTTTTAAAAAAAAATCTATTTTTAAAAAAATCAGTTTTATTTTATTATGTTTTTGTTATTTTTAAAACTTTAAAATGAGTATTATTATTTTTTTGCCACGTCAGCAATAATTTTTTATTTTTTCTTGCCATGTCAGCGCCACATAAGCAATATTTTAACGTCTGTCAATTTTTTTTAACGAAATGGCTTAATTGTAAAATAATAATTAGTTCAGTGGTGTAATTCGAAAAATTTAAAGTTCAGTAGTGTATTAAATAAAACTTGCCAAGTATAGTGGTGAAATACATAGTTTTGCCAATAATAATTATAAGAAAATTAAAAACTTTCATTTCATAAAATTCGGGGTCTTACACAATATCAATTAGATATACTAACATCTACTTTTCAAAATAACACTCACTTCTAGTTAAACTTGTTATTTTAGTACAAGTCTTACTTTACCATATACATTTCAGAAATTATAAGTGTTAATCTTCACAACACTTATTCACTTACGAATATTGAACGAAAATAATATTCATATGAATACGAAAAATAATATCTCTTCAGAATATGAAATAAATACTACCATTTACTTTAGAGAAGACTGGATACTGGAATAGTGAGGTAGCAGACTTCTCTTCTTCTTTCTCTCTATAGATTCTCTCTCTGTAATTGCTCTTGCCAGTCTTAGTGAATTGATGAGAATGAAAGAAGAATGAACTTCTATTTATAGGAAAATATAGTTTCGATAATTGTACTTTTTGGGGATCGAATATTACAGTATAATACCTTCATCTTTTCCTTCATTTTTAATTTAGTCCTACAAGTATTATCAAACTTGCACCACCTCCCCTAATAGTACATACATGTGAATCAATAGTATATTCGTGTGAATCAATAGTTCTATACATGTGAAAAAAATAGTTACAGTATATTACCTTCATCTATACCTCCATTTTTAATTTAGTCATGCAAGTATTATCAATCTTGCACCACCTCCCCTAATAGTACATGCATGTGAATTAATAGTACACACATGTGAACAAATAGTTATAAGTATGTGAATTAATAGCAATTAATTGCTCATTTATCTAATTAGTTACTTCAACTATTATCGAAATAAATGTCGATTTTCACTAACACTAATAATCTCAACATAGTGGAAATATTTTTATCAACAGTTTGATCTTTGAAACTTTTGAAGTTTGATTTTTTCGAAAATGTCAACTGTTGACTTTTTGACCAAAAAGTCAATCTCAGAAAATTTTGTGTTTATAGTCTATTTTTACTAGTTTCGTCGTCCCGGACTCAAATATCTCATCTGTGTCTCCAAATTCAATTCCAAACTCAAATTCGATTTTTAATAACATTTATTCATTATTATTATAACTTGCAATATTAACAACCAAATCGTTCCCAAGAAAGAGTGGGCTTTCCGATAAGGATTTCTCCCTATTGGCGCGCAATTAGGTGACCAAACTCCTTTCCTCGACAGAACTTTATAAACATTGTTAATTATGCAAATAATATATGAATAATTTTGTCGTCTCAATTATTGATTTAATAATATAAAATATTATGACAATAATTGAATAAAACTGAGTGACTTCTCACGTAAGCATCAATAATCAAAAATACTTTACAATACCGTGTGCTACTATGTAACCACACGTATTAATGTACTTTTATCACCGATTATTTTATGATAACTTGCTTACTTTGAAAATTTTTCACATATCACCCTTAACTTTAACCTTTTATCAATTTAACCATTTACTAAATAGAATAATAATTGGAAAAACTATGTATTTTACCAATATACTTGGCAAGTTTTATTTAATACACTTCTGAACTTTTAATTTTTTGAATTACACCATTGAGCTAATTATTATTTTACAATTAAGTCATTCCGTTAAAAAAAATTGACAGACGTTAAAATATTGCTTATGCTTACGTGAGAAGTCACTCAGTTTTATTCAATTATTGTCATAATATTTTAAATTATTAAATCAATAATTGAGACGACAAAATTATTCATATATTATTTGCATAATTAACAATGTTTATAAAGTTCTGTCGAGGAAAGGAGTTTGGTCACCTAATTGCGCGCCAATAGGGAGAAATCCTTATCGGAAAGCCCCCTCTTTCTTGGGAACGATTTGGTTGTTAATATTGCGAGTTATAATAATAATGAATAAATGTTATTAAAAATCGAATTTGAGTTTGGAGTTGAATTTGGAGACACAGACGAGATATTTGAGTCCGGGACGATGAAACTAGTAAAAATAGACTATAAACACAAAATTTTCTGAGGTTGACTTTTTGGTCAAAAAAGTCAATAGTTGACTTTTTTGAACAAGTCAAACTTCGAAAATTTCAAAGATCAAACTGTTGATAAAAATATTTCCACTATGTTGAGATTATTAGTGTTAGTGAAAATCGACATTTATTTCGATAATAGTTGATTTCTGGGTGTTAAATTGACCAAACGGGTAATTAATTAGATAAATGAGAAATTAATTGCTATTAATTCACATACTTATAACTATTTATTCACATGTGTGTACTATTAATTCACATGCATGTACTATTATGGGAGGTGGTGCAAGATTGATAATACTTGCATGACTAAATTAAAAATGGAGGTATAGATGAAGGTACTATACTGTAACTATTTTTTTCACATGTATAGAACTATTGATTCACATGAATATACTATTGATTCACATGTATGTACTGTAAGACCCCGAAATTTTTAAATAAAAAGGAATTTCCTTTATTTATTATTTTGAAATAGTAAGGGTTGATTTGATTAATGTGGATAGTTAAGGGTTAAATACGCAAATATTTCAAAATAAGCAAGTGGTTATAAAATATTCATTATCGCTTGGGAATATTCGTTTGGTCGTGGAATATTCGTACCGCTTTGGAATATTCGCACGATTTACCGCAGCCCCATGTGTGGGCCCCATAACTAAAGCGATTGGATGATGAAAACGACAAATATAAGTTGTTTTTAAATAACTACAGTAGTTATTATCAAGTTATCATTGTTGGAATACCCTGGTGGTTAAAACACACTAATACGCCGTTGTTGAACAAGAAGACACCAGATTGCACCAATTATTGATTCTTACGTATAAGGCACTACTCAATAATGGTTACAAAGAATTACCGCTCAAAGATTTTATCGAGTTAATAATTGTCATATTGATATTTTATATCATTGTTGTTTCAATAATTGTCATTACACGATATTTTTCATTATCGGCAATAATTCATATTATCCTAATAATATTATTAGATAACATTATTGGCAATGTCTAGAAAGTTCTGCCTTAAGGAGAGGTTTGGTCACCTAATTGCGCCGCCAAGAAGAAGAAATTCTTATCGAAAGCCCCTCTTTCCTGAAACCGCCTCAGTTCATTAATATTGTGATTCTCGTAATATTATTTGTGAATAATTAATTATTGATTTATATGATGAGGAAAATATTGATTTTATGTGGATATAGATGGAGAAAATTTTTAAAATGACAATTGTTGAAAATTAATATTTTATCTTTTTCGATAAAATAATTCATTTAAATATATTATTTTAATAATATATTAACTGGTGATATTTTTACAACTAATGTGGGATATATGAGTATACGAGGAGGAAGAGTATTTTTGTTGCAATAAATGTTTAAAACATGTTAAACATGTTGGTGGACCCCATTTATTGATCGAAATTTGATTATAAATGTAAAATAGCCCGCTTGTGGATTTCTTGGTCAATTTCTATTTGGAATTTGGAAAACTTTCTTCTGCAAAGTTGTAGAGAATTGAAATTCCTATAAAAACTCATGAGATTCGAATTTTCTGATGAAAGGGCTATTTATTATGAATTATTGAAGTTCAAGTTCAAATAATTGATTTTGGGAGTTTAAAATATTTTTTGTAAGAAAAACGTTTTTTGTTGCAATTGAGTGGCTCACATGTGTTATAAAATGATCTGAAATCAGATTTCTAAGGTGGGCTTGAATATTTTTAAGAAATATTATTATTTTATTAAATTTTCGCTTTGGTGTTCTAAGCATTTTCCTATAAATAGGTGCTTAGGTTAGAATTGAAAATCACACCGAAACTCAAGTTTTCTCTCTATATTATCGAGCGTATTCTTGTGAGTATTTTGAGTATACTTTGAGTATTGCTAGATTTGCAAGTTCCTTCAAAGACTATACCCTTGATTCTAGCTGTAAGTAATTGATCTTTCGAGGTAAGGGATATTATTTTTTCAGAATGATATTATTTCTTCAATATCATTATCTCAAATGTTGATCCGAAGTTTTTATCAAATTTGGAACTTTTTCATGCTCATGGTTACTATTCATGGGTTACTATTCACGAGTTACTATTCATGAGTTACTATTCACGAAGTTACTATTCACGAGTACTATTCATGAAGCGTGAAGATGTTTTTGTGGAATTTCTATCTTTTGGTGTCTGAGTTACTATTCACGATACTAAGACTACTATTCACTTATACGACACTATTCACGATACGGTACTATTCAATTTAAAAATAAAATTTCTTCTTTTCGTCTAAAATATATATTCGGATACTAACTCCGATTGTATCCATGTTTTGATCATTCTTGAATTTTACACCACTATGATTATTTTTGAGGTATTTTTGGACGTGGATAAAACCAAGTACGAAATCCTTAATCCTTAATCCTTGTCATTTTGTTTCACCGATTCGCTTTTTTAAAAAAATATTTTTCATCATCCTCGCCTTAAATGATGATATTATGGAATATCTTTGGCTCAGTAGTGCAAAGATGAATGATTTCTTAAGAATATCTTTGGCCCCAGAGTGCAAAGATGAATGATTTCTCAAGAATATATTTGGCCAGTAGTGCAAAAGATGAACAGTGTTTAAATGAACACGACTAATCGATGAATATCTTTGGCCCAGAAAGTGCAAAGATGAATATTTGATTCCAGATGTATATTGATTGATGTTACAGGATAAAAGATAGACGATGAACTTTTAAATTCATACATAGAAGATAGTAGTTTGCATTCTCTACTTAACTCTTCTAATGAATTATTATTTCACTGCGAATATTGATTTAAAATTTGTTGTCTATCAGTATTCAATTATATTTTTCCTCGTTGAAGACTAACGATAATTTGTTGTATATTATCTTAGTCATAATATTCTTTATCGAGCTAGTTGAGCTCACCCTTTTCCTTTTTGTTCCATTTTTCTCATCAGGAGGCGAGAATATAGCGAGTACGAGCCGGGGTATGGAATGAAGGTTTTAGAAAGGATTGTTTAGTAGTCCTCACCATTTTTGTAAAATAATGTATCAATAAATGTGATGAGGATTTATTTGAGTATAGATATTGTCTAGAAGATAATATTTGTATTCAAACTCACAGCTTTATCATTGTAATAATAAAGTTGTAGTTGTTTCGCATTACATGTATTGACAACTCGTAATAGGTGATGTATACCTATTTTGGGGGCGCCACAGCTTGGTATCAAAGCTTAGGATATGATCTCCAAGTGAGATCGGGAATAGAACTAGAGGGGGAGAGACGAGTAAATCCTTCGCTAGTGTGTCCTACCTAAGCTTATTTGTTAGTTGGTCAAGATATAGGGATATTATGTGATATATTGATTTCCTTAATTAACCCTTGTTTTACGACAAGATTTGAGAATGTCGAATCGAGAATATTAACAATGGAAATGAGACCGTGGAGATGCTCAGACTCACCAACGAGGAGAACGTGTAACAGTCGGCAATGTTCCTCCCAACAACAACACCATTGAAAGCGATGATGATGAACGAGGGATGTTTAGAAGTTTTTGCGCTCATGCAAAATCGATTTAGGGAGACTCGTGTTCAAAATACAGAGGAAATGATAGCAATTCACGGGTCACACAAAAGCAAGCGCTCAAAGAGTCAGGGACCACCGTAATTTAAGGGAAAGCCGATCCGATCACATGAAACACGGGTCAAACAAATTACCAAGATATTCGATGTCTTGGGATGCACGAGAAACAGAAGGTTCCATTCGCCACCTTTATGTTCCGTGGGCGAGGCGACTACTGGTGGGAGTCTCAGAAGCGTGCACTCCATCCAAATTCGCACTCAAAGATGTCTTGGGAGACGCTTTCAGAAGCTATTTAATGACAAATACTTTCCGAAAGTGTTCATCATATATGAAGGAAGTGGAGTTCATCGATTGAACAAAACAACACGATTTGTCTCAAAGACGAGGCAAAGTTTGCGAGTTATCCAGTTTGCACCTCATTTGGTGGAGAATGAGGAACGATGATCACGGATGTTTCTTAGAGGTTTGAAACCCAAGATACGCCAAGATCTCATTTCTCATAAATTTTCTCTTTATTCGATATGTTGTAAATGTGGCTCAATTATTAGAGCGAGATAACGAGTACTACCAACCGAGGGACCATAACCAGATCGTATCGTAGATAGCGAATAATGTAATAATGATAACTCATGAGAAAGAAACAGATTTTACAAAAATGGTAACCACTCTGGTAAATCATGGCCATGAAAATAGAAGAAGCGAGTCGAGGAGATTTTAAAAAGAGGAGATTTAACAACGACCATGTGAAGATGATGACAAAGGCTTAAAGAAATCGGTTCTAAGGGGAGGAGAACGACCACCGGGTCATATGCTACAAATGCGGAAAAGAGGGACATATCACCCAAATTGCCCACAATAGTTCAAGGTATGCTATAGTTGTGGAAAGGAAGGACATATCGCCGAGATTGTACGAGAGCGAAACCTAGTTCAATGGGGATGGTGACTCAAAAGATCGTCTCGAGTAAAAGTCAAAGTCAATGATTCCGGAAGAGCGCTTTGTTGTGATCGGTCATAATGCGAGGAACCCAAACGAGGTGATCACGGGTAAGCTATTTATAAATTCTCGCGAAGTTTATACCTTACTTGATAATTAAGCATACCCATTCATTTATCTCTCCCGCATGTGCTCAACGCTTAAACTTGACTCGAGAGAAATTAGACTTTGACCTATCTGTGGAAACTCCGTTAGAGAAACTTTCATCACATCCACTGCTTATAAATCTTGTTTGATTCAAGTTGGCACCATTACCTTACCTGCTGACCTTATCTCTTTAAAGATACTTGCTTTTGATGTGATTTTAGGATTGATTGGTTAACTACTCATCATGCCAAAATTGATTGTTTTCGTAAGGTTGTTAGTTTTCATATTCCTAACCAACCCGTTGTATGTAATTCAAGCAACTAAACCATTAAAATCGATCACCGTCATATCTAATCATAAAGCTATTCGCTTATTAAAAAACGGATGTCAAGCTTTCTTAGCCCATGTTATGGATTTGAATAAAGACACGCCAAATTTGAATAATATTCCTGTTGTTATCGACTTTCCCGACGATTTCCAAGAACTTCCTGGCCTACCCCGTAACGTGAAGTTGAATTCTTTATTGATCTTGAACTCGGTACAAAGCCCATTTCTAAAACCCCATATCGAATGGCTCCTATTGAACTTCAGAGTTAAAGGTCCAACTACTAGAATTGTTGGACATCGGTTTCATTCTGGCCCCAGTACATCTCCTTGGGGTGCTCCTGCTTTATTTGTAAAGAAGAAAGACGGAGTATGCGACTTTGTATTGACTATCGAATTGAACCATGTCACCATCAAGAATAGGTATCCTCTACCTCGTATTGATGACTTGTTTGACCAAATTGCAAGGGGCACAATTCTTTTCAAAATCGATCTTCGCTCGATATCATCACCAAGATTAGAATCGAGGATATTCCAAAGACCGCCTTGAACTCCTAGATGGGCATTATGAATTCTTAGTCATGTCTTTCGGACTAACTAATGCTCCTCGCGGCTTTCATGGATATGATGAACCGAGTATTCAAGGAATATTTGGATCAATTCGTTGTTGTTTTATTGATGACATCCTCATATATTCCAAAAGTCGTGAAGATCATGAGCACCATTTGAAGTCGGTACTCCAAAGGCTTCGTGAAAACCACTATATGCCAAATTGAAGAAATGCGAGTTCGCTTGAGGAAGTAGCATTTCTTGGGCACGTGGTGTCAAAACATGGAGTATCTGTTGATCCGACGAAGATTGAAGCAATACAAAGTTGGGATCGACCGAAGTCGGTGACAGAAGTACGTAGTTTTTTGGGCTTAGCTGGTTATTATCGGAGATTCGTGGAAGGGTTTTCTCGAATCGCTACTCCATTAACTCAAATTTAACTCTAAGGATACAAAATTCATTTGGAGCGAAGAATGCGAGAAAAGTTTCCAAGAGCTTAAGAGGAGACTTATTTCGCAGACTGTTCTAACAATACCATCTGGTTCGGATGGATTTGTTATCTACAGCGATGCTTCAGGCAAAGGGTTAGGATGTGTTCTCATGCAACGTGGGAAAGTCATAGCCTATGCCTCGCGACAACTTAAAGAGTATGAGAGGAATTATCCTACTCATGATCTAGAGTTGGCAACAGTCGTTTTCGCGCTAAAAATATGGAGGCACTATCTATATGGGGAGAAAGTGGAGATATATTCAAACCATAAAAGCCTTAAATATTTCTTCACTCAAAAAGAACTCAACATGCGGCAGCGACGTTGGCTCGAGCTATTGAAAGACTACGACCACACTATTCAATACCATCCTGGTAAAGCGAACGTGGTAGCTGACGCATTGAGTAGAAGATCATATGCGGGAACGAATGCGATGATGTCAAGTATACGACAGAGCCAACTTTAATAGAAAAAGTTAAGGTTGCTCAAGCCACCGAATCCCGAGATCGCGTATGAAGAAGAAAGTACAAGAAGGAGCTATTCCTAAGCGAGAATTGATGAAGAAGGAATACTTGAGTCCACTCTCTAGACTTTGTGTTCCTAACGACTGATTTGAAGTACAAGATTATGATGGAGGCACACAATACGCCATTTGCAATCCATCCTCGAAGTACTAAAATGTATCGTGATCTTCGACATACATTTTGGTGGAACAATATGAAGAGAGAGATTGCAAAGTTTATCTCGATGTGTTTAACTTGCCAACGTAAAAAGGCGAGCATCTTGTACCTAAGGGTCCGCTTGCAACCACTTGAGATTCCGAAATTGAAGTGGGAACACATTACTATGGATTTTGTTACGGGTCTTCCTACGGCTTCTCAAGGCATCAATGCTATTTGGGTTATTGTTGATAGATTAACCAAGTCCGCTCATTTCTTGCCGATAGGGAGACTTATTCCTCGAACGCCTTGCTAGTATGTACGTGAATGAGATTGTGAGGTTGCATGGCATGCCTGTATCCATAGTTTCGATCGTGACCCAAGATTCACTTCAAGATTTTGGGTTAGCTTGCAAAAAGCTATGGGCACGGATTTGCGATTTAGTTCGCATACCATCCCCAAACCAGACGGACAATCGTAGAGGACTATTCAAACTCTTGAAGATCTATTAAGACTCGTGTCCTAGACTTCAAGGGTAGTTGGGATAAGTATTTACCATTGGTGGAATTCTCCTACAACAACAGCTTATCGTGCAAGTATAGTGTGACTCCATTTGAAGCATTATATGGACGAAAATGTCGCTTCCAATATGTTGGGATGAGGTGGGTGAAGCAACATTGTTGGGACCCGAAAGTTAGTACGTATGACTCACCGAAAAGATCCAAATGATTCGACAACGATACAAACGGCACAAGATCGACAAAAGAGTTATGCGATCTTCATCGAAAGGACGTGGAATTTAATGTAGGGATCATGTATTGTTGAAGTTGCTCCATGGAAGGGAGTTACAAGATTTGGAAAGAGAGGAAAGCTCAATCCACGATTTATCGTCCATTTCAAATTCTTGACCAAGTAGGAAATGTAGCCTATAGACTTACGTTACCTCCGAGTATGTCTCGTGTTCATAATGTGTTTCATATATCCGCATTTCGTAAATATGTGAAAGACCCGAACCACGTTATTGAAGTTAGAACCGGACGAGATAGCCAAGACTTAACGTATGAGGAGGTACCGCCAAGATCTTGGATAGGAAGGAGCATGTCCTACACGCCAAGAAAGGTCATACCACAAGTTAAAGTTTTGTGGAGGAATCATGCTATAGAGGAAATGACCCGAATTGGAAACGAAATGAAAGCGAGGTATCCTCACCTTTTCAAACACTGTGTATCGCGTCGCCAATTTCGAGGACGAAAATTTCATAAGGAGGGAGGTTGTAAGACCCCAAATTTTTATTAATAAAAGGAATTTCCTTTATTTATTATTTTGAAATAGTAAGGGTTGATTTGATTAATGTGGATAGTTAAGGGTTAAATACGCAAATATTTCAAAATAAGCAAGTGGTTATAAAATATTCATTATCGTCTTGGAATATTCGTTTGGTCGTGGAATATTCGTCTTCGTCTTGGGAATATTCGTATTTTACCACAAGAGCCATGTGTGGGCCCCATAACGGAAAGCGATTGGATGAAGAAAACGACAAATATAAGTTGTTTTTAAATAACGACGTAGTTGTTACCGTTAATACTGTTGGAATACCCGGTGGTTAAAACACACTAATACGCGTTGTTGAACAAGAAGATACCAGTATTGCAACCAATTATTGATTCTTACGTAAGAAGGCACTACTCAATAATGGTTACAGAATTACCGCTCAAGATTTTATCGAGTTAATAATTGTCATACTGATATTTTATATTGTCATTGTTTCAATAATTGTCATTACACAAGATTTTTCATTATCGAAGCAATAATTCATATTATCCTAATAATATTATTAGATAACATTATTGGCAATGTCTAGAAAGTTCTCGCCTAAGGAGAGGTTTGGTCACCTAATCATGCGCGCCAAGAAGAAGAAATTCTTATTGAAAGCCCCTCTTCCTGTGAACCGCCTCGTTGTCAATATTGTGATTCTCAGTAATATTATTTGTGAATAATTAATTATTGATTTATATGATGAGGAAAATATTGATTTTATGTGGATATAGATGGAGAAAATTTTTAAAATGACAATTGTTGAAAATTAATATTTTATCTTTTTCGATAAAATAATTCATTTAAATATATTATAATAATAATATATTAACTGGTGATATTTTTACAACGAATGTGGGATATATGAGTATACGAGGAGGAAGAGTATTTTTGTTGCAATAAATGTTTAAAACATGTTAAACATGTTGGTGGACCCCATTTATCGACCGAAATTTGATTATAATACCGTAAAATCGCCTGCTTGTGGATTTCGGTCAATTTCTATTTGGAATTTGGAAAAACTTTCTTCTGCAAAGTTGTAGAGAATTGAAATTCCTATAAAAACTCATGAGATTCAAATTTTCTGATGAAAGGGCTATTTATTATGAATTATTGAAGTTCAAGTTCAAATAATTGATTTTTGGAGTTTAAAATATTTTTTGTAAAGAAAACGTTTTTGTTGCAATTGAGTGGCTCACATGTGTTATAAATGATCTGAAATCAGATTTCTAAGGTGGGCTTGAATATTTTTAAGAAATATTATTATTTTATTAAATTTTCTCTTTGTGTTCTAAGCATTTTCCTATAAATAGGTGCTTAGGTTAGAATTGAAAATCACACCGTAAATCAAGTTTTCTCTCTATATTATCGAGTTTATTCTTGTGAGTATTTTGAGTATACTTTGAGTATTGCTAGATGGTGCAAGTTCCTTCAAAGACTATACCCTGATTCTCAGCTAGAAGTACTCGATCTTCGAGGTAAGGGATATTATTTTTTCAGAATGATATTATTTCTTCAATATCATTATCTTCAAATGTTGATCTGAAGTTTTATCAAATTTGGAACTTTTTCATGCTCTGGGTTACTATTCATGGGTTACTATTCACGAAGTTACTATTCATGAGTTACTATTCACGAGTTACTATTCACGAGTACTATTCATGAAGCGTGAAGATGTTTTTGTGGAATTTCTATCTTTTGGTGTCTGAGTTACTATTCACGATACGGCACTATTCACTTATACTATTACACTATTCACGTATACTTGTACTATTCAATCGAAAAATAAAATTTCTTCTTTTCGTCTAAAATATATATTCTGATACTAACTCGATTGTATCCATGTTTTGATCATTCTTGAATTTTACACCACTATGATTATTTTTGAGGTATTTTTGGACGTGGATAAAACCAAGTACGAATCCTTAATCCTTAATCCTTGTCATTTTGTTTCACCGGATTCGCTTTCTTTAAAAAAAAATATTTTCATCATCCTCATTTTAAATGATGATATTATGGAATATCTTTGGCCTCAGTAGTAAAGATGAATGATTTCTTAAGAATATCTTCTTTGGCCCAGTAGTGCAAAGATGAATGATTTCTGAAGAATATCTTTGGCCCGTAGTGCAAAGATGAACAGTGTTTAAATGAACATGACCAATCGATGAATATCTTTGGCCTCAGAGTGCAAAGATGAATATTTGATTCCGTATGTATATTGATTGATGTTACAGGATAAAAGATAGATTTATGAACTTTTAAATTCATACATAGAAGATAGTAGTTTGCATTCTCTACTTAACTCTTCTAATGAATTATTATTTCATTGCATGAATATTGATTTAAAATTTGTTGTCTATCAGATTCAATTATATTTTTCCTCGTTGAAGACTAACGATAATTTGTTGTATATTATCTTAGTCATAATATTCTTTATCGAGCTAGTTGAGCTCACCCTTTTTTTTTTGTTCCATTTTTCTCGTGAGGCTAGAATATAAATGAGTACGTAGCCTGGGGTATGGAATGAAGGTTTTAGAAAGGATTGTTTAGTAGTCCTCACCATTTTTGTAAAATAATGTATCAATAAATGTGATGAGGATTTATTTGAGTATAGATATTGTCTAGAAGATAATATTTGTATTCAAACTCACAGTTTTATTGTTGTAATAATAAAGTTGTAGTTGTTTCTGTACCATGTATTGACAACTCAGAATAGGTGATGTATACCTATTTTGGGGACGTCACATGTACTATTAGGGGAGGTGGTGCAAGTTTGATAATACTTGTAGGACTAAATTAAAAATGAAGGAAAAGATGAAGGTATTATACTGTAATATTCGATCCCCAAAAAGTACAATTATCGAAACTATATTTTCCTATAAATAAAATCTCATTCTTCTTTCATTCTCATCAATTCACTAAGACTGACAAGAGCAATTATAGAAATAATATCCTCTCTCGATTCCATCCAACTCCACAAAGAATTGTTGATCATGCAATTCATAGATTAAAGCTCAAATCAATATAGACAATCCTCACAATAGAACATAATAATTGACAGCGAAGCATATTAAAATAAACTACACAATAAGATCCATTGTAATCTCAAACAAAGAATTAGTTCATTGAATTAAAACTAAGAATCCACAATTGAAAACACATTAAAAGACAAAGATAAAAGAAGATAAGAAGATAGAATCTATTGTCTATAGATTTGAAGCTCCCTCCTTGCTCCTACTTTGAATCTTCAATGGTCTCCAAGTTGCTTCAATCTCCAAATCTAATTAGAACTAGTGTTTTGATCTAATTTACTCTAATCTAATCTAATGGAATGCTCTCTCCCCTCCAATCTCTCCTAATCTCCTAACATATATACCTCTAATCCTTGTTATTCCCCTCCTTTTATAAGCCTTTTTACATGTCTTTAAGTTCTCTTGGAAGTCCTTGAGTCAATTGGATCGAAAACAATCCTTTCCGAACTCAAATTTGGCCAAAAAACGTCTTCTCTACGCATACCCCCACCCCGGCGGGGGTTTAGGCTTGCACAGGGCCCGCCCCGACGGGGGTCCTTACTGTCTAACAGCTGCTATGCCCGCCCCGACGGGCAATTTGTTAAGGGAAAGCCCCCCCGGCGGGGTCTCTGTCATCACAAAGATCCTCTGTAAAACGGCCATAACTTTTGATCCGGGAGGAGTTACGGGGCCTGCCACCTATCAAATCGAAGATATCGACAAGATCTACAACTTTCATTCTTTGAGGATTGAGAATTTCTGGCAGGATGAAGGTTGAAATTGAGCTGGAAGTAACTGCTATGCAAATGACCACCCAAAACCATGATGTTCGACGTCCGTTGGCACAACAATCATAACTCTTGCATCCGAACTCCGATTGGAATGATTCAAAATGTTTCGAAACGCTACTAAGATGCTCTACAATGTAAGCCAAGTTCCAAGCCATGAACATGAAAGCCCAAACGATGTCCGATTTGCTTTTCTTTACGTTTTTCCTTGCTTTTCCTTACCAATCGTCGCTCACACTGCTCCCAAATGTATAACCTACAAAATAAACACAAAATGCATGAAAAGTAACTAAGACACATGAATATAAGCAATTAATTCAAGTAAAAGATACCGGATAAGTGTATATAAAATCCACTTATCAAATACCCCAAAACTTAAACTGTTGCTTGTCCCCAAGCAACACAACATAATGCAATGCGATGCAATGAAATGCAACTAATCTATATGCCTACGAATCCAGTAGTATTGATAGAATTAAATCTATTCACTCGGCCTTAGAGAAATTAAGTAAACATGATAATACATTATATCAAAACTCATCAGTAACTTCCCAATCAATCATCAAATCTTAGACTGTTATCACTAATATAGTGCGTGTGTGCTTCACAACAATGTTAACTAATATAAAATCAAATTTAACACATAACAAGTCTCTTCGAAGGCATCATACAATGTAAACTCAAGAAATCCAAAAATAAGCTAGATCCAACTAAAATTAAACAATTACCAATATCGAGGGTCAACATGGGATACTTATGCTTTATTTTCATCTATAGGGGCTTTTTGCTCTTATTTCCCGTTTTATTCTTTTTTTTTCTTTTGGTTTATATACACATAGCTATGCAATGTCTTATTCCTTAGGCTTTTCAATGCTACCTTAACGAGCTTTCGACCATCGACTCCCAGACCATTAAGACATTAGGGCGCTAGGTGTAAAGACAATCCCCTCGGGCTTACTTACTCAAGTAACAAAGGCCACAAAACTAGACAAGCACGCCACGGTGTTTATTCATACTTTTTTTTTCTTTTTTTTCTTTTTTTTTTTTCTTTTTTTTTTATATATAGCTTATATACCCCAAATATTCCCCCAAACTTAGGTTCTTGTCTAACTTTAGCCATCACTACTTATTTTTGTCATTCTTTCATTCAAACTAGCATTATCCTTTAGAATCCCATTATGTATCAATTTAAACTCAATCAATCAACAAGGTTGTTTCTACTGTGCTATCATTATTATACCAGTTTCAAACAGAAAAAGATTCAATTCATAATAAGAAATCACATCAAAGCTCTAATAGTCAGTACTATACTTGTCTACTCAATTCCAATCTCATCATTGGCCAAAATAAACTTAAACTATCAAACAGCTGGACTCATGCAAGATGAACATAGTTACTAACTATTATTTTTGATTTTTTTTTAACAAGAAACTGAATATAATGTTATTCAAACTATACTACTATGCAACTACTTATGCAGTTGTACTACATTAATGCAAACATAATGAACCTAAACTAAATTAACAACATATGCAAAATAACATGACATAAACATGAAACTAAACATGCAATAATGAACTAAACTAAACTCCCCCAAACTTAGCAATTACAATGTCCTCATTGTAAGAATATAGCGATAAGTAGAAGAGAACTTCCCTGTAATTAGCTAAGCGTGAGTTGATGGTGGCGATGGCGGCGACGATCATTTTCCTATCCATTGAACCTCCAATACATGTAATGAAGAGACAACGTGGATTAGATTATAAGAGAACTTAATAAGCAAATTAATTCCTATCTACTAAATAAACTAGTAAAGCATATAAATATAAAAATTTCTGGGTTGCCTCCCAGTCAGAGCTTGATTTAAAGTCTTTCAGCCTGACTTTGTCTGGTCAATGCTATCCAATTCCTCTTCGAAAGTCGAGGAACCCTCCATCCATCGAAAATAATATAGCTTTTGGTAGGTTCCCATTTATGATAGCCATTGCATTAAAGTCACCTAGCATGCTTTCTTTAGATAAGATCACATTCTCGTACGTCCAACATCTAGGCATTTTCTCCATTGTGTCTGCGAATAGATTCTAGCATTGAGGCTTGTCAGACACAACAATTTCTTCTTCTATCTTCTCCAGCTCATCGCACCATGGTTTCGAAGTTGTACTCGCTTTTACATCACAAAGAGTATTGCCGACGACATAACTACCAATCGGACAAGGTTTTGCAAATCTAACCGGATTCTTGAACTGTGGAGGAGAAGGCACTTGAGGCATAAATAACATCGACTCATCATCGTTGGTTTTCACAATTAGTTCTTCACCGACCTTGTTGTCATTATCCCCACTTGTCTCCTCTTTTTCAACATCTCGAGGCTCATCCAGTTGTAGATTTGGTTTGGGTTCTCTGTCAATTTCGTCATCCCTGTCATAAAGCCACGTGTTTGGAGGAAGGTTGTTTACGGCGTTGGTCATTTGTTCTATCTGATCTGCAAGATTTTGACTTGACCTTGCTTGATTACTCATCTTCTCCTCAGCTACTATGAACTTGGACAATGATTCCCCCAGCCTTGAATTTTCTATTTCAGTCTCGGAAGCCATGTATTGAGGACTATTGGTTGAGGTTGTGAAACATTTTTCCATCCAATTATTAAAATTTTGGATTGACAGCTCCTGACTGTTTATAAACTCTTCTTTTTCTGCTATAGCCCTTAACATGAATTTCATAAACTCTGAATTGTCTTCTTGTCGCATTGGAGGTGAATATGAGAATTCCGGCGTGTATGTTGGACTTGGAGCAGAGTATTGGTCTTCATAAGTATAGCTCCATGACGAATCCGGGTGATACCCCCAAACTTGATCATAATTATCATATGCATACTGATTGAGGTAGTTACCACCATACTGTACCGGCCCAAGATTGATGGTGCATTGATTACTCGGGTGATTGCCAAAGAAAAAATAGTCACATATATTATCGCCATCCTTCGACTCATTGGGTCAATGCAAGAACCTCCCACGTCTTCGAAGTTGCCTCAATTTGTATTGGCTCTATAGAAGATGTATTAAGTCCATCAATCCATGTTTCCCTTGGTTGAGCCATGAACGTGTATGGCCATTGATACGCAAAGTCATCCATGGTACCTGAAAAGAGAGAAATATAGGAAGATAATTAAAAATAAAAATGTTTAAATTAAGACTAATTTGATTGAAATTAATATTGGTAAAAAATATTAAACTAATTTCCCGGCAACGGCGCCAAAAACTTGTTGGGTAAAATCTATATACACACAACACGCAAGTATACGTGGTCAACAAGTAATAAAGTGATAAGTTGAGTATCGTTCCCACAGAAAATTAGTTAATAAAAATCACCAAGTACTAACCCGTAACCAACTCAATCTTATTTAAACGAATGAATTTCAAATTATATAAATTAAACTACTATTAAATTCCACTAATTAAATTAAGACTATGAAGATTTAAGATCACAACTTCACTTATTGCTTCATTTAAGTTAACACACTTCTCATCAATTATTCTCTATCCTGAATTGTTAATCAAGAACACGAACGTAGTATTAACCACCTCTCGATGCACTAATACCGTATTAACGTCAATCCACAATCAAAATAGAAATCTGTTAAACACCTTAATCAACTAACCCACTATATCTCTATGTGAATTACAATCGAAGAAGGTTGAAGAATAAGTTCTCTATCCAATTACATGCGGCGTCAAGCATATCTCTACCTTAACACGAATCAAGTTTAAGCTACTAACAAAATCCTGAACACATGCTATATCAACTAGGTCTAGATTGAATATCCTCTCTCGATTCCATCCAACTCCACAAAGAATTGTTGATCATGCAATTCATAGATTAAAGCTCAAATCAATATAGACAATCCTCATAATAGAACATAATAATTGATAGCGAAGTATATTAAAATAAACTACACAATAAGATCCATTGTAATCTCAAACAAAGAATTAGTTCATTGAATTAAAACTAAGAATCCACAATTGAAAACACATTAAAAGACAAAGATAAAAGAAGATAAGAAGATAGAATCTATTGTCTGTAGATTTGAAGCTCCCTCCTTGCTCCTACTTTGAATCTTCAATGGTCTCCAAGTTGCTTCAATCTCCAAATCTAATTAGAACTAGTGTTTTGATCTAATTTACTCTAATCTAATCTAATGGAATGCTCTCTCCCCTCTAATCTCCTAATCTCCTAATATATATACCTCTAATCCTTGTTATTCCCCTCCTTTTATAAACCTTTTTACATGTCTTTAAGTCCTATTGGAAGTCCTTGAGTCAATTAGATCGAAAACAATCCTTTCCGAACTCAAATTTGTCCAAAAAACGTCTTCTCTACGCGTACCCACATTTCCTTGGCGGGTTTAGGCTGCTCAGAAGGCCCACCGACGGGGTCCTTACTGTCTAACAGCTGCTATGCCCGCCCCGGCGGGCAATTTGTTAAGGGAAAGCCCGTCCCGGCGGGGGTCTGTTTTCTGTCACAGCGTCCTCTGGTAAAACGGCCATAACTTTTGATCCGGGAGGAGTTACGGGGCCTGCCACCTATCAAATCTAAGATATCGACGAGATCTACAACTTTCATTCTTTGAGGATTGAGAATTTCTGGCCGGATGAAGGTTGAAATTGAGCTGGAAGTGACTGCTATGCAAATAACCACCCAAAACCATGACGTTCGACGTCCGTTGGCACAACAATCATAACTCTTGCATCTGAACTCCGATTGGAATAATTCAAAATGTTTCGGAAAGCTACTAAGATGCTATACAATGTAAGCCAAGTTCCAAGCCATGAACATGAAAGCCCAAATGATGTCCGATTTGCTTTTCTTTACGTTTTTCCTTGCTTTTCCTTACTAATCGTCGCTCACACCGCTCCCAAATGTATAACCTACAAAATAAACACAAAATGCATGAAAAGTAACTAAGACACATGAATATAAGCAACTAATTCAAGTAAAAGATACCGGATAAGTGTATATAAAATCCACTTATCATTAGACACAACTCTAAACATCTAAACATAACATTAACATTAAATCACAAAGATTTACAAGGTTTAGGGTTTATACCTTTTTAAAGTTTGATCTTTGATTTCTGATCTTGATGTCTGATCTTGGCAAGATATATGGTTTTCACGACTTAACTTCTCTCTCTCTCTCTCACTCCCCAGTTCAAAAATATAGAAAAAGAATGGTCTTGGATAAATGATAAACTAAAGTAAGATTTTCTTTACTTTAAATCTCTAAGATTTTGATTCATGTATCTAATATTGCTAGGTGGCAAGGATTGGCTGATTGGTGAAGATATTATGCACATGGCATATCAAATGTGATGAGTCACCAATATTTGACAATATCTTTTACTTAAGATTTAAGAAAAATGGTATTTTAGTCATTTCGCATTCACTAAGGGTAATTTGGTCTTTTCCCCTATAATTTGAAGGGTATTTTGGACATTTCCCTTTTATTCCATAAATTATAACTCTTAGACATTTATACATAGCTTTTGAATTCCCAAATTAGGGTTTTGAATATTTGAATTAGGGTTTTCCAATTAGGGTTTGCTATTTCTCACTTGATTTCCCTGATAAATCTTATACGTAATCTACATCCACATACTTATGATAATATTTAGTATCACAAACTCTTTGTGTTACCCCTAATTAGGGTTAGGGTTCATTTATCAGGGTTTAGGGTTCCTGAATTAATAATTAGGGTTTCCCAGTATTCGATTAGGGTTTTTAACTGTATGTTAGGGTTTGTCAATCACGGATTGGGGTTTCGAATTCCTTATTAGGGTTTACTACGTTTATACCCTTATCTGATCAATCATTGATAATTAATTCTATATCGTACAAACACATATTCATCAATACAATTGTTGTAACTATATTTTCTACCGAATCCCTATCCGAACTTAGGGTTAGGGTTTCTATTTCCTGTTAATCACAACTCTACTCATATTTCTTAGTCAATACACAAATTGACCACTTCTCTAGACTTGTATCACATATACTTAGCACAATATTGATAATCAATATAAATATTAAATAAATAAAATAATAAAAAAAATTATTCGTAAAATTCTAGATCCTCACATTATTGAGCAAGTTTATTTACCCTATCTCAATTACAATTACGCATGTTTCATAGCTATGCTATCTTTAAGTCAAGCAATCTATTTATTCCTAAATTTTACATTGAAGTTAAGCAAGCCTATTGATTCTATCTCGTGTATGATTGTACAAGCTCTGGTAACCTAATTCGTTACATCAAGCGAGTTTTACTTTCCTTATTATTATTCGAAGCATATATTGTTCTAATGCATTGCTTTAAAGGAGGTTGTTCTAACTCTTTTGAATATAGCACCATACATGTTTATCATGGTTACTCAATTATACAATGTTGTTATTCGGTCCGTGACTTTGATAACCTTATTCAAATCCTTATTGGTGTATTAAACCTTTAAGTGGTAAGCGAACCTTTATTGATTGAATTAATCTATAATTGAATAGTGTTCTAAAATTCTAGAAACACTAATAAGTTAGTTCCGAGCTACACTTTCTTTAGAGCGGAAATTCTAAATTCAAGCTGAGACGAACAACCCTGGCATAGGGGATTTTGTACGTGTAACGTTTAGATATTTGTGCACAATACATGGTACAAAGGGCTGATCCCCCTAAGTACGTTAAGAAGGGTCTGTATGGTCTAAATGACTGTTAAGGTTGAGGTAATAATACCTAAATACCGGATACATAGTTCATGGTCTTAAGACCCTCAGATAATAACTTCGAACTTGTTTTCTATTTTTTTTATTCGTAGAACAAGTTCATTATTGTTCAACATTCGTTGTTCATTCTCATGTTGCTATCATTATTACTCTCTATATCAGTGAGCAATTGTTTGCTCACTCTTGCATTTAACACTGCAACTAAAGTAGAGAAAGTCGATGAGCCATCTACTAGCAAAGGAAAGGGCAAGATGTCCAAGAGGTGAAGACTTATGAGAATTTTTATTTTAATGAATTACGTTAAAGACTTGTTTTATTTTATGATGTATTCCGCAAAATTATGTAATAACTTTAAGGTTAGATTGCCTGGGATTATTTTTGAGATGATGATGTAACCCTTTAATGGGAAAGATTATTGCTTAAGTTATTTAAATTATGTATTTATCCTTTATGATGGGTAGTTAGATGTAATGGTTTTGGTAAGTGAACACCAAATCTTGTGGGAATGGAGTACCTAGATTTGGGGGTGTCACAGGTTGGTATCAAAGCCTTAGGTTATGAACCTTAGGTGGAGAAACCTTAGGAAGTAACCTTTAAGGAGACAGAAAACATAGAGGTGTTAAACTCTTATCGAGTTTTAGGGAATGGATTAAGGTATCCATTGAAGTTAAATAATAAAAGACATTATGTGCTATGTGTTAATAATTTATGTGCTCGCGAGTATCAAAAATGTTAAGTAAAACTTCAAATATTTTGTTGTCAGGATGTCTAACGAAGGAGGATCCAGTCCAGCTAGGGAAGTGATACCTCAGATACCAAGTGACGACGAACCCCGGGATATTCACGTAGTACGGGAGCAGTTGATCTAGGAGGATGAGCCTGTGACCGATCCCGAGGAGGATAGTTGTGAGGAGATAGATGAGGATGATGATGAAGAGGATCCTGTGGAGTTTCCACCAAACTCCATATCAGCTGAGATGTATGGCGCTCTGTATGATCGTAACATAGAATTATATAATAAAGTTGAGGAGCTAAAGGAGATGGTTGAGATGCATCACACTTCAATGGAGCAGAAGGATGCAGAGATTCAGGAACTCGACTCACGCCTTGGAAACACGGAGTGGGACTTGGCTCATACAAAGGGATAACATGAAGATCTGTTAGCAGTAAACGAAAAGATGAAGACTAACATTGAGAAATTGAAAGATGACTTCAAAGAGGAATCAGCTAAACGTGGAAGAGCAGAGGTTGCTTGGATGAAGGCGACTCAACGTGCAGACCGTGCTGAGGCTAAAGTCAAAGTGAAGAAGGCCAAGATGAATAAGATGGATGACGCTTTTAATTCTTTGATTGATAGGGCCCAGGATCGAGTCTTTTATTACCCACCTCGTGATGGATCGTAGAACAGCGTATCGAATTATGGAGGAGGAACGTCGAGAAGCCTTACGACGTCTTAATATGTCTAGATAAAGCGAATAATAATAATAATAATAATATGTGGTTAATTATGTGAATAAATAAATTATGAATCCCTTAGTTTGAGATGAATAAAGGGTTAGTATGAGTATGTAATCCTGAAACTTGTCTAGTTCAGGAAAGTGAATGTTAATAGCGGTTATGCTATCTTTAACATATTTTAAAATGTTATAAATGACTAAAATATCAAAGTTTATTTGAAAAGTTATGTGTTATAGCTTTAATCTTAGAATGTTTAAGTTAAACTTCAAATACCCAAGAAGTTGAGTAATGAACTAATAAGCGTATATTTTAACAGAAAATGCCTCCTAGAAGAAGATAACCACATCAAAAAGCACCTCCTGAGGGGTCTACTAATAATAACAATGAGGCCAATGCTAATTCGGTTCAGCAGTTGGTAACTCTGTTGATGGGTGCACTTGCGAATCAACCGCAAGCTCAAGTCACGACCTTTAAGGAATTCAAAGCGGTTGGACCGCCAGAGTTTCAAGGGTCTATGAATCCAGTGGAAGCCCAAATCTGGATCATGGAAATGGAGAAGGTGTTCGACGTTGCTAGAGTGAACAAGGATCAGAGGACTGTGTTCGCAACGTTTGTGCTGAAGTCTGAAGCTAGCTACTAGTGGCAGACAAATAAGGTTCGTGGGGGACAAGGAGTGGTAACGTGGGATAAATTTAAGGAGATGATTTTCGAAATGTATTTTCCAGCAAGTTCTCAGAATCAGTTGGAAGTGCAATTTCTGGAGCTGAAATAAGGAACTATGACAGTGCCAGAATATGCTGTGAAGTTTAACGAGTTGGCAAGGTTTTCCACATATCAAGTCAATATCGACGAGCATAAAGCGAGAAGGTTCGAACAAGGATTGAAGCCCTGGCTTTACAGCAAGGTTTCAATGTTCCAGCTGAATACATTTGCAGCTGTACTGGAGAAGGCAATTATCGCGGAAGGTGGAAGCGATGCCTTGACTAAGTACAACCAAGAACAGAAGAAAATGAAGACTTAGAATGAAAATAAGGCTGGCGGAAGTAACGTTGGACGTAACAATCAGAAGAGGAAATGGAGTGAGAATTCGACTGCGAGAGGATAATAAGGAAATCAGCCGAAGAAAAAGTTTGAAGCTTGCGCGACTTGTGGTAAGAACCATACTGGGGTATGTTTAAAGGGAAAGCGGGTGTGTTTCAACTATGGTCAGGAGGGACACATTGCACTGAACTATTTTAGTCCGAAGAAATGAGCACGCTTTACCTGTTGTTCAAAAATCGCATGGCTCGTGATTGCCCTAAGAAGCCAGAGGGAAGTGCAAGTGTAGGAAAAGGAAACAACAACGGTGGTAGTGCATTAACTATCACTAGACCAGCTTGGTCAAGCCGACCTACTGCGAGGACTTTCAATATGACAGTGCAGGATGTTGTACAGTTTAAGGATGTAGTGTTAGGTATCATTCCAATTAATGGTATTAATGCTTATGCACTATTTGATTTGGGTGCTACTTGTTCATTTATATCCGATGAATTTGCTCAAAACTTAGATTTGCCTCAGGAAGAATTAGAAACTCCCTTAAGTATAGAGATTGCGAATAGGGAAGTGATTCCTGTTAAATTCATATATAGGAATTATAAAGTGGATATAAAAGATCACGAGATGAGGGTAGATTTGATATCAATTAGACTTGGTGAATTTGATGATTGGTTATCCAATTACGGAGCGGTAATTGATTGCCAAAGGAAGTGTGTTAACCTTATGACTCCGTCAAAGGTTGTGTTCTTTGGCAGCAAGTCACATCGACAAGCAAGTTGTCTGACGGTGATGCAAACAAAGAAGTTGTTGAGACAAGGATGTGTAGGATACTTAGCCTATATAGTCGATACACAGAAGAAGAGTGTGAAGCTAGAAGAGATACCGATCATAAGAGATTTTGCAGACGTATTTCTAGATGATTTGACGGGTCTTCCCACGGATCGACAAATCGAGTTCGTGATTGATTTACAACCAGGAACGACCCCGATATCTAAGGCACCATATAGAATGGCCCCGGTAGAGATGAAAGAGTTGATGGTGCAATTGTAAGAATTGTTTGACAAGAAGTACATTCAACCGAGTGTGTCCCCATGGGGAGCACCGATGTTGTTTGTTAAGAAGAAAGATGGATCGATGCGGCTCTGCATTGATTACCAAGAATTGAATAAGGTCACGATTAAAAATAAGTATCCCTTACCTAGAATCGATGATCTGTTTGATCAGTTGAAGGGAGCGAGATATTTCTCGAAGATAAACTTGAGAAGCGGCTATCATCAGTTGAAGGTGAGGCCGGAGGATGTACCGAAGACGGCGTTCAGAACTCGATATGGTCATTACGAGTTTTTACTTATGTCATTTGGTTTAACCAACTGTAAGACCCCAACTTTTTAATAAAGATGATTTTTCTATAAATATCATTTTTAAATATTATGGAATGAATTTGATATAATGTTATAGTTGTGGGTAATATTTATAAATTTTGCAAAGTACACAAGTTGTTATATAATATTCGATTGGTCGGGGAATATTCGTACGACGGCACAATCATTGGTGGACCCCACAACGGAATTATTATCGAATTGAGAAAACAACAAAATTATTTTTATGAAAATAACGGCAGAAGTTTTACAGTTAAAACTGTTGAGCTACTCGGTAGTAGTAAAGTACAAAGAATACGTCTGGCGGTCATAATAGTAGCACACGGTATTGATTATCGATGCTTACGTGAGAAGTCACTCGCTTTTGTTTAATTATTACTACAATAATTGCCGATAAGTATCTCACGTTATTTGATTCAATTATTGTCGATATTATATATATTATTAAATCAATAATTGAGACAAAAAAGTTATTAATATTATTATTTATAATATTAACGATGTCAAGAAGTTCTGCCAAGGAGAGGTTTGGTCACCTAATTGCATGCTAATAGGGAGAAATCCTTATTGGAAAGCCCCCTCTTTCCTGGGAATGACCTGGTCGATTAATATTGTGAATTATAATAATGATGATAAATGTTATTAAATATATTGAGGTGTCTTTTTATGAAGTCACGGAAGTATATATATAAATTTTGTTTTATTAGTATTATTAATGTAATAAAATAGAAAAGATTTTTATATAAAACGTAATACTTTTATAAAGTTATTCGTTTTATTAGACTATAAATAGAATATACAATATTCTATTATGCATAGTGTTTTGCATAGTAAAATCTTTTTATATAAAACAAAATACTTTTATAAAGTTATTTATTTTATTAGATTTTAAATAATATATATATATATATATATATTTAGAATATATTATATTTTATTGTATAGTGCAAGATATAGTATCCTTTCTATTTTCCTATAAATAGGATGCTTAGTTAGAATTGAAAACCACACCGTAAGTTCGTAGAATTCTTCTATAATCTTGGAAAGCGTATTTCTTTAGAGTTTTAAGAAGCTTTGAGCGTAGTGCAAGTTTTCTTCAAAATATCCTCGCCTCTACCAGTTGGAATATTCTTCTTTTTTACGGTAAGGGGTATTATTTCTTTTGTATTCATGAAGAGAACTTCATTATTCCATTCTTTATTATTCTCATTGGAATAACTTTGTATACCTGCTACCCTATACTTGGTGAAATTCTTCTCATTATTCCATTCTTTATCATTATGTTAAAATAACTTTTTCTATGCTGCAATCGCCGCATACATGGTGAAATTCTTATGTTATTCCATTCTTTATTATTCTGTTGGAACATCCTCATTCGCGTGCGTTTACGCATGACCGGTTCCGTTATTTATTATTCTCGTTGGAATATCCTATCTCATGCGATTACGCCTAACTTTGGTTCCATTAATTATTATTCTCGTTGAATAACTCGTATGCATGCGGCTCTATCGCATGCATGGTAATTTTGTTGTTATTCCATTCTTTATTATTCATTTGAATATCCTCGTCGTCGCAATTTCGCTTTGACACGTTCCATTATTTATTATTCTGTTGAAAAAACTCAGATGCGGTCCTATCGCATGCCTGGTGATTTCTTTTGTTATTCCATTCTTTATTATACTCAGTTGGTTAAAGTTTTGACTTCTATACTCCATGAAATTAGTGGAATATCCTTGATATTTGCGCTTCATCCAGTATCTTTTCATGGAAATATTCTTCTGAGCATTCTTGAATTTTACTCTACAAAGAAGTATCATGTTGACAATTTGGACGTTATTAGTTCCTAGATAAATTAATTCTTGAACTTGTTTTATTGAATTCTTATATCATTGTCATCATCCTCATGTTTATTTTATGTTGAAAGTCATCTGTGGCCTGTAGTGCATAGATGGACTTGGTATGAT
Source organism: Panax quinquefolius (assembly GCA_020205615.1). Lineage (NCBI taxonomy): Eukaryota > Viridiplantae > Streptophyta > Magnoliopsida > Apiales > Araliaceae > Panax > Panax quinquefolius. The sequence continues at coordinate 65,217,501 of CM035155.1, forward strand.
TATGACCGTGATTATTCGGTATAATCATGACCGTAATGTTACAAATGATGTGGTAAAAGTCCTTATTGGCCCGTAGTGCTTTGATGGACAGTTTTTGGCATGATCATGACCATTGATGAATACACGAATATCCTTGGCGTAGTGCATGGATAATTTGTGGTTGTGATACTAATGAATATCCTTGGCCGTAGTGCAGGGATGATGTGGATTATTTATTATGCTGAGTCTTAGTGATAAAAGTGATGAAAAACCTTTTTAAATCATAAAAGATAGTAGATTTTATTCTCTACTTGACTCTTTTAATGGATTGCTTGTTCCACTGCAGTTAAACTTGATGTCTATTGTATTTTATCAATTTAACATTGTTGAAGACTAATGATAATTTATTCTGCATTATCTTAGTCATAATATTTCTTCTTGGGCTAGTTGAGCTCACCCTTTTACTTTCATTGTTCTCTTGAAATGAGAATGTAGCGAGGACTAGTCGGGAACTGAGTGACGGTCCGATTTATAGCATTAGTAGTCCTCACTATTCTATGAAATAGTGTGTTAATAAATGTATTGAGGACTTATTTTGAGTTTTAATACTTGCCTCAGAAGACAATATTTGTATTAAAACTCACAAATTCATGTTGTATATTTAAGATTGTATTTGTATTCATACCATGTATTTGGCGACTCGTAATAGGTGATGTATACCTATTTTGGGGGCATCACAGTTGGTATCAAAGCTTAGGGATATGATCCCTGGCTAAGATGTGAGACAAGAACTAGAAGGGGAGAGACGGGGAATTCATTCACTAGTATGACCTACCTAAGTTTATTTGGTATTTAATTGGTCGGTCAGAGTATAGGGATAATATGTGATATGTTAATTAAACCTTGTTTTGTGGCAGTATTTGAAAATGACATCCGAGAATGTTGAGAACATCAATGGAGCACAGGAGACCATTGAGTCTCCACAGATCAATCAGGATAATGTGCATGAGGAAGGCGACAATCCTCAGGCAAACAACAACACGGACAAGATAATGAACGATGGAATGTTTAGAGGCTTTATGCAATTCATGCAACATCAGGCAAGAGCGGCTCCTATCCAAAATGCAGGTGGAAACACTGACAACTCTCAGACGGTCACGGCTAAGCAGTTCAAGGAACTGGGACCACCAGAGTTTTTTGGAGAGCCAAAACCACTTAAGGCGGAGACGTGGATAAAGTAGATCAACAAGATATTTGATGTCTTGGGATGCTCCGAGGAGCAAAAGGTTCCCTTTGTCACCTTAATGTTGCGGGCAGAGGCAGATTACTGGTGGGAATCTATAAAGCATACTTAACCTGCCACACTGAAGATGTCTTGGGAGAAGTTCCAAGAACTGTTCAACGACAAGTACTTTCCCGAAAGTATTCGTCACATGAAAGAGGTAGAGTTCATCAAGTTTGAGCAAAACAACATGACTATGTTGCAGTACGAAGCCAAGTTTGCCGAGTTGTCCCGGTTTGCGTCCTATTTGGTTGATAATGAGGAGAGAATGACGCGAATGTTTCTAAGAGGTTTGAAACCCGAGATACGTCAATATCTTATCTCTCATAAACTGTGTTTGTATTCAGATGTTGTTAAAAGGGCTCAGTTATTGGAGCGCGATAATGAGTCAACCCAACCAAAAGAGAGTAGCCGATAAAATGATAATACCAGTGAAAGCAGTCATCGAAGCGGTGACAACAAGCGTGGAGGGAATCAACATGCTAGAAATGGTAACCACTTCGGTGGTAATCATGGCCAAAACAATAAGAATGGACATTTCAAGAAGAGGAGATTCAACAATGATAGAAAGACGTCAGCATCAGCACCTGTCGTTAAGGAAGGAGAACGACCACCTATCATATGCTTCAAATGTGGAAGAGAGGGACACATCAGTCAAAACTGCGCGATGCCATCCAAAGCATGTTACAATTATGGAAGAGAAGGTCACCTGGCCCGATTTTGTCGTGCACCGAAGGCAAGTCCAGCTGGGATGGAGGCATCAAAGGTCAAAGGTCGTCCCAGATAAGACAAAACCGGTAGTTCAAGGGAGAGCGTTTGTCGTGACCTCTCATAAAGCAAGGAACCCAATGAGGTCATCACGGGTAAGTTTATCATAAACTCTAGTGAAGTATATACCTTATTTGATACTGGTTCTACTCATTCTTTTATTTCTCCTACTTACGCTCAAAGTTTAAATTTGACTCCGGAGAAATTGGACTTTGACTTATCTGTTGAAACTCCATTGGGAGAAACCTTCATTACATCCACTGTTTATAAGTCTTGTTTGGTTCAAATCGGTACCCTCACATTACCTGTCGATCTTATTTCATTGAAAATACTTGCATTTGACGTAATTCTAGGGATTGATTGGTTAACTACTCATCATGCAAAATTGATTGTTTTCGTAAGGTTGTTAGCTTTCATATTCCTAACCAACCTATTATGCGAATTCAAGCAACCAAACCATTAAAATCAATCACCGCTCATCTCAAGCCATAAAGTTATTCGCTTATTGAAAAACGGATGTCAAGCTTTCTTAGCTCATGTCACGGATCTAAACAAAAATACGTCAGTTTTGAATGATATTTCTATTGTTAATAAATTTCCTAACGTATTCCCTAAAGAACTTCCTGGCCTACCCCCAGAGCGTGAAATTGAATTTTGTATCGACCTTGAACCCGGTACAAAACCCATTTCCAAAGCCCCATATCGAATGGCTCCTATTGAACTTCAGGAGTTAAAGACCTAACTGCAGGAATTATTAGACATTGGCTTTATTCGTCCTAGTACTTCTCCTTGGGGTGCTCCTATTCTATTCGTGAAAAAAAAAAGATGGGAGTATGCAACTTTGTATTGATTATCGGGAGTTGAATCATGTCACCATCAAAAATTGGTACCCATTGCCACATATTGATGACCTGTTTGACCAATTATGTGACGCCCCCAAAATAGGTATACATCACCTATTCTGAGTTGTCAATACATGGTACAGAAACAACTACAACTTTATTATTACAACAGTAAAACTGTGAGTTTGAATACAAATATTATCTTCTAGACAATATCTATACTCAAATAAATCCTCATCACATTTATTGATACATTAATTTACAAAAATGGTGAGGACTACTAAACAATCCTTTCTAAAACCTTCATTCCATACCCCGACTCTACACTTTTCGCTATATTCTCGCCTCTCCGAGAAAAATGGAACAAAAAGGAAAAGGGTGAGCTCAACTAGCTCAAGAAAGAATATTATGACTAAGATAATATACAACAAATTATCGTTAGTCTTCAACGAGGAAAAAATATAATAGAATCTGATAGACAACAAATTTTAAATCAATATTCATGCGGAAATAATAATTCATTAGAAGAGTTAAGTAGAGAATGCAAACTACTATCTTCTATGTATGAATTTAAAAGTTCATCGCTCATCTTTTATCCCCGTGACATCAATCAATATACATCTAGAATCAAATATTCATCTTTGCACTCTGAAGCCAAAGATATTCATCACCGTCATGTTCATTTAAACACTGCTCATCTTTGCACTACGGGCCAAAGATATTCTTCAAATCATTCATCTTTGCACTACGGGCCAAAGATATTCTTAAGAAATCATTCATCTTTTGCACTACAGCCAAAGATATTCCATAATATCATCATTTAAGACCGAGGATGATGAAAATATTTTTTTTAAAGAAACGAATCCAAAGGAAACAAAATGACAAGGATCAAGGATTAAGGATTCGTACTTGGTTTTATCCACGTCCAAAATACCTCAAAAAATAATCATAGTGGTGTAAAATTCAAGAATGATCAAAACATGGATACAATCGAGTTAGTATCCGAATAGATGTTTTGGACGAAAAGAAGAAATTTTATTTTTTAAATTGAATAATACCAGTATACGTGAATAGTGTCAGATATCGTGAATAGTGCCGTATACGTGAATAGTAACTCAGACACACCAAAAGATAGAAATTCCACAAAAACATCTTCACGCTTCATGAATAGTACTCGTGAATAGTAACTCGTGAATAAGAACTCATGAATAGTAACTCGTGAATAGTAACTCATGAATAGTAACCCATGAATAGTAACCCGACATGAAAAAGTTCCAAATTTGATAAAAACTTCAGATCAACATTTCAAAGATAATGATATTGAAGAAATAATATCATTACGAAAAAAAATAATATCCCTTACCTCAAAAGAGCAAGATTTACATTTGGAATAATTGAATGAACTTGCACCAGTATATCAATACTCAAAGTATACTCAAAATACTCACAAGAATACGCTCAAAATATCGAGAGAGAAATAGAGAAAACTTCAGTTTACGTGTGTGATTTTCAATTCTAACCTAAGCACCTATTTATAGGAAATTGCTTAGAACACCAAAGCGTAAAATTTAATATAATATTAATATAATTATACAAATTTTCCTTAGCCCACCTTTTGGTCAAAAACACCAGCCACACATGTTAATGATGTCCAAAAAAAACAAAAAAACGTTTTTCTTAACAAAAATAATTTAAACTCCCAAAATCAATTATTTGAAGCTTGAAACTTCAATAATTCATAATAAATAGCCCTTTCATCAGAAAATTCGAATCTTGCGAGTTTTTATAGGAATTTCAATTCTCTACAACTTTGCAGAAGAAAGTTTTTCAAATTCCAAATATAAATTGACCGAAATCCACAAACGAAGCGATTTTACAAAGTTATAATCAAATTTCAAATAATAAATGGGGTCCACCGACATGTTTAACATGTTTTAAACATTTATTGCAACAAAAATACTCTTCCTCCTCAGTATACTCATATATCCCACATTCGTTGTAAAAATATCACCGTTAATATATTATTAAAATAATATATTTAAATGAATTATTTTATCGTAAAAAGATAAAATATTAATTTTCAACAATTGTCATTTTAAAATTTTCCCATCTATATCCACATAAAATTAATATTTTCCTCATCATATAAATCAATAATTAATTATTCACAAATAATATTACGAGAATCACAATATTGACAACCGTGCGCTTCCTGGAAAGAGGGGCTTTCAATAAGAATTTCTTCTTCTTGGCCTTGATTAGGTGACCAAACCTCTCCTTAGATGTAACTTTCTAGACATTGTCAATGATGTTATCTAATAATATTATTCGGATAATATGAATTATTGCTTCGATAATGAAAAATACCGTGTAATGACAATTATTGAAACAACAAACAATATAAAATATCAACGCAAGAATTATTAACTCAATAAAATACTTTGAGCAATTAATTCATCGTAATCATTATTGAGTAGTGCCTTCTTCACGTAAGAATCAATAATTGGTGCAATACCGCAGCAACCGCTCAACAACGCAGCGTATTAGTGTATTTTAACCACCGGGTATTCCAACAATGATAATCAAGCAACAACTACGCCGTTATTTAAAAACAACTTATATTTGTCGTTTTTCTTCATCCAATCGCTTTCAGTTATGGGGCCCACACATGGTCGCTACGTCGTCATTTAATATTCCCCGACAATCATTTAATATTCCACGACCAAACGAATATTCCCAAGCGATAATGAATATTTTATAACCACTTGCTTATTTTGAAATATTTATATTTAACCCTTAACTATCCACATTAATCAAATCAACCCTTACTATTTCAAAATAATAAATAAAGGAAATTCCTTTTTATTTAAAAAATTTTGGGGTCTTACAAATTACAAGTTGCCAAATTCTTTTCAAAGATTGATCTTCATTCTGGATATCACCAATTGAAGATTAGAACCGATGACATTCCAAACACGGCTTTCAAAACTCGGTACGGGCATTATGAATTCCTAGTTATGTCTTTTGGATTGACTAATGCTCCTGCTGCTTTCATGGATATGATGAACCAAGTATTCAAGGAATATTTGGATCACTTTGTGGTTGTCTTTATTGATGACATCCTTATTTATTCCAAAAGCCGTAAAGATCATGAGCAACACTTGAGGCTGATACTCCAAAAGCTTCGTGAATATAAGCTTTATGCCAAGTTGAAGAAATGCGAGTTCTGGCTTGAGGAAGTAGCATTCCTTGGGCATGTAGTATCAAGTCATGGAATATCTGTTGACCCAGCAAAGATCGAAGCTATTCAAAGCTGGGAGCAACCTAAATCAGTGACCGAAGTACGTAGCTTTCTCGGCTTAGCTGGTTATAATCGGAGATTCGTAGAAGGGTTTTCTTCAATTGCTACTCCATTAACTCAACTGACTCGGAAAGATACAAAATTCGGTTGGAACAAGGAATGTGAGAAGAGTTTTCAAGAACTCAAGAGGAGACTCATTTCAGCACCTGTTCTGACAATACCATCTGGCTCGGAGGGATTTGTCATCTATAGTGATGCTTCAGGCAAAGGGTTAGGATGTGTTCTCATGCAACATGGGAAAGTCATAGCCTATGCCTCTCGACAACTCAAAGAATATGAGAGGAATTTGTTCCCAAGCCTATGTTCTCATGTAGTTGTTGTTTTCGCACTTAAAATTTGGAGGCATTACTTGTATGGGGAGAAAGTGGAGATCTTTACAGATCATAAAAGCCTAAAATATTTCTTCACTCAAAAGGAACTCAACATGCGACAACGACGTTGGCTTGATTTGTTAAAAGATTATGATCATACCATCCAATATCATCCTGGAAAAGAGAACATGGTAGCTGACGCATTGAGTAGAAGATCATATGCGGGTATGAGTGCGATATTGACAACGCAAAGGCCCATTTTGTGTGACTTGCAAAGGATGGAGATAGAGTTAAAAACTCTAGGGACCCATGTGATGATGGTGAATATACGAGTAGAACCGACTTTAATTGATAAAGTTAAAGTTGCTCAAGTTACAGATCTAGAGCTGATGCGTATGAGGAAGAAAGTGAAAGAAGGTGTTATGCCGGAAGCAAGAATCGATGAAGAAGGAATACTTCGAGTCAACTCCAGACTTTGTGTTCCGAACGACCCTGATTTAAAGTATAAAATCATGATGGAGGCACACAACACACCATTTGCAATCCATCCTGGGAGTACCAAAATGTATCATGATCTTCGTCATACATTTTGTTAGAGCAATATGAAGAGAGAGATAACACTGTTTATCTCAAGGTGTCTAACTTGTCAACGAGTCAAGTCGGAGCATCAAGTACCAAAAGGTCCATTGCAACCACTTGAAATTCCGTAATGGAAGTGGGAGCACATTACCATGGATTTCAAGCATCGGTCTTCCCAAGGTTTCTCAAGGCATAGATGCAATTTGGGTCATTGTTGATAGATTGACCAAGTCTGCTCATTTCTTACCAATACGAGAAACTTATACACTTGAACGTCTTGCTCGTATGTACATAAACGAGATTATAAGACTGCATGGTATGCCAGTATCCATAGTTTCTGATCGAGACCCTAGATTCACTTCCCGATTTTGGGTTAGTTTACAAAAAGCTATCGGCATATCATCCTTAGACGGACGGACAATCAGAGAGGACTATTCAAACTCTTGAAGATTTATTAAGACTCTGTGTCCTTGACTTCAAGGGAAGTTGGGACAAGTTCTTACCGTTGGTGGAGTTTTCATACAACAATAGTTATCAAGTAGGTATTGGCATGGCTCTATTCGAAGCGTTGTATGGAAGAAAGTGTCGTTCTCCAGTATGCTGGGATGAGGTGGGTGAAGCAACGTTGTTGGGACTAGAGTTCGTACGTATGACTACGGAAAAGATTCAAAAGATCCGGCAACGTATAAAAATCTCACAAGATCGACAAAAGAGTTATGTTGATCTTCATCGAAAGGACGTGGAATTCGATATTGGAGATCATGTGTTGTTACGTGTTGCTCCATGGAAAGGAGTTACGAGATTTGGAAAAAGAGGAAAACTCAATCCTCGATTCATTGGCCCATTTTTAATCCTCGATCGAGTAGGAACTGTGGCATATAGACTCGCTTTACCGCCAAGTATATCTCGTGCTCATAACATTTTTCACATATCCATGTTACGTAAATATGTGGAAGACCCAAACCACATTATTGAGTTAGAACCGGACAAAATAGCGGAATATTTGACGTATGAAGAGGTTCCTATTCAAATCTTGGATAAGAAGGAACATATTCTACGCTCCAAGGTTATACCTCAAGTCAAAGTTTTGTGGAAAAACCACGATGTTGAGGAAATGACCTAGGAGTTAGAATCTGAAATAAAATAGAGGTATCCTTACCTCTTCGACATACCAGGTACGTACCCTAATTTTGAGGGCAAAATTTTATAAGAAGGGGAGGTTGTAAGACCCCAACTTTTTAATAAAGATGATTTTTCTATAAATATCATTTTTAAATATTATGGAATGAATTTGATATAATGTTATAGTTGTGGGTAATATTTATAAATTTTGAAAATTACGCAAGTTGTTAAATAATATTCGATTGGTCGGGGAATATTCGTTTTAACAGGGAATATTCGTACTATGACACAATCATTGGTGGACCCCACAACAGAATTATTGTCGGATTGAGAAAACGACAAAAATATTTTTGTGAAAATAACGACGGAAGTTTTACAGTTAAAACTGTTGACCTACTCGGTAGTAAAAGTACAGTAATATGCGTGGTTGCATAGTAGCACATTGTATTGATTATTGATGCTTACGTGAGAAGTCACTCAGTTTTATTTAATTATTGCTACAGTAATTGCTGCATAGTATCTCACGTTATTTGATTCAATTATTGTCGATATTATATATATTATTAAATCAATAATTGAGACGACGAAGTTATTAATATTATTATTTGCAATATTAACGATGTCTAGAAGTTCTGCCAATGAGAGGTTTGGTCACCTACTTGCGCGCCAATAGGGAGAAATCCTTATTGGAAAGCCCCTCTTTCCTGGGAACGACCTGGTCGATTAATATTGTGAATTTGCCTATAATAATAGTTATCACGCGAGTATTGGCATGCCGCACAAGATAGACAAAAGAAATATGCCGATCAGCATTGACAAAATAGAGAATTCGATGTCGGTAGTTATGTTTTCCTGAAAGTGTCTCCCTGGAAGGGAAAAATTCGATTTGGCAAGAAGGGGAAATTAAGCCCTATGTTTATAGGACCTTTTGAAGTGCTTCGAAGAGTTGGTGAAGTTGCATACGAGGTAGCTTTACCTCCAGAGTTGGAGCATATTCATAATATTGTTCATATCTCAGTATTGAGGCCATATAAGCCTGACTATAAACATGTTATCGAATATGAGCCCTTATAGTTTGAGAAAGATTTATCATATGAAGAAGTCCCTGTTCAAATTGTTGATGAAAAAAGAGCAAGTCTTGAGGAATAAGGTGATACCTTACATTAAAAGTAATCTGGAGGAACCACAATGCTGAGGAAGCTACGTGGGAACTTGAAAGCGTCATGATGAAGAATTATCCTCAGTTGTTTGCTTGATCTTGTATAGCGATTCTGGGGACAGAATCTTGTTAAGGAGGGAAGAATGTAACGAATAAATTTTTTGAGTTGTGATTATGGGGACAGAATCCTTTTAAGGAGGGAAGGATGTAACGATCGAGAAATTTGTAATTTAATTTAAATATTTATTGAATTAAATAAATATTTTAAATAATTTATTTATTGAGATAAATAAATAATTGATGAATTGTGGTGAATTAATTTAGTAACTAAATTGATTAATGTTAATTAAATTGAATAATGATAATTTTATTTGAAGGATTTAATTTAAGAAAATAATTAAATTAAATCAATTGCTTAATATTTAAGGAAATAATTAAATTAGATGAATTGTTTAATTTAAAGGAAATAAATAAATTAAATAAAGTGATGTTTCTAATTTATTAATTAAATTAGATATATAATTATTAATTATAAGTATAATGATAATAAGATTTTTATTATTACTATTATAAGTTATTTAAATTAACTAAACTAAAGTTATTTAAATTAATCAAATTAAAGTGTGACAAGTAGTAACTATATAATATAAATATTATTAAAATAATCTAGTTGGGGGATTAAGTGGTAGCCAAACAAGGCCTTTGGCTTATTCAACTTATGTCTGTTTGGATTTTATAACTGAAGCATACGTGGGTTAGTGGAAGCCAGTTTATTTTTCTACGCATTCTTTTCTTTCCAAGGCTATAGTCAGAGAGTTTGGAAGAGAGGAACACAGTGAAACACAGAGAGTTTGGAGAGAGAGCAAGAGGGGAATCACTGTGATTGGAGGGGAATTTCTAAACCTAATCATTATCTCGTGCTAACATAAAATCAAGAGGATTAAGGTATAATTCATTCCTAAATTCCTAAGTTTTAGTTTTTTATTTAAGTTCTCTGTAATTGATTTTTTGTGGATTTGTTGTTTCAAACGTTGATTATATGATTTGAGTTATATTGTAGAATCTATTGTCATCATATATGAGTGAGGTTTGAGTATCAAATTCGTGAGAAATTGGTGTGTAGGAATAAAGTAAAATAACAGTGTTTATGTATGAAAAATGGCTTTAGAAAGTACAAAAGTTGATGCTCTATATGTGTTATAATATGTAATTTGTTATTGGATTATGTTACTATGTTAAGAAACAAAAGCAGCGTAGTTTGACTCATGTCAATTGATTAAGAAACGAATTCGTGGTGATCGAATTCGTTAAAAGTGTAAAAATGAAGAAATTTGGAAAAACTATGGTTTTGATTCCTCAAAATGATGTATATGTAATGTTTTTGTATATAGAATGATGTTTAGCATGTGTAACTATAATATTACAAAGTTTTAGATGTTGAAGTTTGGTGAATTTTTGTGGAATTAGGATTTTTAGCCTATAACAGAGTCTAATTTAAGGCTCTATAAAAAGCTGGAACTTCAAATGCGTGGCCTTGGTAGAAGCAATACTGATACCAAGCAGCTAAACACTTGTGTATGTGCCAGCAGAATTACACGTGGTGCCCGATAAGTAGGTTTTATACCTACTTATTGGATATCAATTCATGCAAACTATGCTCATCTCAAGTACATTTTAGTATGTTTTTAGTTACATTTTGTTTTATTTTGAATTACTTGTAATTAGGACTCCTCTGGTGTGAAAATGCAGGATATGGAATAGCTTAGAAGTGGCATGTGTGATGAGAATAGTTGGTACGTGAAGCGAGTGGAGATAAGGGATTGAACAGTGATGAAGGAACAAGTAACAAGCAGTGGAGCAACATGAAACAACTGCAGAACATAAGAATGCAGAATACATAAGCCGCGCGGCCAAACAAGCTAAAATTCGTGCGCCCGCGCCATCAACAAGCAGAAGCTAGAAACGCTACCAGGCGCGCCCGCGCCTGTCTTGTACTAGAACCTCGCGCGGTCGCGCGCGTCATCTGCAGTTGTTAATTGACTTTATTTAAAATTTGAAGTGTTTGTATTGACATAAACTACTCTGGTTGGTACCAAACGCGATTATCTTTAGTTTTTATCAGTTTTTAGACTAAGGAACTAGGGTTCCAAGCTTTGAATGAATTTCCAAGGAGGATTTGAGCATAGACTTAATATTTTCTACATCTTCTTGAGAATTCAATCATTGAACAATCCATTTCATTTTGCTGGAAAATATTGGAGATTTGAACAACACCTGGGGATATAAACTACAATTGGGTTTGATCGATTCTATCTTCTTCTTCAATTGTTATAATTATTTTCCATGTGTTGCTATAATCCCATAATGGCTTTCGGTTCAGAAATGAACTAAATTCCATTATGGGATTCTAACAAATTTTGATATGTAGTCTAAAGTCAATGACCTGATTGCTTGATTGTTTGTTATCATTGGAATTTCTATTATGATTGATTTGATTGCATGAATGTTTGATCATCATTCATTTTACGTACTTATATGGAATTGAAAAATGACATGTGAGTATGGTTGTAATCATGATAGCATGCGTGTATGAGGCTGAATTATTTAGCTTTATATTTTGTGAACCAAATAGAAATATACTGTTTCACCGTGTGTAGTAACAGAAGAGCTTGTACTTCAATTCAATATTGTTGCAATTTCACATAGAAATATAGTGATTTTGCTTTTATTGATGATTACATGATTTCTATCACATGTGGAGGTTATGGAAGCAGGTCATAATGCATTGAAAAATGGTTATGTCTACTTTCGTGCTCTTGGCTAATTTTCCATAATACATGTATAATCTTGCATGAGGGTAATATTTAGATGAAATATAAAATGAAGTTAGAATCCCATTATTTCCATCTTTGATTAATTATTCTATTAATATTATTTCATTCGTTATTCAATTTAGATTAATTCAAAATTGTAAGCCTTAGTTTAAGCATATAAGAAATAGCGATACAATTGATGCATAATAATTTAATTTGAAACCTTTCTCCATGGATCGATATTGTTCTTACTCTGTACTACTTGTTGACCCATGTATGCTTTCATGAGTTAGAGTCCTTTTATTAAAATTAAAAAGGAGGCAACAAGTTTTTGGCGTCGTTGCCGAGGAAAGGCGTTTAACTGTATTATTATCATCAGTTTTAAGCTAAATTTGTATGACTTAGACAAATCTAATCTTATCTCATTTCTATTTTTGTTTTTGTTTTCGTTTCAGGTACTTGTATATATTTTATGCACACATGATCATCCAATTCCGAGTTGATACCTGCACAGGACAATATTAACGGTAGAGGTTGGAAATCGAGAGCGCATAGAAATATACAAGCAGAGTTAGAAGGGACAACATCTAATATGGCAGCCCAAGGACAAAGAGAAGAGCAAAGAGAGGAGCATAGGGCTTTGAGAGACTATTCAATGCCTAATATTAATGGATTGCAGTCGAGTATAGTCAGACCAGCGATAGCAGCTAACACCTTTGAGATAAAGTCGGGAACTATTCAAATGGTGCGAAATTGATAGATGCTTTGGGGGTGTCACATAGATGATCTTAATGAACACCTGTTGAGCTTCATCGAAATATGTGATACTTTCAGATACAACGGGGTGACAGAGGATGCAATCAAACTAAGGCTATTTCCATTCTCATTGCGGGATAAAGCACGAAGTTGGCTTCACGACCTTCGGGATCTATCACCACATGGGAGGACCTAGCACAGAAATTCTTAGCCAAGTTTTTCTTCCCAATAGCTAAGACTACGAAGATGAGAACAGCAATTTCCCAGTTTGAGCAGCAATAGGGTGAATCACTATATGAAGCCTGGGAGAGATACAAAGAGATGCTAAGGAAGTGTCCACACCATGGCATGCCAAATTGGATGGTGATCAACACATTTTATAACAGATTGGGATGGCAATCAAAGCCTATTGTAGATGCAGCTGCAGGAGGAGCTTTATGGGAAGAGCTATGATGAGGTCTATAACCTCATTGAGACAATGGCAGCTAATGATTCCCAAAATCCTACAGCCAGGATGCCACAGCCCAAAGTTGCAGCTTTGTTAGAAGTGGATGTTATCACTCAATTGTTAGCACAAATGGCATCCATGGCGAAGAAGATTGATTCGTTGATAGAGACCAAGGCAAAGACAGTTGCCTTTGTATGTGAGATTTGTGCAGGGTCACATTCAACGGACCAATGTGCTATCAGTTCGGAGTCTGTACAATATGTGAGTAACTATAGGAAGGATCAAGGACAATTTCAGAACACATACAACTCCAACAACCGCAACCATCCAAACTTCAGTTGGTCAAATAATCAACGAAATCAACAAAATCAGTTTCAACCACATAACCAATTTCAGTCACATTCAGCTCAGCAACAATTTACACCAAGACCACCGTATCCACCGGGATTTTCTCAACAACAACATCATACTCCAGCTGCACCTCAGCAAGAAAAGAAATCAGAAATGGAGGAGATGATGATGAAGTACATGGCAAATACAGAGGTGATGATTAAAAGCCAAGCAGTGGCTATTAAAAATCTGGAAACTCAAATGGGTCAGATGGCGAGCATGCTTAACAATAGGCCCCAGGGTTCATTCCCAAGTACCACAGAGGTAAATCTAAGAAGAGAAGGGAATGAACAATGTTAGGCGATCACACTCAGGTCTGGGAAATAGGTTGTAGGAAATCAACATGGCACGGCCGAGCCATGTTTACAAGGGGAGGACGCGCGGCCGCGCGAGACAGAAAATTTGTCTAAGAAGAAAGAAAATAAGGAAGATTCTGGACAACAGCAGGAAGAGGATAATAAAGTAGGTTCAGGTTGAGAAGCCCGGGAATAAAATACCACTAGTTCACTCTCTGGTTCCTTATCCACAGAGAATTAATAAGCAGAGGGAAGACAAGCAGTTTCAGTAAGTTCTTGGAGGTCTTTAAAAAGCTGCAGATTAACATACCTTTCGCTAAGGTATTGGAACAGATGCCTAGTTATGCAAAATTTATGAAGGATATCTTGTCAAGGAAGAAGAGATTAGATGATTTTGAGACAGTGGCCTTGACAGAGGAATGTAGTGCAGTGCTTCAACGTAAATTACCTCCAAAACTGAAGGATCCGGGCAGTTTTACTATACCATGCACAATTGGAAAGATGAGTTTCAGCAAGTGTTTGTGTGATCTTGGGGCAAGTATTAATTTGATGCCTTTGTCAGTATTCAATCAGTTGGGATTGCTAGCTCCAAGGCCGAAAAATATTTCGTTGTAGTTTGATGACAAGTCTATCACTTATCCACGGGGGATTGTTGAAGATGTTTTGGTAAAAGTGGATAAATTCATCTTTTCGGCTGATTTTATCATTTTAGATTATGAAGAAGATAGGAGTATACTAATCATAATTGGAAGACCATTCCTAGCCACAGGAAGGACCTTGATAGACGTTTAGAAAGGGGAACTTACAATGCGTGTTAATGATCAGGAAGTTAACTTTAATGTATTCAAGGCAATGAAATTCCCGACAAAGGATGAGGAATGCTTCAGAGTTGATGTGGTGGAGAAGATCTTAAATGATGAAGTAGAAAGCTTGGTGGATCGTGAACCGTTGAGAAGTGTTATGGCTGGAAATTCAGAATTAGAGGATGAGGAATTTGAAGAACTTGTGCACTTTCTTGATACTACTCCGCAATTCAGAAAATTCAAAACTCCTGTTGAGCCATTGAAGAAAGCTGGAGAAACGTCAGTGAAATTGAAGCCATCTCTTGAGACACCTCCAGACCTTAAATTGAAACCACTTCCAGACCATTTGAGGTATGCATTTTTAAATAAAGATTCAAAGTTACCTGTGATTATTTCTTCTGCACTAACAACTTTTCAGGAAGAAAAACTGCTACGAGTTCTTAGAGAGTTCAAGTCAGCTATTGGATGGACTATAGCAGATATAAAAGGGATCAGCCCTTCTTTTTCCATGCATAAGATCATGCTGGAAGATGATAACAAGCCGTCGGTGGAGCAGCAAAGAAGACTTAATCCGATCATGAAAGAAGTGGTCAAGAAATAAGTACTGAAATGGTTGGATGCATGCATAATTTATCCGATTTCAGATAGTTCGTGGGTGAGCCTAGTGCAATGTGTACCGAAGAAGGGTGGTATGAACGTGGTTTCTAATGAGAATAATGAGTTGATTCCAACAAGAACAGTAACGGGGTGGAGAGTCTGTATGGACTGCCGCAGGCTGAACAAAGCTACAAGGAAATATCACTTCCCACTGCCATTTATCGATCAGATGTTGGACAGACTAGCAGGTCATGAGTTTTATTTCCTTCTGGACGGATATTCAGGCTACAATCAGATAGTTATAGCTCTAGAGGACAAAGAATAGACAACCTTTACATGTCCATACGGTACTTTTGCTTTCAGAAGGATGTCTTTCGGTTTGTGCAATGCTCTTGCCACCTTCCAGAGATGTATGATGGCTATCTTTTCGGATATGGTGGAACAGAATGTGGAGGTATTCATGGATGATTTCTAAGTATGTGGAGATTCTTTTGATCTATGCCTTGATAATTTGGTGATGGTGTTGAGAAGATGTGTTGAAACAAACTTGGTACTGAATTGGGAAAAGTGCCATTTTATGGTACAAGAAGGAATAATTTTGGGACACAAGGTGTCGAAAAGGGGACTTAAGGTGCATAGAGCTAAATTAGAGACTATTGAGAATTTTCTGCAACCTACTTCAGTAAAAGGTGTTCGAAGTTTTTTGGGACATGCAGGCTTTTACTGCAGATTCATTAAAGACTTCTCCAAGATAACTAAACCACTTTGCAGTTTATTGGAGAAGGATGCACAGTTTAAATTTGATGAGGATTGTGTGTCTGCATTTGAGCATTTGAAAGGGAAGTTAACTTTAGCACCAGTCATTATAGCACCAGATTGGGACCTGCCATTCGAATTGATGTGTGATTCCAGTGATTATGCTGTGGGGGCTGTTTTGGGTCAGAGAAAGATAAAGATTTTTTATGTGATCTACTATGCCAGCAAGACCCTTACGGATGCCCAGTTGAACTACACCACTACAGAAAAAGAATTACTGGCAGTTGTGTATGCTTTTGATAAATTCTGAGCATATCTGATTAGTACGAGAGTGATAGTGTACACGGATCATGCGACAATTCCACACTTAGTGGCAAAGAAGGATGCGAAGCCTCGTTTGATCAGATGGATATTATTATTGCAGGAGTTTAATTTGGAGATCAATGACAAAAAGGGAACCGAGAATCATGTGACGGACCACTTATATCGACTAGAGAATCCGGGAAAGGAAGAGGAGGACAAGATTGTGATTAATGAATCCTTCCTAGATGAACAGTTGTTTGTGGTAAAAGGGGAAGTGCCATGGTTTGCAGACTACGCAAACTACTTGGTGAGTAAGATGGTACCTTCTGACTTGGTTGGACATCAAAAGAAGAAATTCTTGCATGATGTTAAATGGTTTATATGGGATAAACCATATTTGTTCAAATAATGTGCTGATCAGATGATAAGGAGGTGTATCCCATATAGCGAGATAGAGGGGATTTTGTAGGATTGTCATTCTTCTTTATATGGGGGTCACTACGGTGGAGAGCGAACAACGGCTAGAGTACTACAAGCAGGATTCTACTGGCCGACAATTTTCAAGGATGCTTATAGTTTCGTCCATAGATGTGACCGATGTCAAAGAGTTGGGAACATTTCGAAAAGAAATGAAATGCCATTGAACACAATCCTCGAAGTGGAGATTTTTTATGTGAGGGGGATAGATTTCATGGGCCCTTTCGTTTCTTTATGTGGAAATCTTTACATCTTGCTAGCAGTGGATTATGTGTTAAAGTGGGTGGAAGTGGAAGCTCTTCCAACAAATGATGCCAAAGTAGTCCTCAGATTTTTGCAGAGGAGTATTTTCACGAGGTTTGGGACTCCAAGGGCCATCGTTAGTGATGAAGGCAGTCATTTTTATAATAGAAAGTTCACAGCTTTGTTAGCTAAGCATGGGGTGAATCATCGCATTGCTACAGCTTATCATCCGCAAATGAATGGCCAAGCCGATGTTTCAAATCGGGAAGTTAAGAGAATTTTGGAAAAAGTTTTGAATCCCACAAGAAAAGATTGGTCATTAAAGCTTGATGATGCTGTTTGGGCATATTGGACTGCTTATAAAACTCCGTTGGGCATGTCACATTTTCAGCTAGTTTATGGGAAGGCTTGTCACCTTCCTATGGAGCTAGAGCATAAGGCATATTGGGCGATTCGGAAGCTCAATTTTGATTTGAAAGTTGCAGGAGAGAAACTCATATTCCAACTCAATGAGATGGATGAATTCTGACTACAGGCGTATGAAAATTCAAAGCTTTACAAGGAAAAGGTGAAGAAATGGCATGATCGCAAGATCATAGAGAGAACATTTGAGCCGGGACAAAGAGTTTTGCTTTTCAATTCCAGACTTAAACTTTTTCCTGGGAAGCTCAAATCAAGGTGGTCAGGGCCATTCATAGTGAAGACAGTTTTCCCACATGGTCCAACATAAGTGTTCGATAAGTTCCCGGACAAGCCGTTTAAAGTGAATGGACAGAGGCTAAAGCATTATTTTGGTGGCGAGGTTGACAGACAAAAAGTAACCTCAATTCTTTCTTCAACATGAGAGTCAGAGACAGTCAAGCTAATTAACTATAACTTAGCGCTTGATGGGAAGCAACCCATTGTTTCTATCTATACTTTTTATTTATTCAGTTTAGGTTGTTTGTGTTAATTCATTTTAATTTTTAATTATGATAGTTTGATTTGTTCTGCATAAGTACGTTGGTAGCTGAATTTGCATAGGACTATTTTTGAGAATAGTATAGGGAGTATGATGAGTAAATAGTCATTCTTGCGTATTCAGTAGTTCATGTTTTAATATGGTTAATTGGTGTTATGCAGGTGAATTGGAAAGAAGTCATCACTATGTTAATGTATTTGAAGATACATATTGGAAGTGCATGAAGCAGGGTCGCGCGGTCGTGCTATGTAGGCCTTAACAAATTGCGCACCCGCGCTGCATGTCTGTGTAAAAAAAAAAAAGTAATCACGCGCCCGTGCCATGTCTCCATTGAAAACACGCGCGACCGCCCCTGACACTGAATTTTGAAAAAAAATTGGGTTTTAAAATGTGTTGTGACTCATATCTTCTATCACTTGATATAACAGAGAGTCGCATTCTCTTGTTCTCCACAACACGCACGACTCCTCCTCTCCAAACTGTTCCCAAGTGAAAGTGTAACGTCTCACTACGTAATTGTCGCTTCAAATCTCCTACCCACGTTCAACATCTACATTTATAAAACTAGGGTTTTAGTGGGTTTGTGCAACATAAGTTTGGGGGTATTCAGTTATCACCTACCATTCACAATTGTAGTAGGCAAGTTTTCTTCTTCTTTATCAGTTTCAAATGGGTCCTAAGCGTGCTCGATCTCTCACTCCTGAGTCCTCATCTGTAAGCAGTCAAAGTGGTGACAATGTTGATTTCTCTAAATTTGTCAACTTGGATGGTCAAATTGAATACTATCGAATTATGGGGAAGTCATTTGTTCGTGAGTGAGGGTTCAAGCCAGATACGCAGGATGGACAGTTAGTGCAGATGATTAGAGAAAGGTGTTGGCATGGTGTGTGCTCTACGCCGACGGCTGAACCTATGGCTGTTGTGCGAGAGTTTTACTCAAATGTGAGGGAAATAATGAATGGGTTTTCTTTTGTTCGTGGGATTCAATTGGACTACAGACCGAGAGCCAATCGCCAAGTGTTCAATTTACCCGACCCTCCGGCTGGATGAACAAGTTGGGTGGAGGTTGAATGTTTGGAGACAGATTTGGATGTTGTGATCACTGATTTGTGTATTCCAGGGACTCAATGGACATGCACTCCGGGCACTAATCACCCTATGACCTTTCTGGCTTCCACTCTTAATCGTTATGCAAAGGCCTGGAATCTCTTTGTGTGTCCAAAAATCATGCCATCTTCTCATCAGCATGAGATTACAGTTGAGCGAGCAATTATACTATGGGGGATTATTGTGGGCAAGGATATCGACATAGGTTACCTAATGAATCAGAACATGCTGAGATATATGCGGGGAAGTACCACAGGAAGTATTCCACATGCCTCAATAGTGACCCATTTGTGTGCCAAGGCAGGAATTAGGTGGATGGATGAGCAGTTGCAGTTCCCGAGCCAAGACATTACGCATGCTACAATAGCAAGATTTGAAGATTGGAAAGGGGGTACTCCGCATCCAAGAGGAAAGGGTTTTATTCTTCGTCCTGCATCGTCTACACCATCATCATAACCCTCCAAAATGGATGAAGCAGGCACGGTAACCCAAGCCACTGCTGTTACTGGGGATCGACAGCTCCGAAGGTTGGAGCAGAAGGTCGACGCTATGTACAACAATTTTGTAGTGTTTGCTACGGGGTTGATAAGGTCGCTAGTGGAGGCGTTTGTGCAACAGGGGACTATGCTCAAGTGGCCATAGTTTAGGACAGCTGTGCCATTTCCACCACCGGATTCACCACCTGAAGAAGGTAGTGCAGCTGAGCACTAGGGGAGTTCTTCTAACCCTATACCTCATTCATTGGGACAATGAATATTTTAAGTTTGGGGGTATTGGGTAGTAGGGTAGTTACATGTAGTGTTTGCATGTAGTTTAAATTTTGCATTTTTATGTGTTAGTTAATAATTGCAGAAAATTTTTCTGTTTTTAGTCATTATTAATTGGTTAGTATATGTTTAATTGCATTATATGTTTAGTTGCTTGTCTCACAATTCTAGCTTTGTGGAATTTATGTCTAGCCAATGATGAATTTGAATCTTGAAGGATTGTTGAATTTAATGGATATCTTAAGCTTAGATATAATGTTTTACATGATGGAACCCATGGTTGCTGTTTAGATGCTTTCGGTTTGCACTGACGTGTTCACAAATATTTGTAGGCATAAGAGTTATGTGTTATATTACTTGATAGAAAATGTGGTTTTAAAAATAGAATTATGTGGAAAATGAACTTGGACTATGAAAAACATTGATAATCAAGCTTTGAGAACACATGGGTATGTTGTATATATATATATATATATATATATATATATATATATATATATAAAATAATAATAACGTGGCTAGTCTTATTTCGGGGCCTTTGTTACTTGAGTAAGTACGCCCATAGGGGTGTCTTAACACCTAGCGCCCTAAGATCTTTTATGGTCTAGGAGTCGTTGGTTGAAAGCTCGCTAAAGGGTAGCATTATTAGCCTAATGGAATGAGGCATTGCAGAGTCATGTGAAAAAAACATAAAATAGCAATAAACACCACGAGAAAGAGCGAAAATTGCCCTCGTGAGTAAAAATAAAGCAGTTTAAACTCATTGTTGAACCTTAGTTTGTATGGACATGTTAGAATAGTCTTTGATGCATTAGTATACATAAATCTTGATTTGGACTGCAATTTTTTATTTTGAGCAGTTTGGCATATGTATTCTTTGCTTTAGTCAAGTTTTGG
Source organism: Panax quinquefolius (assembly GCA_020205615.1). Classification (NCBI taxonomy): domain Eukaryota; kingdom Viridiplantae; phylum Streptophyta; class Magnoliopsida; order Apiales; family Araliaceae; genus Panax; species Panax quinquefolius. Next base: position 65,238,518 of record CM035155.1, read on the forward strand.
TGAACACAACACACACACACACATCATCTTTATAGCATATATGGATTACTTGAGTGTATGATATTATGTTTATGGCTTAGTTTGAAGTTTCATTCTTGAATCTGGATAATTCGCTGAGGCATATTGGACTGAAATTCTATGCTAGCTGGAAAAATGTGAGGCTCATTTGCATCGTAATCAAGTTGCATAGCATGTAGTTGCATTTCATTGTTTAATGTAGTATGCATTGCTTGAGGGCAAACAATAGTTTAAGTTTGGGGGTATTTGATAAGTAGGTTTTATACCTACTTATTGGATATTAATTCATGTGATCTATGCTCATCTCAAGTACATTTTAGTATGTTTTTAGTTGCATTTTGTTTTATTTTGCATTACTTGTAATTAGGACTCATCTGGTGTAAAAATGCAAGAAATGGCATAGCTTAGCAGTGGCATGTGTGATGAGAATAGCTAAGGCATGGTACGTGAAGCGAGTGGAGATAAGGGATTGAACAGTGATGAAAGAACAAGCAACAAGCAATGAAGCAACATGAAACAATGACGAGAACATAAGAATGCATGAATCTGAAGCGCCTTGTACATGGCAACCAAACGAGCTAAAAATTGCGCGCCTGCGCCACCAACAAGCAGAAGCTAGAAACGCTACCAAAGTGCCGCGCACATCTTTTACTAGAACCTCATGGCCCACAGCGCGTCATCTCTAAAATGTTAATTGACTTTATTTAAAATTTGAAGTGTTTGTATTAACATAAACTACTCTGGTTGGTACCAGACACGATTATCTTTAGTTTTTATCAGTTTTTAGACTAAGGAACTAGGGTTCCAAGCTTTGAACGATTTTCCAAGAATGATTTGAGCATAGACTTAATATTTTCTACATCTTCTTGAGAATTCAATCATTGAAAAGTCCATTTCATTTTGCTGGAAAATATTGGAGATTTGAACAACACCTGGGGATATAAACTGTAATTGGGTTTGATCGATTCTATCTTCTTCTTCAATTGTTATAATTATTTTCCATGTGCTGCTATAATCCCATAATGGCTTTCGGTTCAGAAATGAACTAAATTCCATTATGGGATTCTAACAGATTTTGATATGTAGTCTAAAGTCAATGACCTGATTGCTTGATTGTAGTCTAACGATCATTGCTATAAATGTCAGAGAAAGCTCCTCACTGCCAAGGACAACCATAATTTCCCATCGACAGTTCCTCATTGCCGGTTCTAATAGTGTCAGTATATATATCGGTACCAAAAAAAATTGGTTTCTCACAAACTATGTTTTTATACATTTGTACCAAACAAAATTGGTTTTTCACAAACTATACTTTGATATCAAATCAAAAACACTTTTCCACAACAATAGCTCATACGATTTAGTTATGTTTAAACAATAAATCATAACCTTTGAATAACAGAATTCATAAACACTATGTATCACCAGATCATAACTGATAAATATTAATTTTTCATTTAATAAAGTAATTTAAATGAAGTTGGCATTTGAAATATGAGATTTGCACAAAGTGCAGAAAAACTTGTATGTCTCGTCGACTATTGCTACACAGTCTATGTCTGAAGACCTAATATTAATAATACTGATCTCCAAGTTAGAATAATATCATCACAATATATTACTGTGAATTACTGCTATAAAATAACCTAAACACATTATCACATAATCCTATTGGTCCAAAAACTACCTAGGACTCGGTATCAAGTCAAACTATTTCAGTCTAAGTTGAATCTACCACAATTATAACATCTCGACGGTTTAGTCTGCTAATTCTCGAGCTTAATATAACTAAGACTCGATATAAACAGGTACAATTAACTTTGATAATTTTATTATTAGCCAAAAATAATTTTCAAAGACTTGTAATAATTTTTAAATAATTATTACCATTAATTCAATCACTTATATCGTATTTATATAATATAATTACCACAATATCCCTTTATCATTAATATTTATTTATTATTAAGTATTAATGAAAATCATAATATAATATTATATTATATTTATAATATTACAAAGTATTTTTAATACCTTAAAATCATAATTATATGATTTTTAAACCTTTAAATCCATTATCCAATAATTGACATTAATATTAAAATATTACTATTTTTATAAAAAATATCAAAAGTTATATTTTCTAACTCAAAATATTTTTCTAACCCTTAAATCATTTTTATATAATTTTAAATCATTAATTCTATTTTTCCATAATTTATTTAATATATTCATTAAATAACTTAATTACCATTAATATGAATTTATTAATGAAATTCATCACAAAATATCAAAAGTTATAAAAAATAACTTAAAATATTTTCTAATACCATAATATAATTTTTCATGATTTTTCAATTATTAAAATCATTTTTAAGTAATTTATTTAATATTATAATTAAATAAATTAAAGACTATTTATATTCCAAAAATATTAAATATTTATGAAATAAACTCAAAATAATTAAAAACAAATTTTTAGGCTTTAAAATAATTTTTCATAAGTTATTATGTATTTTTAATAATTTAAAACTAATTTTCTCTGATTATTTAATTAAACTAATTAATTTTCAAAAATATCTGTTGCTAAAGGACCCTATAGCGACAGAACCGTCGCTATAGATGTTCTTGAGCCTAAACCCAGAACTATTTTCAGTCGCTAAGTGGGAATGTTTGACCAATGATAGATCTTTGATAAAATGGTTTCTGGGCTTGTAATTTGGTTAGAACTGTAGTACTAATGTAATACTACAATCACCAACTTGTTTCATGGCCATACAACAACATACTAGCAAGATCTAGACTCCCAAAAGTCTTGTCATAGCTGTTCTTCATTTCTGGGTTTTCAAGAAATGAAGAACAGTTGCAGGGTACCTATTTTGGTGCTCTGTAACTTTGATTCTAAGCATTATTTATGTGATCTAAAAGTTCAAACATGTAGCATACATGTCAGGGTACAATACCATAACACGAGATCCATTAAACAACATCACATGAACAAGATCTGGCATGGTCAAACCATGTCTGAAAACTGTTCTTCAAAATTTCTGGGTTTTCCAAAAAATTACCAAAACAAATGGTCAACTCAAGTTTGACCTCGATTATCTTTGACCCTGGTTATGATTTAAGTGATCTATGGCCTTGAAAAGCTTGTCAGACGAAATCTGGAAATCTGGGCTGCCCAGATTCCAGTTGGTCCTGGTCGGTCAACCATGTTTGACTGAATATAACTTAAGATCTAGACATGGTATGGAGGTGATTCCACTTCCAGTCTACTCTCCTCATGGCGAAGAACAAGTCTATAACTTCAAACACAACAAATCTTTAACACATAAGGATCTATGAGCCTTGACATATGGCTGTCAGGCCATATTTTAGGGTTCTTGGTCAGTTGCAAAAAAACTCATTTTTTGGCTTCTAGATGTTATGGATCCTTGATATAATATCTTAGATCACTAAATAACATCCTTAGACACAACTCTAAACATCTAAACATAACATTAACATTAAATCACAAAAATTTACAAGTTTTAGGGTTTATACCTTTTTAAAGTTTGATCTTTGATTTCTGATCTTGATGTCTGATCTTGGCAAGCTATATGGTTTTCATGACTTAACTTCTCTCTCTCTCACTCCCCATTTCAAAAATATAGAAAAAGAATGGTCTTGGATAAATGATAAACTAAAGTAAGATTTTCTTAACTTTAAATCTCTTAGATTTTGATTCATGTATCTAATATTGCTAGGTGGCAAGGATTGGCTGATTAGTGAAGATATTAAGCACATGGCATATCAAATGTGATGTGTCACCAAGATTTAACAATATCTTTTACTTAAGATTTAAGAAAAAGGGTATTTTAGTTATTTCGCATTCATTAAGGGTAATTTGGTCTTTTCCCCTATAATTTGAAGGGTATTTTGGATATTTCCCTTTTATTCCATAAATTATAACACTTAGACATTTATACATAGCTTTTGAATTCCCAAATTAGGGTTTTAAATATCTGAATTAGGGTTTTCCAATTAGGGTTTGCTATTTCTCACTTGATTTCCCTGATAAATCTTATACGTAATCTATATCCACATACTTATGATAATATTTAGTATCACAAACTCTTCGTGTTACCCCTAATTAGGGTTAGGGTTCATTTATCAGGGTTTAGGGTTTCTGAATTAATAATTTGGGTTTCCCAGTATTCGATTAGGGTTCCTAACTATACGTTAGGGTTTCTCAATCACGGATTAGGGTTTTGAATCCCTTATTAGGGTTTACTAAGTTTATACCCTTATCTGATCAATCATTGATCATCAATTCTATATCGTACAAACACATATTCATCAATACAATTGTTGTAACTGTATTTTCTACCGAATTCCTATCCGAACTTAAGGTTAGGGTTTCTATTTCCTGTTAATCACTGCTCTACTCATATTTCTTAGTCAATACACAAATTGACCACTTCTCTAGACTTGTATCACATATTCTTGGCACAATATTGATAATTAATATAAATATTAAATAAATAAAATTAAATTAAATTAAAAAAATTATTCATAAAATTCTGGATCCTCACATTCTCCCCTCCTTATAAGGATTTCGTCCACGGGATCATCATCATTGTATACTTACTTTTATGTTTATTATTAGTCCTTTATTCCACCATTAATTCCTTTTAGGAATAAAAAAATATTTCCAGCTCAGTCTAAGTTTTATTTAACTTATCATGGCTCATAATTTCCTTAGGAAACACAGTCCCACAATCACATATTTAATGCAAAATTTAAAATCATAAAAATTTTGAATTAATACATTCTCCCCTCCTTATAAGATTCGATCTTACGAATCTTGATCCATTCTTTATTCAAAAGTTCATAAAAATTGAATCTACACACTTAATCATAATATTTAAATCTAATCGTTAAACACATAGAACAATTAGCACAAAGAACATTTATTTCTACATGTCCTTATTTATCCTTATCTTAACTTACTTGAACTCAAATTTCTCCTTCAACAGTAATTCTAATTTCGTCCATGTTTAACTATAGAACTCTTTGACTTATTATCTTATATTTTATACCCTTGGTATTTTAATCGTAGTAATTTACCCAAACTGTGACCTCCATGGTTCAACCACAACATCTCACAATAGTACCTATCGGTTTGCAACCGAACAACTTGGCGTCCCTATGGAAAATCTGGCTTTGATGCCTTCCCTTTTATTAATTTATCTCAAATTCTTTCTTTATATCTTATCATCCCATCTCTATCAATTATCTTATTCAAGATTTATCATCCTTCTCGTGACCTTTTTCCTATAACTAACGCTTCTGGATAGAGTTGGCTGAAACTCTTATCTCAATCTTAAATTTATTGAAATCTTTTATCAGTACCTCGTTGTTTCATTTAACTTTTAATATTATTGTTAAATGTTTCCTCCTTCATATGTCTCAAATTCAAATACTATTTACACTCATGGTAATCAATTATACCTCTTCTTTCTAGATACAGCTAATTCATTTCTTTAAATGACATTTTTAAATCATTTCTTTACTTCTCAAATTTATCTCTAACTTTCTTCACTTCAGATAAATCCTAGTGATTTATTCAAATATTTCTTCTGCTATAGTTGTCTAATTCATCGTAAATGTCAAATTTTTGATATAAAGTAACCTTAATTATCTTTACTTCTTATTGTTGTTTTAATCAACCAATTACTTCTAGCAAGATTATCGCACCTAAAACTAATCTCTTTCTTTGGATATAAGGTAACCTTAATCATTTTCACTTCTTTTTCTAGTTGACTTTTCATCCTTCACAAATTGCTTCTCGATTAGAAAACTACGATCAGCAACATCATCTTTCCCGATTTAGAATATATTTATTATATATCAACAAGTTTTACAACTTAACTTTTAATTTATATTACTACTATTACTATATAATGCACATATGCCTTAGTCATAAGCCAAAGGGTGAATTCTATTATCTTTACCAAACTTATACAAAAACTAAAACTTCTATCGTACACATAGATGTATTTACTTATACTATTCAAACATTCTTACTATTACAAATATGACGCCCCCAAATCCAGGTCCCTTTGAACCTCGAATTCGGTCCGCCATGATACTACTATCGTCAAACTATTTATATCTTTTATTCATAACATAATGAATATAACTTTACTTATTACAATTTAGAATATAAATTCTTTCCATTTCCAAGATCTATACAATGACCCCAAACTTTTATATGTTTCAAATCCTGGTCATTTACCATCCCTGTCTTACATCATATTCGATGTTATATAAATATGCGGAATAATTTAAACTTTTTCAATCTCCTTTAAAAATAAATCTTTTATTGATATCTTATCTTGAATCAATTGTATATCCTTGAATCAAATTATGTTATGATTCATTCTATTCAAATTACTGTATAAATCTTTACATCTCGATTCGAATTCCTCTATGTATCACATAGTGCAACCTAACATGTATTACACAGCGTAAACTACTATCATGTACATCTCCTAGAACATAAACGTGGTTCAAGAGTATATATTTAACACATAAACCGATCTCCTTCAATTACTATTGAACTCTATCAATCAAGTAACACGTAGTCTTTACCGTGAATCCTTAACCTGTAAAAGTGGTTATTTGGAAGGGTGAGCTCGACAGCCCAGCAATTCTAACAGTTTTCATGCAGCACATAGCATAAAACAACAAATTCAGTTTATGCATTCACAATCGATTAATATTTACTACACATGTTACTTCTCACATAACAGGCATAGAGGTTTATATCACAAGTATATCATCAAAGATCAACTTTCACATTTCATACATATCTCATATGCATTTCATATATAACAACATTTGCATGGCACAATATAGCTCAACTAACAGTTGCCGAATTCATATAACAAATAGGAACTGAAAGACTTACCTGATTCGTAGTTTATCAACTACGACTTAACTGCTTATAGTTATCCTCACTTCGTGTATTCCTACACAGTTATATAATCATGGATTCACATCCATTAGTCATATATTTCATACAGTCTCAATGTAATAATATTGTTACATTGTTCTTTAACTAGGTTCGTAAAACCTACACTTCACTTTATCATCATACGCTTAGAATAGCTAGGTATGTATAGTATACCTTAGTCACCCTTATATGACATCAACATTCATATACATCTATCACACACTTCACTCGCTATGTGTTCGACACATTTAAAACTCATATCGTTAAGTTCAACCGTACACACAAACGTCTAACTTAGTTGTAACTTTATACAACATTACCTATATAGCACAAATCAGATTGTAAGACCTCACAAATTCAAATAACGTATCATTTCTTTATATCTTGAAAACATTCCTTTGGACTTTAACATTTTGAAAGTCTTAATTAACATTCATCTTTATCACATAACATGCTTCTTAACACATTACATACCATACTGATCATATATAGTAATTATACAAGCATGCTTCAAACATCAGATCCAAAACAGAATCTATTTCAAACTGCAGGATGGCGCAGCTGCGCCCTGTCCAGGCTTGGGACGGTGCAGCTGCACTGTCCCCTAGCTAGACCAAGACTGAGCTTTGTACTTCCTGTTTTTAGTCCATACTTTAATACACTTAAGACACTTACACTTAACATGCATACACGCGCGCTAGAGGTCTTTACATACTTGTATGACCATTTCAAGTTCAACCTTATATGTTAAAGACTTTAGTTTAGGATTTCCATGAATCAAAACCAAATAGGGTTATGAAATCACTAGGTGTACTAATTAGCCTTATGTTCTCATAAAGAGGTCACATAATCTTTACTACACATGCTCGTACATATTCACATCTTTTACTCATAGCTATCATCGTTTAACACTTTAAAACATGCTTTAACCTCATGCTTGGTTTACTTCCATTATGTTTAACATATAAGACTTATGTTTAGTGACATAATGAAACATAACATGACATCTCAAGCCTTTAAAAACTAAATACTCATATGTAATAGAACTTAAGTTCGAAAACATGCTCGAGGTTGCCTTTGAAATCATTTTTCATGAATGATGCGACATAGCACATATAAATCATATCTAGGGATATTATAGACATAACATAACTTATAAATCCTTTAGAATCTAGATATCCATGTGATGCAACTAGATTTTGAAAATATGTTCAAGTTTTCTTTTAAAACCACTTTAAACTTGAACAATGCCACTCAACACATATAAGACGACTTTAAGGCTCTATTCATATGTAGTCAAGTCATGTTAACATGCTTACAAGGTCAGAATGTATATCAAATAGCCTTTATGCACCTTAGTTCTATCATACCAAGTTTTCTTGAAAACTTCTTTCACACAAGGTCTAACGAGTTTGATTATAAACAGTGGAACTATGTACACTATAGCTTGCTCATTTATGTGTAAAATCAGTCATGTGTATAGACCACTAAGTTTAAAACCTACAAAACATGATCTTCAACAAGGTTTGTATTCAAAACTTAAAGTCTTTGATAAAGATCTTATACCAAATCATGCTAGTCTTAGTAAAACATGCTCACATTAGGGTAACATACTTGTATATACATATCACACATTCTTGCACGCTAGTTTAAGTCATAGTACTTTACCAACACTGATCAGACTTTAAAATAGAAAGCAAAAAAACCAAACTCGGTTTAAGGTATTCTGCATCAAGCTACTCGATGTTATTCATGGCAATGGTCTCGTGTGTCTGGTTCGAGCCAAGAATAGTAAACCTCGGCAACTATTTAGCCCAAACACCGAAATTACTCACAAAATTGTTTCTAAACATTATTATAACAGTTTAAACATGTTCATATGGTCATATAACAACTATATGAACATTACCCAACCTCATCAACATCCAATTCTACAAAATCAAAAATTTGCAATTTCAAGAACTCGACAACTCTATTTACAGAAACTGAAATTGGAAAGCTAGTAATGGAATTATACCTTTGTAGTGTGAAAGAACTTGCTACTACTTGAACTCTTAAACTCTAAGAATGCTTGTATGCTTTCTACTCTTACTTAGAAAAATCTCAGACAACTTCAAGAACATCAACTGATAAACATGGCTGCTATTTATAGAAGAAGTTTGGATTGGACAATAACTTAGCACTGAGGTTGAATTCATGGTGCAATGCAATGAAACAATGGTTCAAGAAGGGTGGCTCAACCACTCCATACCAACCACCTAGCTAGCCATGATCATATAGGATTTAGCCTTTTGAAAACATACGTATTATAGCTTGTAGTCACTATTCATATCCTTGTGTCACTCATTTTAGGACAAAAGAAACTCTCAGCAACACTTAGCCTACACACTTGTACACATTTTTACTCTTATTCTATATCAACCATATATTATAACCTAATGTCACCATATGACTAAACATTTCAAGTTAGTAGGTGCTACATAATATACATATAATCCATGTACATTAAATACACGCATTAAAACAACGCAGTTAGGCATTATTGCCCGAGTAGTTCCAAAATTATTTCTACTACTCACATAACCACATTATAACATTATTTAATGTTTATTCAAACATTTAATCTCCTACCAGTTTCTAGAATACGTAGATATTTAATTATTTTTGTATTACCACCACATATGATTTCACTGTACCATTTGGTACCTTATATCATTAGTCTCAATTAATTGTCACACCCCATGTATTCTTAAGCCGTAGGTATTATATATATTACTACTGCTCACATTTTTCATATTACCCATAGTAATATTATTTAATGATTATACCCACATTAATATTTTAATTGGGCTAATTATCATTTACTTGGGTACTTTCAACCCACACAATAATTAATTAATATTAATCATTTCTTTTCAATAATTATTATGCATTCCTCTAATTAATAGAATATAATATTCCATAATATCACTTAATTAGCCACTAATTAATCCGGGTTAATTAATTAAACCTTATTCAAATCCATTCATGGACAATTTAACCATCATTTAGGAGTTTATTATCCTTATGAGTCCTTAATACCCATTCCTTATATTTTAAATTCCAAAATCGATATTTCGAATAAGTAGCGAATTCGTGGGTCATAAGTTAGAATGCAATAATGGCGCATTGCCATACCAAATTCTCAAAGTGAACAAGTTCTGCATTAGCAAAACTGAAACCTTACACTTCTAAATACTTTACACATCCTCCTTGAGTGTTAACTCATCTAACATTAATCCTCTCTTTGGTTTCACACCATCGGTTACTATTTTTCTTAACAATTTAAGGATCACGCTTCGAGTTCTAAACTCTATTTTCCCTCATTAGTTTAACCAACTATACACCTCCTTTATGGCTTCATACCACCAATAACACCACACTCGAATATAACACATACCTGCATACCTTTAATCTTCACTTCTCGCCATGTATCAATTTACTCAATAATTCTCTAATCACTTTTAAAGGTATATCGATTCTCTTCTCTTGTCAACCACGTACATATATACAAGTCCAAACCTAACACACCTCGAGTCTTTAATAGCATTAAATATAGTACAATGAGTGGTTTCCCATAAACAACCAACAAATCAGTTTCCGTCTCGTCTACACTGTTTTCATAGTGAGTTAGATCGGTTACCAATTCAGTATATACCTTCGCTCTCTCTCAAGGAATCGTTTAGCCCAACTCTATCGTCAACCATTAAAGAGTAAGATTGCACTACCTTAGAATTGATATTCACTGCGTACATATACTCAAGAAATTGGTGATTATCAAAGATATTTTAATGTCACCAACTTACTACAATAAAATAATTCTATAAACTATTTAATGTCGATAGATAAATCTTATCCATCTTCATATAACTTCATCTCTACAATTTCTAACAAATATATAATAATGATATATATATTTATTAAACACAACATTACTTATTACATAGCTCATATTACCTTATGTAACACAATACCACATACCTCGTAACACATTATATATTTTTTATTTGAACCCTTCACATACCTTAAGAATTTTATTCACTAAATTCTTATTTTAATGTTTTCTGAAAATTCGGGTTCTTACAACAAATATTTTAAAACCTAACTTTTTACTTGGACGTTTCCGCTCCCTTCACCTGCTGGTTTGAATTTGAGGCTTTGGTTACCCTTGAGATTTCTGGGTTTTGGACAAAATTTTGCTTTGTGTCCCCCCACCCCGCAATTGAAACACTTAATCCTATTGATCTTATTATTTCAATTATACTTCTGCTATGGGCAAATATTTGCATAATGCCCAATGTTTCCACAAGTAAAACATTGAATCCCCATAAAGATACATACCCCTCCGTGCTTCTTCCCATAATTACGACACATTTCACTCCTTTGGCTGGTGCTCCTATTTCCCCTTTTCCCAGAATTATTTGAAAAATTAACATTCCTCTTTCTTTTACGATCTCCCTTCGCAACATTGTCTTAATACCTCATTTCCTGATTCCTCAGTCCCCTTCAATTTTGATGGTCCTGCTAATTTAAAATCCAAGATAATCCTTAAAGTATTAGGTTCAACTTCTGCTGGATCCTCTGACCTCCATGGTGAAGCATCTAGTAACACGTTTACCAACTATTGAGTTGGGTTTGTCTCTAACTGGTTTCCGTCAATCCTTGCTAGTGATTTCCCCGGTGATGCCATTTATCTATAAATAGAAATGAACTAAATATAAACATAATAATCAATTAACTTGACAAACAAGGTGTATATATTCAATTATATTCTATATACTCCAAGAAAATTAACCAACTAATGATTTGTTTCACTAGTTTTCTCCCAGCTAATTCTTATACTAAGAACATCATACTATTATAAACTACAACTCCTCTACTACCCTTTGTTCTCATTAGCCTCTCATGCTCTTCATTCCCTTCTCTTTACTTAACCTTGATACTATCGATCATCCCTTTTGTGGATATTCAAAATTTCTCCAGCGTCTACTTAAAATCTATACAATTTCTTCTCTTTGTAATGTTACACCAATTTCCTTTCCTTCATCTTTTGTTGTCCCTCTTTCTGGCTCTATATGAGCCTTATAAAAAATTTAATCTCCCCCTTCACTTAACTCCAACTTCGGTACTCTTCATGAGCATTCTCTAAATCTACCACAAATTTGTCTTTTATAGCTTCAACTTCTTAGTTGTAAACTACTTCCCTTGATACTTCCTCTATTTTATCCTTTAAAACATTCTTCACTACTACAACCTATTATGGTTCAATTACTACCTCAGGTAAACCAATCAGCTCTCCACTCAGTATATGAATACAATTAACTCCTTCACTTACCAAACATATCACTTCAATATCATTAACTTATATAAACAATCTATTCCTTCAACGTTAACTAATGAATTTTCTTAATTCATCTCTTTATTACTACTCTCTCCTTGATACTAAGTCTCTTATTGTCTTCACAATAGTTTCTAAACTCCTTGCCATATCCAACTCCAAATCTCACTCTTCCAGGTCACTTCCTAGATCCATCACCATCTTACTTCTTACAAACCTTAAATATCTTCATATATTACAAAGACCTTTTATCATCATATCTCCTCATTTCTTACAACTTCCCTTTGTCTATTATAGACATTCCTAATATCTCCAAAATACTTCACTGCAATGATTATCTAACGCGTTCCCTATCTCTAAGTTTATCTCCTTATTACCTTTATAACAATCTCTCAGGTCATATCCTAAGGTATTCCTACCCTAGTTCTATAACCTACTTCTCTGATACCAAATTGTGACGCCCCCAAATTCTCTACATTCACTGTAGCCAATTTGGTGCTCACGTAAATATTCTATAAGATAATAATTTCTATAAATCCAAGATTCACAATACTCATAGTAAATAGTAGTTCTCGTCAGAACAATCATTGTAACTGAGTACCCTAACTTGGATGTACAGGTTCAGTATCTTATAGATATTTCTTCCATATCTATAATTCTTATCTATCTGACCTTCATAGTGTTAATGTTAGAGTTCTTGGAATTGAGTAAAGCGTTACCTAAGTGCATCAGAGAGCCAATGTCTATTAACACTGTCATTCAGATATATAGTTCATATAGATACTATACATTTTTCTAATTCCATTAGAATAACAACTAAATACTTCAAAATAATAATACACTAAACCAATAATATACCATTACATTGATTCAAAAGGTCGTTATTATTACATTATAGCTATCAACAGGGTATCCATGTCTTAAGCCTTTTATCCACAATACCGGAACTTCTGGAATATATTCTTTCTATTTGCAAATGAAGAAAATATTTGCAGGGATGAGCTACAGAAAGCTCAACAAGTTTTGAACAATAAACAAATGTCATACATATATCAATTCTAAAATAAATGAACATAAAGTTCAGAGTTTTTCCACACACACAAAAACTGGATTGAATGAACATAAAGTTCAGAGTAGTGCCATAAATATATACTGAGTTTTATCTGCCAAACCCTGCACATTACGAGTTACTATCAGTCTTATAGACTTAGCAACCCGGGTTAATCCGCTCAACCAAACAAAACTAGGAGTATGCATATCATCCTCTATGTACTGTCCATTCATTGCTATAAATGGCGGAGACAGTTTACTACCGATCATTGCTATAAATGTCGGAGACAGCTCCTCACTGCCAAGGACAACCATAATTACCCATCGACAGTTCCTCACTGCCGGTTCTAATAGTGTCAGTATATATATCGGTACCAAACAAAATTGGTTTCTCACAAACTATACTTTGATATCAAATCAAAAACATTTTTCCACAACAATAGCTCATATGATTTGGTTATGTTTAAACAACAAATCATAACCTTTGAATAACAGAATTCATAAACACTATGTATCACCAGATTATAACTGATAAATATCAAATTTTCATTTAATAAAGTAATTTAAATGAAGTTAGCATTTGAAATATGAGATTTGCACAAAGTGCAGAAAAACTTGTTTGTCTCGTCGACTATTGCTACATAGTCTATTTAACTTTGTGTAAAGACCTAATATTAATAATACTGATCTCCAACTTAGAATAATATCATCACAATATATTACTGTGAATTACTGCTATATAATAACCTAAACACATTATCACATAATCCTATTGGTCCAAAAACTACCTAGGACTCGGTATCAAGTCAAACTATTTCAGTCTGAGTTGAATCTGCCACAATTCTAACATCTCGACGGTTTAGTCGGCTAATTCTCGAGCTTAATATCACTAAGACTCGATATAAATAGTTACAATTAACTTAGATAATTTTATTATTAGTCAAAAATATTTTTCAAAGACTTGTAATAATTTTTAAATAATTATTACCATTTATTAAAAAATTTCAATCACTTATATCGTATTTATATAATATAAATACCACAATATCCCTTTATCATTAATATTTATTTATTATTAAATATTAATGAAAATCATAATATAATATTATATTATATTTATAATATTACAAAGTGTTTTTAATACCTTAAAATCATAATTATATGATTTTTAAACCTTTAAATCCATTATCCAATAATTGACATTAATATTAAAATATTACTATTTTCATAACAAAATATCAAAAGTTATATTTTCTAACTCAAAATATTTTTCTAACCACTTAAATTATTTTTATATAATTTTAAATCATTAATTCTATTTTTCCATAATTTATTTAATATATTCATTAAATAACTCAATTACCATTAATATGAATTTATTAATGAAATTCATCACAAAATATCAAAAGTTATAAAAATAACTTAAAATATTTTCTAATACCATAATATAATTTTTCATGATTTTTCAATTATTAAAATCATTTTTAAGTAATTTATTTAATATTATAATTAAATAAATTAAATACCATTTATATTCCAAAATATTAAATATTTATGAAATATACTCAAAATAATTAAAAACTAATTTTTAGGCTTTAAAATAATTTTTCATAATTTATTATGTATTTTTAATAATTTAAAACTAATTTTCTCTAATTATTTAACTAAAATAATTAATTTCCAAAAATATCTGTCGCTAAAGGACCCTATAGCGACAGAACCGTCGCTATAGGTGTTCTTGAGCCTAAACCCAGAACTATTGTCAGTCGCTAAGTGGGCATGTTTGACCAATGATAGATCTTTGATAAAACGGTTTCTGGGCTTGTAATTTGGTTATAATTGTAGTACTAATGTAATACTACAATCACCAACTTGTTTCATGGCCATACAACAACATACCAGCAAGATCTAGACTCCCAAAAGTCTTGTCAGAACTGTTCTTCATTTCTGGGTTTTCCAGAAATGAAGAAAAGTTGCGGGGTACCTATTTTGGTGTTCTGTAACTTTGATTCTAAGCATTATTTATATGATCTAAAAGTTCAAACATGTAGCATACATGTCAGGGTATAATACCATAACACGAGATCCATCAAACAACATCACATAAACAAGATGTGGCATGGTCAAACCATGTCAGAAAACTGTTCTTCACAATTTCTGGGTTTTCCAAAAAATTACCAAAACAGATGGTCAACTCAAGTTTGACCTCGATTATCTTTGACCCTAGTTATGATCTAAGTGATCTAATGACATTTTTGTGTATACTACATATCCGACTACAACATCAAAACAACAACTTGGATAAACTGCTAACACACAGCAAGAACTATGGCCTTGAAAAGCTTGTCAGACGAAATCTGGAAATCTGGGCTGCCCAGATTCTAGTTGGTCATGGTCGGTCAACCATGTTTGACTGATTATAACTTGAGATCTAGACATGGTATGGAGGTGATTCCACTTCCAGTCTACTTTTCTCATGGCGAAGAACAAGTTTATAACTTAAAACACAACAAATCTTTAACACACAAAGATCTATGAGCCCTGACATATGGCTGTCATGCCATATTTTAGGGTTCTTGGTCAGTTGCTAAAAACTCATTTTCTGGCTTCTAGATGTTATGGATCCTTGATATAATATCTTAGATCACTAAATAACATCCTTAGACATAACTCTAAACATCTAAATATAACATTAACATTAAATCACAAAGATTTACAATTTTTAGGGTTTATACCTTTTTAAAGTTTGATCTTTGATTTCTGATCTTGATGTCTGATCTTGGCAAGCTATATGGTTTTCATGACTTAACTTCTCTCTCTCTCACTCCCCATTTCAAAAATATAGAAAAAGAATGGTCTTGGATAAATGATAAACTAAAGTAAGATTTTCTTTACTTTAAATCTCTTAGATTTTGATTCATGTATCTAATATTGCTAGGTGGCAAGGATTGGCTGATTGGTGAAGATATAAAGCACATGGCATATCAAATGTGATGAGTCACCAAGATTTGATAATATTTTTTACTTAAGATTTAAGAAAAAGGGTATTTTAGTCATTTTGCATTCACTAAGAGTAATTTGGTCTTTCCCCTATAATTTGAAGGGTATTTTGGACATTTCCCTTTTATTCCATAAATTATAACACTTAGACATTTATACATAGCTTTTGAATTCCCAAATTAGGGTTTTGAATATCTGAATTAGCGTTTTCCAATTAGGGTTTGCTATTTCTCACTTCATTTCCTTGATAAATCTTATACATAATCTACATCCACATGCTTATAATAATATTTAGTATCACAAACTCTTTGTCTTACCCCTAATTAGGGTTAGGGTTCGTTTATCAGGGTTTAGGGTTCCTAAATTAATAATTAGGGTTTCCCAGTATTCGATTAGGGTTCCTAAATGTACGTTAGGGTTTTTCAATCATAGATTGGGGTTTCAAATCCCTTATTAGGGTTTACTAAGTTTATACCCTTATCTAATCAATCATTAATCATCAATTCTATAACGTACAAACACATATTCATCAATACAATTGTTTTAACTGTATTTTCTACCGAATCCCTATCTGAACTTAGGGTTAGGGTTTTTATTTCCTGTTAATCATAACTCTACTCATATTTCTTAGTCAATACACAAATTGACCACTTCTCTAGACTTATATCACATATACTTAGCACAATATTGATAATCAATATAAATATTAAATAAATAAAAAAAAATATTCGTAAAATTCTGGATCCTCACATTATTGAGCAATTTTATTTACCCTATCTCAATTACAATTACGCATGTTTCATAGTTATGCTATCTTTAAGTCAAGCAATCTATTTATTCCTAAATTTTACATTGAAGTTAAGCAAGCCTATTGATTCTATCTCGTGTATGATTGTACAAACTCTTGTAACCTAATTCGTTACATCGAGCGAGTTTTACTTTCCTTATTATTATTCGAAGCATATATTGTTCTAATACATTGATTCAAAGGAGGTTGTTCTAACTCTTTTGAATATAGCACCTTGCATGTTTATCATGGTTACTAACATGTTGATAATCAATGAGCGTATATAATATAGGGTTAATAATCTGTACAGTAATAATATAATTCTAAAACATTCTTACTCATGTCCATTGCATAAAGAAAATGCAAAGGTAGGATACTTGCCTGATCTGCTGCTTACAAAATGCAACTTAGTTTTATCTCTTATATCACGACCTATCATTAATCAGATCATTCGTTCTATTAGAACAATATACTATAACATATACTACTGCATTTCGCAGTTAGCACATAACCTAATCACATCATCACACAAATTTAACAGTCATTGCATCACAAACAAACATTAATACAGTCAAAATATCTAAGTCCAGATCAATTTTTGAAACATGTCTATGTACCGATAACTTTATCGGGTAATTATCGAGTCTAAGACTTTATTCCAACGTTCAATATCCATAAGTATCAGTCATATTATTTTAAATGACTTAATAAACGTTTATTAATTTATCATGAATTTTCAAACACCGAAATCATTATTAAATGATTCAAATATCAAATAATTATATTAACATTTAATTATTATTAAACTATTAATGAAACCATTACCAAAATATTAAAGTTATTTATAATAACTCAAAATATTTTTAAAACATTTATATTACCCTTATATGATTTTTAAAACATTTATAATCATTTTTTAAATAATTCTCATTAATATTATTACTTTAATAATATCTTACTTATGCTTTAGTATCATTAATCAATTAATAATACCTTTATTTATTTACCAATAGTATTAATATTTTATTCATTTACGATATTATTAATTATTTAATAATATTTTATTCCTTTACTAATGTTATTATATTTTTAATAATATTTTATTTAATCTCGAATATTATTATTTACATAATAATATTTTAATCATCTAATAATACTTTAATTTAATATTATTAATCTTTTAATAATGTTTTAATCTAAGATTAATACTTTAATCTAATATTATTAATTATTTAATAATATTTTAATGAAGCTTTAATCTTAATATTTTTATTTACTTAACAATATCATATTCTAACATTATTAATGTCATACTAACATTTTAATACTTTATTTGATCAATAAACAATTTATTCTAATTGTTAGCCTTTTACAAAACCACTTATTTAATATCCATAAAAGGTCATAAATAATATTTCTTATTTTAAATTACCAAAATGCCCTAAAATAGTCATAATATTATATATTAGGAGTATTCAAGCATTAAAATCACATTTTTCTTATTTAAGACATCATTTAACTATTTATTTCCTTTTATTAATAACTTCATTATTTTTAGGAAAAATACCAAACTGATTCCAAAAATTCTTTTTTTCTGGGTTTAGACAGTATATGACCCAACAATGATCCCCAATTATTTCTGGAATTTTAGAAAGTGATTTACTAATTTTAAAGTGCCCAAAGCACTCGGATCTTGCTTCATTTTTCATAAATCGAGTTTTGCTCAGAAAATTCAAAAATTTTCAGGGAATACTCCCATAACATATATGAACATACTATAAAACTTTCTGATTTTTCCCATGTATACACTGTGAGAAATGCGGGTGTTAATGTTTAGGAGTCCTTTACGGAAATAGCCATTAAGCACAACCTATAGATTGAAACGTGTCTCTTCTTTTTTCTACACGTAACTTCTTAAGGTACCTCTGTGATTTTTCCCAGATTTTTAAAAGACTTGAAACTGTCTGAAACAGCCTTAAGAAAAATGGGGACAGTAGCTTTTTAGGGTTTTAAAACTTTAATTCTCTATGTGGACTGTTTTGGGGAAAACAGCCCCCATGGCTTTAATACTTGCTAGATTTGTGTTCTACCACTTGGGTTTACTAGATAACTCATGTATCTAGCACCCCCCTTTGATGGATCATAAATCCAAGTTATAAAACTTGAGTTACACAAGATTTAGTGGAAGAAAAACAAGGGTTTAACCCCTAGGAGAACATATGTTCATTTTCTTCCTCTAAACCTTTGATCTAACACTCTAGATACTTAGTTCCATACATGATGATATGTAGAACTAGGGTATCTTGAGTATTAGTTCATAACCCCAACAAATCTTGCTATAACACAAAATAGAAGAAGGAGATGAAGGTTTAGGTTATACCTTGATCTAGTAGCAACCTTCCTTGATTTACCAAAGTAATATATAACCTTAGGGTGAATTAATCAAGCTAGCACACTCCTCTCTTCTCTACAAAAACTGAACCCCTCTCTCTCTTTTCTCTCTTTGTATTTTGCTAGCTTGGGAGAAAAATAGAAGAAGGAGAATAAGAGAAATGAAAATGTCTAGCAATTGAAATGTGTGATTTAACTAATATCCCCCATACTTTTGTTGTCCCTTGGATAAAAGGCTTCACCTTATCTCTTTCAATTGAGCCTAATCATGTGATTAAGGGTGCTAAGAATATTTTCTACCAATGGGAGATTGACACACTTGTACTTGATGTAAGAGTTACTAATTAAGAAACTTGATTAGCTTAACTTTGTTTCCTTAAAAGGCCTAATATGGCCGGTCCCCTTGCCCCCATTATCTCCTCTATTTTGCTTTTATTTTAATGCACAAATTTGATTAATCAAAGGTCTAAAATACCCTTAATCAAGTGGACTAAGTTTGGGCTTGCATTTTATTTCTTTTGGGCTTCTCCTTTAATTGTTTTGGGCCATGTAATGAACATAGTCTAACAATTTTAATATATGCTACGCAAATTATTTATTTAGGGTTTCCATTCCCAATCTTATGAAATTTAATTACTTATACATGTGACTTTAACTCATAACCTAATTAGGTTGACTAGAAATAGGTTTAAAATTATTAGTCACTTGAAATAACAAGATTATCCACTTAAGTTAGTATACATATTAAATACTAACCTTTCCTTATTACCATAACCCTTAGGTTATTTAATTGTCTCACCTAATGTATAATTAGGTTACGAAGCTTTCATTTAGGGTTAAAATAATATAAAATTAGTTTCTAAAATTTATAATTAGGGTTTCCTAATTAAGTTAGGTTACCTAACCACCTAGGTCTTGCATAATAGAATTTAACATTTACTAATTATTATTAAGCGTTTAAATTTAGTAATTAATGTAAGACCCCAACTTTTATGAATAAAGATGAATTTTCTATAATTATCATTTTTGGAATAATTTTGATATAATGTTATAGTTGTGGGTAATATTTATAAATTTTGCAAAGTACGCAAGTTGTTATATAATATTCGATTGGTCGGGGAATATTCGTTTTAAACAGGAAATATTCGTACGACGACACAATCATTGGTGGACCCCACAACGGAATTATTATCGGATTGAAAAAATGACAAAAATATTTTTATGAAAATAACGGCGGAAGTTTTACTTAGTTAATCGTTGAAACACCCTGTTAAAAGTACGAGAATACGCGTGGTTGCATAGTAGCTATTACCAGTATTGATTATTGATGCTTACGTGAGAAGTTATTCGGTTTTATTCAATTATTGTCAATATTTTATATATTATTAAATCAATAATTGAGATGACAGAGTTATTAATATTATTATTTACATTATTAACGATGTCTAGAAGTTTTGCCAAGGAGAGGTTTGGTCACCTAATTGCGCGCCAATAGGGAGAAATCCTTATTGGAAAGCCCCCTCTTTTCTGGGAACAACCTGGTCGATTAATAGTGTGAATAATAATAATGATGATGAAGTTTTGTTTTATTAGTATTATTAATGTAATAAAACAGAAAAACTTTTTATATAAAACATAATACTTTTATAAAGTTATTAATTTTATTAGGCTAATAGTAAAATCTTTTTATATAAAATAGAATACTTTTATAAAGTTATTCGTTTTATTAGACAATAATTAGAATATATTATATTTTATTATGCATAGTGTTTGCATAGTGCCTACATAGTGTTTGCATAGTAAAATCTTTTTAAAAGTTATTCATTTTATTATATTATAAATAGAATATATTATATTTTATTGTAAACCAATCTGGACTGTCCGTTTAAAGTAAATCGATCTGGACCGTTCATGGATTGGTTACTATTCAGTCCATTCTTCTATAAATAGAAGCTCATTCCTTCATTATTTCTTACGAATTCACTGAAACTCTAGAGAGAGAAACTATAGAGAGAATTATTCTTCTATCTTGAGCGTATTTATTTAGCGTTTAAAAAAGCTTTGAGCGTAGTGCAAGTTTCTTCAAGTATATCCCCGCCATACCGTCGGAGTACTCTTCTTTATAAGGTAAGGGATATTATTTGTTGTACTCGTAAGGGGTATTATTTTTTTCATATTCATGAAGAGAACTTCATTATTCCATTCTTTATTATTCTCGTTGGAATAACCTCGTATCTGTGATTTCACCCTATACTTGGTGATTTACATTTGTTATTCCATTTGTTATTATTCATTGGAATATCCTCGCATGTGTTTTCTGTTGGGACTGGTTTCGTCTTTTTATTATTCTGTTGGAATATCTTATCTGTATGCGTTTTCGTGGGACCGATTTCGTTATTTATTATTCTCGTTGGAATAACTTTGTCTATCTGGTACCGCATGCATGGTGATTTCGTTGTTATTCCATTCTTTATTATTACATTTGGAATATCTTGTCGGTCGTATTACGCTTTGACCGGTTCCGTTATTTATTATTACTCGTTGGAATAACTTGTCATGCTCAATACCGCATGCATGGTGATTTCTTTTGTTATTCCATTCTTTATTATATTCAGGTTGGTTAAAGTTTTGACTTCTATACTCCATGAAATTGGTGGAATATCATTGATATTTAAGCTTCATCTAGTATATTTTGTGAAAATATTCTTCGAGCATTCTTAAATTTTACTCTACAAAAAGTATCATGTTGACAATTTGGACGTTATTAGTTCCCTAATAAATTAATTCTTAAACTTGTTTTATTGAATTCTTATATCGTTGTCATTATCCTCATATTTATATTTTGTTGAAAGTCATCTCGTGGCCCAGTAGTGCATAGATGGACTTGGTATGATTATGACTAGGGATTATTCGATTGTAATCATGACCGTAATGTTACAAATGATGTGGTAAAAGTCCTCATTGGCCCGTAGTGCATTGATGGACGGGTTGTTGGCATGATCATGACCATTGATGAATACACGAATATCCTTTGCCGTGAAGTGCATGGATAATTTGTGGTTGTGATACTTATGAATATCCTTAAGCCGTAGTAGTGCGGGGATGAGGTGGATTATTTATTAAGTCGAGTCTCGATGATAAAAAAGTTATGAAAAACCTTTTAAATCATAAAAGATAGTAGATTTTATTCTCTCACTGACTCTTTTAATGGATTGCATGTTCATTGCAGCTTAAACTTGATGTCTATTGTATTTTATCAGTTTAACACTGTTGAAGACTAATAATAATTTATTCTGCATTATCTTAGTCATAATATTTCTTACTGGGATAGTTGAGCTCACCCTTTCTTTCACTGTTCTCTTCAAGAAATGATAACGTAGCCGGGACTAGTCGGAGAACGGAGTGACGGTCCAGATGATAGTATGTCCTCACTATTCTGTTAAATAGTGTGACCATAAATGTAATAAGGACTTATTCTGAGAGTGGATATTGTCTAGAAGATAATATTTGTATTAAAACTCACAGCTTTCTTGTTGTATATTAAAGATTGTATTTGTTTTCTGTACCATGTATTTGGCTACTCAAAATAGGTGATGTATACCTATTTTGGGGGCGTCACAATTAAGATGCCGAATTTATCAATTAGGGTTTAAAATTAATAATTAGGGTTTCTAATCACATTATGCATGAATATTAGGGTTTCGAGTCAATGATTAGGGTTTACCTAATTAGCATTTATATTTATAATATCAGACATTTGTCACATTATCACGATTACCTAACAATTTTGAACTCCAATTTGTATTTTAAATTAGGGTTTCACACAGTAATACAAGGGTTTGTCATATAACACCATAATTGACCAACCCTTATCGGTCCACATATATAGTACATATTTATAGCACTGAAAAATTAAAATATAATTAATATTATATTATTATTCTCATGCCTTGATCAAAATCCAAAAATTAGGGTTTGGATTCCATATCTCGATTTATCTCGTCATACTTAACATTATTAATTAAGTTAAAATAATTAACTTAATAATCTGAACAAAATTATATAATAAAATAATTATTATAATAATTCTAAAAATGATTTCATATGTTATATAAATAATATATAATTATACTTTCATGGAAAATAATTAATAAAAACATTTCTACTATAAAATTAATTATTATAATAATATATCACATAAATATATAATAAACACTTTAAAATCATTCATGTAATAAATATATCACATAAATACATACACACATTATCTTGGCACATATTCCCCATATTTATTTTAATAAATACAAAAAAAAATTTATACGCAAAATTTTTAATTTATTTGTATAGAAAATATCGGGTTGTTACAAGGACCAGTAATCTTGGGTGTCATGCCCCGGGGCTCCAGAATGATAAGCACATTTCTTGTTTGTATTAAAATTCTTTCCACTTGGATTGGCAAGTGGAAGGAGCTGGATAATTTTCTTTTGTGCTGTCAGAAACTTGAGTATATTTTCCAATGAGTCCCCTAAGGGTGTGAACACTCTTGGACGTCTAACCTCTCCAACTTTTTGCAATGGAGGGTTTAAGGATTGTGCTTGGAAAGGAAAACAGTTGTTCCTTTGAAGGGGAAAGTTTTGATTGCCGCTCTAAGTTTGTCCTTACAGCACCAAGGATACATCTTCTTTCTTTTTATGAACCCTCCGGGGGTTATTCCCATAATTTCTAGCTTGAATGTACTCGGCCACAACTTCTAAAGCAGTGAGGTCTTTAATCTTCCTAGATTTTAGCCCCATCTCAGTCATTTCTCCGTGTTTGATCATTTATGAGAATAATTTTTTTATGTCTGCTGGACCCTCTCATAAAATGGAGCTTCTTGCATGTCAATGAAGGTCATTACCATCTTCGTTTTTGTCATGGATGGGATTACTTGAGCAGCCAGACGCATCCATCTTTGGGCATACTCTCTGAATGACTCAGTGTTTTGTTTTTTGACTTTGGTGATTTGATATCTATTTGGAGCTATTTATGTTTGAAAACTGTATTGGTTCAGAAAAGCATAGGCTAGTTCTTCCCAGCTATAGATTTTGGAATTTTCAAACCTGGCATACTATGTTTTGGCTTCTCTAGTAAAACTCTTTTGAAATAACTGCATTCTCAGTTTTTCATCATTAGCATGGGATCTAAGTTCTCTAATGAACACTTTTAAATGAGTGTAAGGAGATCCCAATCAGTCATATTTTTCAAAATCAGGAGTTTTAAACTTGTCTGGATAATGAACCCCAGGAAAGATGCAAAGGTCTGAGTAAGTCACGCTTCCATGTGCTCCAGTCCATTTGATTGACCGGATTGTTTTTTTCCATTTAATGGACTTTCATCCAAATATCACTAGTTTCTTTATCTTCTTTAAGATGGGTGATTTCAGGGGTTTTGTTGGATTTTTTAGTTTGAGGCTCAGGTATCAGTACCCTGGATTCCTCCTTATGAAGAGGATTCTATTTGAAAGGGTATTTATTAACCCTGAGTTTGTTTGTTTTGTTCTTTCAAAAAGACGGCCAATTTTGCTATCTGATTTCTTAGTCCCTCGAAATCCTCTCGGGAAACAGGAGTATGTTCATGTTGGGCACTTGTAGCCATGTCTCAAGGTGGGCTTAGTGCCTTTTTGGACTTTGAATGGGTAACGGGACCAATTATTTCCCTACAAAAAGACTATGTAGTTTAGTGTGGACAAATATTAAGAGGTTGCATGCTATGCAATGTGTCTGTTTTAGGATATTTTTAATGTTCTCCTGCAAAACAGATGTTAGTTGTTTTGATGACAGGATAGCATGATAGGTTTTGATAGGGAAACGAATGCATATTTACATCTTCCTTTATATTTTACATGGATTTGGGATTTGCATGGAATTGAATTTACATGGAATGGAATTTACATGGAATCAAAAGGGAAAGGCATGAAGAGACTTTCCTTTGCGTTTGGTTTATTAGAGGCTGACATATCTTAGGCTACTCTCACGAATTTTTGGCATGAAGGTTCCCATATCATCGCAATTTACTAGATGGGAAGTTAATCTGATCTTTTAATTGGAGCGGATCTGGGTAGTGCCTTTCCTGAGCCTCGCGGGATTAGTCTCCCTTGAGTCCAGTAATCAAACACCAATGGGTTTGCCTCCTGGTGGAGGAATCACACAACATACATTCAAATACATCGTGTCTCACTAAATGAAATGATGAAATTATGCAAAGCACTAATACCACATGCAGATATTGTGCGAGGAACTAAAGTACGGTAAATAAAGCATTCATTCATATCCATTCAATGTAAATGCGTCATTCACACACAAGCAGTTAAGAAGGGTTTTTGAAAAGGTTAAAAATCGGTTTAAGCCCTCTACTGTTCCCAGCAGAGTCACCACCTGTCAACGTTGGGAAAAATTTACTCTTTTCTTTATTACCCTTTATGTTCTCTATTTTGTTGAGTTTTGTTTGAAAATGCGAAGTTTAAAAAGAGTCCAACATAAAAATGTCGACGATTTAAAAATTAGAGTCGCCAGTTGGTAGATTTGAAATGGTTGTACCAAATCAACCGAATTTGAAAAAGTTTACACAAAGGCCCAATGGTTGGACTCTATTTAACAGGCCTGGAAACCGAGATTCATAGAGTTTGGGGGCTTGATTAAGAGGGGGGAAGGTGTTAGGTACCCCGACTTCCGTGAAAATACGGTTACCGCAACTTTTCAATTCCCTAGTTAATCTGATTGTTTGTGTGTTTATTGGGCCTATGTGCAGTTATTTAGAAGTAGTGCTACGCCTCATTTGCACTTATATACAAATGGTTTGATTTGTATAAAAGTTCAATTTTAAGCAAGATATATCAATGATGTTTTAAAAACAGGTTTTCCAAACCCTTATGCTCAATAGTAAATGAGGCGTTTGATACTTCCATTTTATTCCGTATTCGGCTTGATTTTATTTTATTTTTGAGATGTGAAGTATCTTCGAGAAAACACTACATAGCAGTGTCGGGCTTCTAATGGCATGAAAGTCATCGAAGGATGTCTAGACACTATAAATAATTTACAAATTGGTTGCACAGCTGAAAAGTGTCCATTGTGGGAACCAGATCTAGATCTGTTAGCTGAATCTTAGACCTCGTGGCTTCTAGGCTCACATAATTGATAAATATTTACAAAAAGTAGAAAGAAAACTAGTTTTAAATAAATCATAGCCATTCTAGCTCAACGGTTCCAGTTTAGCAACTTTTGAACCGGTTGAAAGTTAGAGATGGCTAGATTAAGATAAATCAAGTCCACAAACTGGAATATTAAAGACAATCAACTGCCACGAATTTGAAATCCAGGTTGGACTGTGGAATATATATATATATATATATATATATATATATATATATATATATATATATGTGTGTGTGTGTGTGTGTGTGTGTGTATCAAAGTAGTGGAAAGCTTAAAATCTGAAAAAATCTAACAATGGGTTGCTAAGAAGACTTCAGATTGCTTTTGGAGCTTCAAAACTCAGTTTCCACCAGTTAAATTTTGATATGTTGTAGAATATGTGACTACAAGTGTTTAGAAAGAACAATATCAAAGTTTGGAGCACTCTAGAAGAGGTTAAGGGCTGAAATGGACAGAGTTTTCTCTTTTTTTCTTCTTTTTTTTCAAATGAGTTGGTGGGGGGTCTATTTATAGACCAAGATGGCCTCGGGTCTACCTAAGGCTCCCCTGGTTACCCTGGGCCCTATGGGTCCTATTGTCTCGAAGTACGTGCACTTGAGCCAACACACTGTCCGCTCGAACCTTCATAACTTTCAATCTGGGAATCCGATGGAGGTGTGTTATACCTTTCCGAAAAGCCCTTGACGAGAGCTACACAATGACATGGGATTAGACATTTTCCAAATCTGGGAAGATGGGTCCATGACCAGATCTCCAGGTCTTCGCAGTCTATTTGTTGAGTTGTCTTGTGTTATTTTCACCCGGGATTGATGTTATGGTTCTGCAGGACTTCTTTCACAGTGATTTGAGATGATTTGATTTTGAGTTGGCAAAATGACTATTTTTCCCCTTCAAGGTTGATTCCGGTCTTGATGTTGAGCTATTTTTTTCTCAAGCTTGTCTCCGAGATTTGACTGCTATTAAATCTGACAGTCCTCAGGGCTTTCTCTGAGGTTGGTTTGACCTTGACTTCTGACAGTCCTTAGGGTTGTCTCTAAGGTTGGTTTGGTTTTCTTGGGGTTAACTCCGGGCTTTAAACTTGATCCCTTGGAATTATCTACGGGTTTGGATTTTGATTTCCCGGGGTTACCTCCGGGACTTCACTTGATCTCATGGGGTTGTCGCCGAGATTGGACTTTGATCTCCCGGGATTGTCTCTGGGGCTAGAGTTGATCTCTCAGGGTTGTCATCGGGGCTTGAGTTGATGTTCTGGGGTTGTCTCTGGGGCTTGAGTTTGATCTCCCAAGGTTGTCGTCGGGGCTGGAGTTTGATGTCCCGGGGTTGTCTCCAGGGCTGGAGTTGATGTCCCGGGGTTATCTTTGGGGCTGCATTTGATCTCTCAGGGTTGTCAACGGGGTCGGATTTGATCTTTTGTCTTCCAGGGTTGTCTCTGGCATACGAAAGACGATTTTTCCCTCCTGCATGGATAGTATAACAAGAATGCAAAATTTTGAGTGTTTACAATAGTTATTAAATAAATTAATTATTAAAGGGTAAATCTTTAAAATAATTTGTTTATTGGTTTAATAAATGATTAAAATATTATTCAGATATTAATAATATTAGAATAAGATATTTTAAATAACTAAGAATATTTAGATTAAAATTGGATTTAAAATATTATTAAATGATTAATAATATTAGATTAAAGCATTAATAAGTGATTAAAATATTACTAAATGACTAATAATATTAGATTAAAATATTATTAATGTAATTAATAATGTTAAATTAAAATATTATTAAAAGATTAATAATATTAGATTGGGATATCATTAGATGATTAAAATATTATTAAATAATTAATAATATTTGAAATTTAATGAAATATTATTAAATGAATAATAATATTAGTAATTGATTAAAATATTATTAAAAGGTTAATAATATTAGTAAAGTAATAAAATATTATTAAATGATTAATAATATTAGTTGAGGATTAAAATATTATTAATTAACAATATTAGTAAGCGAGTAAAAGTATTATTAGTCGATTAATAATAATAAGAAGTAAATAAAATATTATTAAGGGTAATAATATTAAATGAGTTTAAGATAAGGTTTACGTGATAGTAATGTTATCAAGGGATGATAATATTACTCAAGAATTAATGTAATGACTAAATGTTCGATATTTTATATTAGAGTGATGATATTATATGATTTACTAATTGGAAGATCAATTATAGGTCTTTCAACGGAAGATAGTTAAATTGCTTAAGCAGATAGATTTAATTTCGTAGCAGTAGATCGCTACGAGGCAAGTTCCCTAATTCAAACTCGAGTTATTATTTTCAAAGCACAGTGGATAATTATTGTTTATTATTCCACATCCTTGACCAATTATTATTAATCGCACTTTGTGCAATTGAATTCTTGTTCTACTATTATTGAACCGTGAATTAATTAAAAAAAATTATTCATGAACTGTTTATGAGATAGATCTATGTTAGTTGTATCAGCTAGATCAAGTATGTTTAAAGTTGTTAAATCAAATACGTTTTAAAAGTTGTTCTTAATCAATTGATTTGGTAAGAACTCTTGACTAAGAAAAAGAACAATTTTATTAAAACATGATATTGGAAAACAATTTTTGCTCGATTATTAAGTGTTTATGCATAACTCACCGGGTATGAAAGGTTGATCCCCTTGATTACCAAAATTTATTAAAAGGACCAGTTTAAATACTAACAACCTTAGTATCTGTGCATGGTTATTTCAAACCTCTCAGTATCTATTATTCAATTATTCGAATATTCAATTATTGAGAATTAATTCAAGTTCTTTCACAATCGATATCTATCGTGGAACATTGAAAGATAAATTCCTTTCTAATCATGATATATCCCATTTGTATTTAAACTTGCTAAGCAAATTAGTTGATTACTATTGCTATATCATAACGATTATTTCAGTTAAGCCAGAGACGTCCAAGAACGACAAGGGCAAAGGAAAAATTTAAGAATAGTTAATGAAAATGTTTAAGTATTATTTTACTTTGATGTAATTTGGTTATGTAAACCTTTTATAATATTAAAGGTATGTCTAAGTTAAGGTTA
Source organism: Panax quinquefolius (assembly GCA_020205615.1). Classification (NCBI taxonomy): domain Eukaryota; kingdom Viridiplantae; phylum Streptophyta; class Magnoliopsida; order Apiales; family Araliaceae; genus Panax; species Panax quinquefolius. The sequence continues at coordinate 65,268,432 of CM035155.1, forward strand.
AGAGGACCTTGGGATTATGTTGTAAGACCTTATTATGATGAACAATGTATGTTTATTATTCTGCAATAGTTGTGGAATGTTTATGTTATCGATCGATCGTGAGCACTGGATCCGAGGTTAGAGAACCCGGATTTGGGGGCGTCACAGGTTGGTATCAAACCTGTAGGTTATAAACATTAGGAGTGAAAAACCTAAGTTATAACCTTAGAAGAAAACTCTTATAGAGTATGTTAAGAGATGGATTGAGGAAATTCATCGAGTTTTGGTTGTACTTAATAAAATATCAGTTTATTTAATTAATGAATATATTTTATTGTGGTACTGATGTTGGTTATTATTTGTGGTGATTATAGGATGTCGAAAGACAGACAAGGTAGCCATAGTGTAGAGCATGAGATACAGGAAGATGCCCTATAGGATACTTTGATAGGGGATATGCAGATGAGGAACAATTAGAAAGAGGGCAGAATAGGGCAGTTAGAGGTGGAGAACCACACACTATAGTTCTCAGAGCAGAAATTCAAGTATGTGGCTTACCAAACCCAGATGGATATAGTCGAGCTGAAGCGACAGTTAGAGCATTCAGAGCTGCAACTGGAAATACTAAGGGTGGAGCATCAGGCGATGCTTGTTGAGTTAGAGCTAGAGAAGGTTAAAAGGGTCTGAATTGGGAATGCATGGTTCGATGCATCTCAGAGGGTTGCCCAATTAAAGATTGAGATACATGCTAAGGAAGTCAGGATTGAGACTTTGGGGCTGGCACTAGATTCAGCTTTTGAGGGTCAGCGATGAGGTACCAGGAGGCCTCACATGGAGATAAGGGAGTCGATCCGATCAGTTAGATGCCGAGTCATGGAGGAAGTGTTTCCTTAGGAGCATGTACATGTGACGCAGTAGGGCCGTCAATGAGGTTATGAAATGTACAAATTGTTATGTAGATAGATGCATTAATACCCCTTTTGTTTATTAGGGTTTTATGTTAATGTTAACCTCAACAGGTATTAGGTAGTATGTAGGTATGTGCTATCCCCATTTATGTATGTAGGGGAGTATCATTTTGAGTAGATCCCATCTTCTGTGGTTTAAAATGGGATAGTAGCATTTATAGTAATATGCCAAGTATGAAAGTGTAAGACTCAAAGATTTGGTATATGAATATAAATGCAGTATTATGTTATGTGTTTTGAGAATTAAGATAATAAGTTGTCTATCTGATAATATGTTTAATTCAACAAACTAAATCCATTAAATTCGATAAGCTGAATTAAAAAGTCCGGTAAACTAAATTTTTCACATCATAAATATGTGATTGTTTGAGTTTAAATTATGTGTTACATGCTAAACACTAATAAGATGTCATATAAGATGTAAAACAAGAAAGAATAACTTTAGGTTTTGCTTAATCAGACAATGTTGCCAGGAAGAGAAACCCGAAACCGAAGGGTAGAAGAATCCGTTAACAATGCAGGAGGTCAAGAAGCAAACTCAATGCAAGATTTTATGGACATGTTAACACAAGAAATGCAGAATAGAAAACCAACAGCAAGGAATAGGCCAGATAATGGATTGGCAAGTTTTAAAGACTTTAAGGCAGTGGAACAGCCAGAGTTTAAGGGAACCACTGACCCTATTGAGGCCCAAACTTGGGTGAAGGAGATGGGGAAAACATTTTTCATTGCAAGAGTTACAGAGGAGCAGAAGATAGTTTTTGCCACTTACTTATTAAAGGTGAGGCTAATTACTGGTGGGAGTCAAATCAGGCTATAGCCAGAGTAGGAGTTGTGACATGGGAAATGTTCAAAACCCTATTTTTCAAAAACTATTTCTTGACAAGTATGCAAGCAAGAATGGAGATTAAATTTCTAGAGTTAAAGTAGGAGAATATGTCTGTGTCAGAATCCGCTGCCAAATTTAATGAGTTGGCCAAATTCGCTCCACATCAGGTGGACACTAAGGAAAGGAAAGCAAAGAGGTTTGAGAATGGGTTGAAACCATGGATTTTTAACAAAGTAGCAGTATTGCAAATCACTTCATTTTCAACTCTGTTGGAGAAAACTCTCATTGCAGAAGGTGGGAGTTAAGTAGTTTCAAAGTACAATCGAAGTAAGAATAAGAAGAAGGTCGAAGGAGGAAATTCGAATGCTAGAAGTGGTGGTAGTAACAGTAAGAAACGCAAGTGGAACAGAAGTGGCAACAATTCAAAAAGTTAATAAGGAAGTGTACAACAGAAGAAGCAGGCATGTGGGAATTGTGGAAAGAGTCATTTTGGAGAGTGTATGAAGGGAAAGAATGCATATTACAATTGTGGGAAAGAAGGACATATTTCTCTAAATTGTCCTAAGCCAAAGAAAGGAGGTTGTTTTCATGTGGAGGAACAGGGCATCGATTCAAGAATTGTCCACTGAAGAAGAACACTGATGGGGGAAGCGGCATTAGGGGCAGTAACACTAAGTTAACCATCGAAGGACCAGCTCAGCCCAGCAAGCTAACAGCTAGAAACTTCAACATGAATGTGCAAGATGCAGTGGCATCCAGGGAGGTTGCGTCAGGTATAATTTTGATCAATAATATAAATGCATATGTGTTATTTGATTCAGGAGATACCTATAGTTATGTTTGGGAATGTCTTTCCAGAGGAATTGTCTGGACTTCCACTAGATAGAGAGATAGAATTTGTGAAATTTAGTACCGGGGATAGCGCCGATATCGAAAGAACCGTATAGGATGGCTTCGGTAGAAATGAAAGAGTTAATGGTCCAGTTGTAGGATTTGTTGGACAAGTACATCCAGCCTAGTATATCTCCGTGGGGAGCACCTGTGTTGTTTGTAAAGAAGAAGGATGGATCGATGAGGTTGTGTATAGATTATAATGACTTGAATAAGGTGACAATGAAGAACAAGTATTCGTTACCGAGAATAGATGACCTGTTTGATCAACTTAAAGGAGTAAGATGTTTTTCAAAGATTGATTTAAGAATTGGTTATCATCAGTTGAAGGTGAGGACATAGGATGTACCAAAGACATCATTTAGGACTCGTTACGGCCATTATGAGTTCTTAGTGATGTCGTTAGGGCTGACGAATGCGCCAGCTGCTTTTATTGACTTGATGAAAAGAGTGTTCAAGCAATACTTGGACAAGTTTATGGTTGTGTTCATTAATGACATTCTGATTTATTCGAAGAATTGGGAGGAATATACCGAACATTTACGAATGGTGTTGGAGACATTAAGGAATGAGAAGTTATATGCGAAATTTTCGAAGTGTGAATTCTGGTTAAAGAGAGTTCAATTTTTGGGGCACGTTATCGACAACGAAGGAATTTTTGTTGATCCAGCAAAGGTAGAAGTGGTTAAAGTCAGGGGACAATCAAGACGACTTCAAACTTTGAATGTTAAATCATGTGTATGATGTGAATTTGATTAATACGCGCTGGGTTCGAGCTTTTGATCTCATGTAGGTGTTTATTAGAGAATAAGTTCAGAACATTTTACTTAAGAATTCTCCATTAATTCCTTGGACTATTTAATTGTGTAATAAATTAATTAATTCATCTCATCAGGTATAATTTATACATGGATAAATTTAAGTTTAGAAAGGAGTTTAATTTGTATATTTGGAGTTATTTAGACAAAAATAAGACTATGAATTTCATGTATATTTAATCGAGACATTGATGGTGAGAACCCAAAGGATTAATGTCGCATATTATCTCGAAAGTCGTTGATCATTAAGGAATCCTATTGTAGAATAATAATTATTTAAATAAGTTAATAATTTAATATATTTAATTTAATTCTAATGGATGATAGAATAAATTAAATAAGTTAATATTTATTATTTAATATTTTAGAAATATTAAATATAAATTAATAAGAGGAGTCTTATTATTATTATTACTATTATTATTATTATTTAATTTCTAAAGGAGTTTGGGAATTAATTAATAAAAGTACTTCTCATATATTCCTAATAAGATTAGGAGGTAAATTAATTAAAAGATTTTAATTAATTATTCCTAATAAGATTAGGGAGCCCAATTAATTAAAGGAGTTTAATTAATTAAAATAAAACCCAATTCCTTAATTGTTAAGAGGGTTGCTTACATCTATAAATAAGAGGAGTCTTATTATGGGTGAGGTGGTTGTCATGTATTCATAGAATACGTAATTCCAATAGTTGGGAGAGTACACCTCTTCTACGAGAGATAGAAAAATTAGAGTTTTGCCAAATACCCATCTTCTTGAAGCCTTCTTCTTCCTTGGTGGATCTGTTAGGTTTGTAATATTCATAACGCAATCAAATTGCATAAATTTAGCTAAGCGCAGTAAAATCGTAGTTTAAAAATTTACAAACCATATACCCCATCACCCTTTATGCATAATTATTAATTAAACGAAAAGATAAAGAATAAAATCATACCCTCAAGATCGAGCTTCCTCGTGTACAAGTTCACCTCCAAATCCTTTCGCTCTCAACTCAATCCACCGGGTTTGGTTCCTTCCTTCGATCAACATTAGCCACCCATATGTTTGGCCTCTAGAGGTGATCCACCAAGGAAGAAGAAAATTCAAGAAGAAGGGTGGTCACAAACCCTAGTTTTCTATCTCTATAGAAAAGGCGACTCATCCAACTATTGAATTATTACGTAGTTGTTAAAAGTCAACAACTCTCACCACCCATAATAAGACTCCTCTTATTTATCAATGTAAGGGCAACCTCCTTAACAATTAAGAAATTGGGTTTTATTTAATTAATTAAATTAATTAATTAAGCTCCCTAATCTTATTAGGATAATTAATTAAACTCCTTTAACTAATTTAACCTCCTAATCTTATTAGGAATAAATGAGAGTACTTATATTAAATTAATTCCTAAACTCTTTTAGAAATTAAAATAATAATAATTGTAATAATATTAATAAGACTCTCTTATTAATTTATATTTAATATTTCTAAAATATTAAATAATAATATTAAGCTATTTAATTTATTCTATCACCATAGATTAAATTAAATATACATAACATATTATTACGATTATGCCATTAACTTCTTAAATAATTATTCTTCCTTTTATGGTGTGACCCTTTAGGTTCTCCATATTAAATCGGGTTGTGAATAAATCAATTAGAATAATTTAATCTTATTTAAATAAATAAATTAAATAATTAATTTATTTAAATAAATAATATTTATTCTACAATAGTGATAAGCCTCTCCCTAAATGATCAACGACTTTCCGTATAATATAGATTTCAACATTAATCATTAAAGAACCTTTCGAGTAAATAGTTACCGTGATAATTCAATCCTTCCACCATACAATGTCCCAATTAAATATAAGACATGGAATTTCTTTCAAGTCTTATTTTATTTAATTATATGTATTTCGACTCTTAAATGCATTAACTCCAAATAATGCAAATTAGAAACTCCTTTCTAATTTCATTCTCGCCGCCAAGGACTACCGGGTTGTCATTTATCGAATCACATAGACATTTCTCTTCTTTTATTAGAAGTGGTAGATTCTTTATCGATCATACATTATCTCCATGTACAACTTATTATACCCAAGCATACCCTTTGATATACCCTAAGGGTCTTAAGGAATAAGTCAAAGTATAACTCATCATACACAAGATACTATGATGATCTCAAGTCCAAGGATCACTTGACTACTATCACTACAGAATTCCTATCGACAGCAAATAAAACTCCATTAGGTATTCCTTAGCGAGCCACGCTCAAAGGAACTTATTCTCTAATAAGCACCTACATACTTGCTTTAGTGTTCCACACAAATGATCATGAGATCAATCATCCTCATCCAATGAGCAAGTTAACGATGTACCAATCTATCCTGGATTCACTAATCCCCAATTTAGTAATCCAATGATTGGGAACTATTTCAGCTTTTAAGCTTTCTAAGAATTTAGATCTCATTAGAATGATCATCATCATTATTCTAAAAGCATTGCTTAAAACTATGGGTTTATCACATATTATAAAACAACATCATGTAGATAATTAAAAGCCTTTAATAAATTAATACTTTTTATTAATAAATGAATAAGATTGTTACAAAGTATATGCTTTATCATCAAACATGATCGGCTTGTGTGCATAAGTACTTTCAATCTCGCACTCTGCACTAAAGCCAATCGCCATGGTAACTCATACTCTTCTTCTCTAAGTGACGATTATCCCATTGTTGGATAAGCTTTAGTTAATGGATATGTAATGTTGTTCTTGAGAGTCCACTATCTCTATAGTGATTTCCCATCTTCAATGATTCTAATAATCAAATGAAAGTGCCACAACACATGTTTAGATCCAAGATGAGACTTAGAACTATTCCTAGTTCTCAGAATGAACTTATCATCCAAACAATCAACTTGCAGCTTCATTTACGACTATATATTTTGTCTTTATCACTAAACCCACAACTCTTTCATTGTTTGGAACCTTTCCAATTCATTGCACCACTCGCTCAAGGTAACCTTTACCTTAAAGTGGATTTTTCTCGTCGCCTTGGTCTGCGTCTGAAAAACTTGAGTCTGCGGCCTCTAGTTTTAATTTAGACCCACCATGAATATGATCACATCCTTAGTGCCGCCTAAGCACTTTAAGATGTTTTTCACTAACTCATAGTGAACTTCTCCGTATTATGACCGATCAACATCGTGTCTCGTATATTTTATTGCATACATGATAGTCACTCATGCGATCTCTCTTTTAGGAGTCTGTGGGGACTATTAAGAGATACACTCCATAGTTCATCGACATGAGACATCTCTTGAGTTTTCCATGCTAAACAACTTTAGCATCAAATGAATATATCGCCTCGGGTTAAGTCGAGCATCCTCTCAATCTATCTATATAGATTTTATTCCCAATTAAGATACTCTTCTTAAACCATTCATGGAGGAATGTTTAGACAACTTTATCATTATTGATTGTAGCATTAGTATGTCATTCCTTATCCGTAGTATATCAACATATAATATTAGGAATGTCACTACGGCCCTCCCCACGTCCCCTTTGTACACACTAGAAGTCTTACCTCATCGAATGTAACTCGGATCATCATCTTCTATGATGTGTACCTCATCATCATCATCTAAGATGAATCCATACCTCCTAGGTATCTTCTGTGACTATTCCGATTTACGATTATCTTGGCCAGGTACAATAGGTCTATCTACTGTGTTCCTCTTATTCGACTTATAGTGTTTTGTGGTTCATGAACTTTTCAAGATCTATTATCCTCCCACTAGCCCTTTCAATGATAAACGCTTTTATCTTAGAAGGCGCAGCGTGTTTCGTAACAAACACCTTTTGCTAAGTAGAATTATAGAACATATACCCTAAACTTACTTTAGGATGTCCCACAAATCGACACTTGTCAAATCTTGTCCCAAGCTTATCCTTTTGAAACCTTTTCACATAAGTTGGAACCCCTTATCTTAACATACTTAAGATTAGAATCCTCCATGTCCATAACTTTTATGGAGTCTTGGGGTGGATTTTGAGGTTACCATTTTCAGAGATATGCGTACCATTTTTAGGACATTATCCCGTAAGGATACTTTGGAATGTCAAGAAAATCATTATGGACCGCACCATGTCCAATAAGGTACGATTTTTCATTCGGATACATCAATCAATTATTACAGACGATGTGTCCATTATGGGAAAACCATTTGAGATGATCTAGAAACTTATTGCACAAGTATTTATTCCTTGATCTGATCAAAGAATCCTAATACTTTGCCAATTTGTTTCACTTTTGAATTCTTTGAACCTTTCAAATAATTCACACTTGTATTTCAGCAAATACACACATTCAACTCTTTGAATGATCATCTCCTTTTCTTATACTAATTTGTTCAATATGCAAAATTATTTTCATATAAGTCAAGTATACAAAATCCATTAAGTAATATTCCAGTTCTATACAAAACATTATTATTATAAATAGAACAACAATTGTTCTTAATTATAATACCAAAAATTTTATCATCCAAAGAATAAAATAGAAATAATATTTTTAACAAGAACCCAAATACAATAACAACTTATCGACTTAATAGATTTGCTTCAGTAGGCATTGCTAAACTATAAGTTTCTATGGCTAATATGGCAACCTTTGCTATATTTTTCACACATAGGATTACTTATATTTGTTTAGCTTTCTACTTCTGTTTGGTCCCTTCATAAATCTATATTTATGATAACCAAAGTTGGTATCCAATACCTAAGTAGACCTCGACTTAAAGAAAAATTTATTTTAAATCATGAACAAATTTGTATTTGCAAACCTAAACTTCACTAAGCTTCTTTGGTTATCCTCTCGCAAGATGCTTCTCGCAGCTTTCTTTCCAAAGGTCCAAAGCTTATTGCGGTGGAAGCAAACTCCTTTGCTATCCGTGACGCTTTTGTTCTTATTATCCTTTGTTTATGCCTTTCTATATACCTTCTTTGAATCGCTCTTCTTTCGTAAGATCCTTTGACCCCTACCAATAAGACTTGATCTTTCTTGGTTGAAAAGTGACTCTCAACATTTTCAATATATTAAATCAAATCAAGGTCGATATCTAGCTTGTTCATATGAAAAATTCACAACAATTGTGAAAGGAGTCCGGAGTGAGTGCAAGATCAAATCTTGGCTCAACTCTCCATCCATGACAAAACCAGTTGTCCTAATTGATCAATCAAATTGATTATGTTAAGAACTTTTTATCTGTATTATAGTGCCATCGGCCATTCTAGATCTAAGAGCTCCTTAGATATCTCGATATCTATCGGTCTACTTTCCTCACCATCAACTACTTGATGTGCGGGAATATAGTAGAAGCATCCATAGTTTCATGCCGATGTCAAGCTCATTACTCATGGATGCGAGCATGATGCATCGAGCCAATCATGTATCATCTTGCCACTTTCTAAAAGTAGCAATGTCTTCCTCAGAGGCATTGTCTCGCAACCATTGCAGTGGATAAGCGTATTATGACATAAGATAGCTTTTCAACTTTATGAGAACTATTCTCAAATTCCTTAATCAATCCGCTTAATCCTATTCGATTAACTTAGCATCTAATATGCTTCGCAAAGGATAGTAATTTAGACATTGTAAAACTCTCAGAAATGAATTTGTAATTAACAACATTTTAACATACATTCTTTTATTAATTACCAAAATAAATTAGGTCTTGTTTTAAATTGGTATCTCCCACTATTTTCTTCAAACTATATTACCCTCACTTATATAGTTCGCAAAAATCTAATTAAAGATTTGCTAGTGAGAATAAGGATCCCATTTCAAATGTATATAGCCTTGTGGTGACACAACAAACTATATATAAATAAATAGGTAGACAACTTTTGTCAATTACATCAACTATGCAACTCCTCAGATTTTGCCTCTTAGATTATTTTGATCAAGTGGTGGCACATCCGAATCAAAATTATCCAAGTTAAGTCCGACCTAGCACTCCATATATTCAAAAAGAAAAATATCATCCTTGTGGTGACACAACAAAATAATATTGTTCAATTTTCTTTATAAGCATCAAATATGATAAATTAACATCTTAAATACTTAATACTTGCCTTGTGGTGACACAACAAACTCATATTAAATATTTAATACTCTATTAATTTTATCATGCTAGAAGGCTTAACGCTCGATATTCCAAATATCTTTGAACGCTTAGGACTTAATATAAAAATTGAAGGGTTTGTTATTAATTTGTCTCATCTTGTTTAACAGCAAGCACATATATATATATATATATATATATATATATAAAATACGCTATTATATTAATAAACATGCAAGCATGTTTGCATAATATATAATACATATAGTATAAGCATGCACATATAGAATACTATATTCTACCCGGATTGATTATGGACTTTTATTCTAGTTTGGTGCACTAGAGCCACCAAGTGAACCAAAAGGTCAAACTCTAGGGTGCAAGAAATAATATTTAAATATAACTATTACATTTAAACCCTGCTCCATTACAAATCGGGTCTTCAAGCGCCTTGCTTTTCGATCTCTAATTCTTCAAAAATTAATTCTAACTATTCCTATTACATAACTATTTTAAAATAAATAGAAACCTTGATCAGCAGTCAAGGGGAAGTACATAGGAGGGAGATAGAATTTATATTTAGAAAAATTAGAGAAGACGAGATACGCAGACCCCATTTAATAAAACTCATACATTCATGCATCCAACTAAAATAAAATCCAATAACATTGGTCAATAGTCCATAATCAATCCCATTTATTATCATACACATCATCATATGCATCAATAAATAACATTCATCCTATGAATAATAAACATTTAATATATATATTGATATCATTTAATGGGCAAATTTAGTTAGTATAAAATCTAATTTTGAATTAAAATAAACTCCTTTATTTCAATCCAAATTTAAATCAAAATAAAACTATTTTATTTTAATTTATCCAATTTTGAATAAAATAAACTATTTTATTTTAATCAAAATCTTTAATCAAAATAAACTCCTTTATTTTAATTAATTATGGAATCCAATTCCATATATATAAAAAATTCTTTAATTAAAATAAACTCTTTTATTTTAATTAATTATGGAATCCAATTCCATGAAAAAAAATCTTTAATTAAAATAAACTCTTTTATTTTAATTAATTATGAATCCAATTCCATGTAAAAAAAATCTTTATTAAAGGAAACACTTGATATTCTTTTCCTATTCACAAATAAACTCCTTTATTTTGAATAATATGAAATCTTATTCCATATTTAAATAAACTCCTTTATTTAAGGAAATTAGATTCTCTTTCCTATTCACAAATAAACTCTTTTATTTTGAATAATATGAAATCATATTTCATATCTAAATAAACTCCTTTTTTTAAGAAACATGAAATCCAATTTCAACTCCAATTAGTTATTATGGAATCCAATTCCAACTCTAATTAGTTAAGATGAAATCTAATTTTAAAATTAAAATAAACCTTTTATTTTAATATTAAAATAAACTTTTATTTTAAAATTAAAATAAACTTTTATTTTAATTATAAAATAATTAATATATATATATATATATATATTAACTGTATAATATATATATATATATATATATATATATATATCCGTATATAAAATCCGTGTATGTCTCAATATATATTTTAAGTTCCTCGCTGATTTCGCGCTCAGTAGAAATCACTTGGTCATTAAAAGGATCCAGAGCTAGAATTTATATATATAACTAATATATATATAAATCATATTAATCTTATATATATATAATCATGTGGCCTGCTCCTTTTTCTTAACCGAGTACATACTTGCTAATTTATTATCGGATTACATGTAATAAGTTATTATCGGTGGCCCATTTCCTTTTTTTTTTTCTTTTTTTTTTATTTTTTTATTTTTTTATAAATTTTATATAATAAAATTATGCCCAATTAAATTGTTCTAAACACATATCAATATACATATCAAATCAAAACAATTAATAATTCGCATAGAGGTTTGGCTCTGATGCCACTGTTAGGTTTGTAATATTCATAACGCAATCAAATTGCATAAATTTAGCGGAAGCGTGTAAAAATCAGAGTTTAAAAATTTACAAACCATATACCCGGATCACCCTTTATGCATAATTATTAATTAAACGAAAAGATAAAGAATAAAATCATACCCTTGAAGATCGAGCTTCCTCGTACAAGTTCACCTCCAAATCCTTTCGCTCAACTTGAATCCACCGGTTTTGTTCCTTCCTTTGATCAACATTAGCCACCCATATGTTTGGCCTCTGAGGTGATCCACCAAGGAAGAAGAAAATTCAAGAAGAAGGGGTGGTCACTAAACCCCTAGTTTTCTATCTCTATAGAAAAGGCGTACTCATCCAACTATTGGAATTATTACGTAGTTGTTAAAAGTCAACAACTCTCACCACCCATAATAAGACTCCTCTTATTTATTGATGTGGGCAACCCTCCTTAACAATTAAGAAATTGGGTTTTATTTAATTAATTAAATTAATTAATTAAGCTCCCTAATCTTATTAGGGATAATTAATTAAACTCCTTTAACTAATTTAACCTCCTAATCTTATTAGGAATAAATGAGAGTACTTATATTAAATTAATTCCTAAACTCTTTTAGAAATTAAAATAATAATAATTGTAATAATATTAATAAGACTCCTCTTATTAATTTATATTTAATATTTCTAAAATATTAAATAATAATATTAAGCTATTTAATTTATTCTATCACCATAGATTAAATTAAATATACATAACATATTATTACGATTATGCCATTAACTTCTTAAATAATTATTCTTCCTTTTATGGTGTGACCCTTTAGGTTCTCCATATTAAACCTATTGTGAATAAATCAATTAGAACAATTCTAATCTTATTTAAATAAATAAATTAAATAATTAATTTATTTAAATAAATAATATTTATTCTACAATAGGGATAAGCCTCCCCTAATGATCAACGACTTTCCGATAATATAGATTTCAACATTAATCATTAAAGAACCTTTGAGTAAATAGTTACCGCATAATTCAATCCTTCCACCATACAATGTCCCAATTAAATATAAGACATGGAATTTCATCAAAGTCTTATTTTATTTAATTATATGTATTTTCGACTCTTAAATGCACAACTCCAAATAATGCAAATTAGAAACTCCTTTCTAATTTCATTCTCGCCGCCAAGGACTACTTTGGGTTGTCATTTATCGAATCACATAGGACATTTCTCTTCTTTTATTAGAAGTGGTAGATTCTTTATCGATCATACATTATCTCCATGTACAACTTATTATACCCAAGCATACCCTTTGATATACCCTAAGGGTCTTAAGGAATAAGTCAAAGTATAACTCATCATACACAAGATACTGTGATGATCTCAAGTCCAAGGATTACTTGACTACTATCACTACAGAATTCCTATTGACAGCAAATAAAACTCCATTAGGTATTCCTTAGCGAGCCACGCTCAAAGTGAACTTATTCTCTAATAAGCACCTACATACTCGCTTTAGTGTCTCCACACAAATGATCATGAGATCAATCATCCTCATCCAATGAAAGCAAGAACGTATGTACCAATCTATCCGGATTCACTAATCCCCAATTTAGTAATCCAATGATTGGGAACTATTTTAGTTTTAAGCTTTCTAAGAATTTAGATCTCATTAGAATGATCATCATCATTATTCTAAAAGCATTGCTTAAAACTATGGGTTTATCACATATTATAAAACAGCATCATGTAGATAATTAAAAGCCTTTAATAAATTAATACTTTTTATTAATAAATGAATAAGATTGTTACAAAGTATATGCTTTATCATCAAACATGATTGGCTTGTGTGCATACTACTTTCAGGATCACCTCTAGAGGCCAAACACTTGGGTGGCTAACGTTGATCAAAGGAAGGAACCAAACCCAGTGGATTCAAGTTGAACGCGAAAAGGATTGGAGGTGAACTTGTACCTGAGGAAGCTCGAATCTTCAAGGGTATGATTCTTGATCTTTCTTTTTCGTTTAATTAATAATTGTGCATAAAGGGTGATCCGGGTATATGGTTTGTAAAATTTTAAAACTCTGATTTTCCACGTTTCCGCTTATTTTATTTAATTTGATTGCGTTCATGAATATTACAAACCTAACAGTAGCATCAGAGTCAAACCTTTATGCGAATTATTAATTGTTTTAATTTCATATGTATATTGATATGTGTTTAGAATAATTTAATTGGGCATAATTTTATTGTATAGAATTTATTTTTAAAAAAATGGTGAATTCGTTGCGCCTGATATGTTAATCATGTGGCAAAAGGATTCTGAACTATATATATTAAGGGATGCACGGTACGGTTAATATATTTATTATATAAAACAGAGCAGAGAGAGAAATACATAAACGTCACATCCAAAATCCACGTCAGCAGTTCTCTCTCATTCCTCCCATTTCAAATTTCAAACCCTCTATCTCTCTGTCTTTACACACAGAGCTGAGAGATAACACGAAGCTTGAAAAACAAAAATAAAACATGCAAATTATCTTGGTAATAGTTGAAAAGCGAAGCAGAAGAAGAAGTTGAAGAGAGAGAGAAACACGATCTAAGACCTTCTCCTCTTGGCTCTCCTCTTCCGCGGCACCTTAGTCGTGCTGATCGATTTCCCACTGGTCATTTTTGTAACGACACGTCGATTATCTTGGTACTTCTTTAATTTCAGTTTGGTTGTCTGAGGGTTTAGCTTTATTGGGTTTATGGGGTTCTTGATTTGATTGAATCTGAATTTTTTGAAATTTTCTTTTTTTAGGGTTCATTTTAATTAGTTTGATGTTTACAATTATGTTTCTTGGTTAAATTAATCAGCATTTTGTCTTGGGCTTCCCTTTGTGCAGAGTTATCTTGGGCGTGTAGAGAGAGAAAAAAAACTTGGGTGGAGAAAGTCTGAGTAAGAGAGATAGAGAAAATGTTCGGAGCTGCGGGAAGAGGCTCTGGAACCTGATTTCCCATTATTTATGTCAATTCCATTTTTGAAATGATTACCGGTTATCGAGCCAATGAAGTCCTCGACAGAAATTGATAAACTTTCACTTCACTCTCTATATATTTTAATAGATGTACAAATTTGAATTAGCTCACGTAATTGTCTATCTGTTTGTGTTTTGGCAAATTATGTTTATGCTTGGTTTGGTAGTTTGATTGATTGGAAATATTGTGTATTAATAAATTGGATTGTCTATCCAGCTAAATATCTGTATTAGAGGGTAAAAAATGTATAGTGCTTTATTTCTTCGCTCTGGCCACAAGTCAGAAATTTGGATTAGGAAGCTTTTGGTTTGTGTAAAAAACAAAAACAAAAAAAAACTCCATTGCATGACAATATATGTGTTTATATATATTTTCCCTATCAAAAAAACATGACCTGTTTGACAAAATGCGAGTTAATAACCTGTTCGACAAAATGCCCAACTAAACATAAATTAATTGGTGATATGGTTTATATTTTTGTTAGATATGGATGTGGTACTTTGCTACCTAGACGGCAATGCCGATGGGGTAGTGTTCTGCCCACATGGCATGAATCTTTTCACCATGTGCTTAGCCTAGCCACTTCGACGTACACACTTGATGAGGTGATCGGCCCAAATTGATCGTGAAGTGTATCTTTATTTAATGTTGATGCTGATGTGGGTTGTCTTGACTTGTTTCATAGAGTGGAAACTGCGGGTGTCTTTGATATGAAATGGAATCCAGTTTCCAGTTGGGGATAATGTGAGTCCCTTGTTTGCTCAAGCTGATGTTAATGCTCACTTGAGGCTTCATCGTCTTTAAAGTTTGGGAAATAGATCACAAGTTCATGGTAGGTTTAAATGGCACTTACTATGCACCGCATGTGCCAATGTTTCTTATAAAACAGCTAAGAAATATATTTTGTTAAATACGGGACGGAGGACACATGAGAAATAGAATTAGAAAACTCGATTGCATTTTTACATTTGTTCGACTTTCTTATTTTTTTCAAACTTCTTGACCATACTGATTATAACTGTGAAGCTCTTAACAAACATATTGGGCCAGGATATTATAAGAAACTAGCTAAGTGGAGTATATTGAAAGCTAATTAAGGAACGTGATGGTTGATACTGCTGTCTTTAATTTTTGGTGGACAGATAGGAGGATATTAGGAGACCCTATTATAAACATGAAGTTTAGTTGATTTAGGGGCTGAATATTTGTCAACAAAAGTGAAATCCGAGCAGTTTTTTCTTTGGATGCTGAGTTTACTAGACCTTTGTGGGTTTTTGGAACAAGTTCTTATGATTTTATCTAGAGTAATGAGCAGAATAACATCCTTGCTTGTAGTTACAGGTCTCTTCCTCTATAAAAGTTAATTACTTCTTGAACATATTTTGTATTCCAAGTGTAAACATAGAACTTCTGCTTACTGTTTACCCACTCTTTATGTGAGTACAATGTTTTGTAATGATGTTATGCAGGAAAAATGGTATATCTTATCTATCCATTATAGATGAAGTTCAGAACTATTTATCAAATGTTGACATCCCTTTCACATATATCGCCAACATTGTGGGTTGAAGTCTTTTCTTTAACTTATTCAATAGGTTTAATTGCCTTTCAAGGGTGATAGATTTAAAAGCTTTGATGTTCTAATTTTTTTTGGTATTATCATGCCTAGATTTCAGGCGGTCATTTCCTAAACATTGAGGGTGCATATGCAACCTATCCATCATCATTAGCAAAGGTATTTTGGGACAGTTATTCTGTTTTCTCTTTCTTGTAAGGACTTCATTGGTATTAAGTAACTATTCTCCTATCATTTTTATTTAGTCTATTATGTGTTAGCAGGTGACTTTAGATGATCATAAGTCCAAGGTAGTTGACTTACAGATTATATAGTGTTCTTCGGACAGACAGCAGTACAAAACTCTGTGTGTTATTTTAAGTAATATTTTTAGTTAATGTAGTAATATTTTTCCATGACCTGAAGTGTATTTGATGAAATAAATTATTGGTGTTTCATTCAAATAAGCTAATTTTTATGCAGCTGAAGCCATATTACTTGGGTTCCAACATTATCTTGTGATGCTTGGAACAACAGTTTTCATCCCCTATTCCCCTCTACTCTAGTTCCCCAAATGGGAGGAAATGTAAGACTTTTGAAAGGACAGTAACAATATGTTGCAGTAGTATTCTATCACTCATCTCTATTTTTTTATTGACAATCATTTCATTTTGCTTTGATTTCTTGATGTCATTTCAAATTATAATAGTTTTTGTTAATGGAACTAGAGTGAATGACTACTTTTTAGGAAGAGAAAACGAAGATGATTCAAACGCTACTCTTTGTGGCTGGATTGAATACATTGACCCAGACATTGTTCGGTACCCGATTACCTGCTGTAATTGGAGCATCATATACTTTTGTGCCTACAACACTTTCAATCGTCTTGGTTGGTCGATACAGTGACCTTCTGGATCTTGAGGAGGTAGGCTGATAAACTTTCTCCTTGTTTAATCACAGCCAACCAAAAGTACTTGTGTTAATCTAATTCATGCTATGTAGAAATTTGAGAAGATAATGCGGGGGACCCAGGGTGCCTTTATTGTTGCTTTAACTATTCAGATTGTCATCAGTTTTAGTGGCCTTTGGCGTAATGTCACAAGGTTAATTAATAATTAAATATTGTTGTATGAAAATATAATCATAGACTCATATTTCCTGAATAATTAGATATCCAGCTGTCATGGCTTAAAAAAATTTATACATCCTCTATGAGGTTAGTTTAGTAATTCTGTCTTTTTCCTTGTATGATCAGGTTCATGAGTCCTCTCTCTATAGTTCCATTGGTAACTCTAACAGGGTTCGGGCTGTATGAGTTTGGTTTTCCTCTGGTATGCATTTATTTTGCTTTTTTTTTTGGGATGGGCAAGACAAATTTGCTGAAATTACTCTACTTCTCCTATTCACATATTGTATTCTTTCTCACTCTACGTTGGTGATTGCTGCATTCTATGACTAGCTCTCAAAATGTGTGGAGATTGGATATGCTTCTTTTCACACATCACTTATGTTATGTTTTTGGTTTGTGATACAAAGTAGAAGGAAACTTTGAGTGGTAGGTCTTTCTTAAATAATGAATACTTGGCTAAGATTAAGAAGCAACCAGACCTGTGTATATTTTGTTTAAATGTGTTAGTTTTTTCTGTTAGATTTGTGATAAGGCTTGAAGGTGAATCTGATAATGATTGGGTATGAACTTCTTAAGAAGCTCAAGGTTAGTTATGTAGATTTTATTTTTCTCAACAACCAAGTTTATTTTAGACTATTTTGGTTTATGTTTAATGTGAGTCATGCTTTAAAATAAAATTGGTAAGGACTAAAAAAATCAAAATCTATTATACTACTATGTATAAAACAGTATAACAGTATAATCTATTCAAAATCTATTATCCGTGCATTAGTATAGCAATATAATCCCAAATATTTATGTAAAAGGCACGCGTAGAAGACGCATGTAATAACTTGAATATTATAATTATATACATAAATATTATAATTCTATCATTTGAGAAAGCACAACAACGGCTCAGACGTATCAAGTTATTATTTATAATATATTCAAACGTATCAAACATATTATAATAACCCAAACGTATCAAACATATAGATGTTGGGCGTATATAATTAAAGTAATGCTATTATCTTAAATTTTGTGTTAAAAATATAGATGTTGGAACAGTTACTGATGTAGTAGAATAGGTGGTGTAGTTTGGATCTGATGTCTAAAACTGCAAAGCTGGCGATAAAGTTGTAGCCATGCTTGATAATACGATAACTTTCATGTTCTTCTTTTGATTCTCAGCTCTTTTTTTTTTTCTTCATGGGGGTTTTTCTTTTCTTCGGTAACCCCGTCCAGTGCTAGGTTTAATGCAATGCTATGATCCTAAATTTTGTGTTAAAAATATAGATGTTGTTATGACATTGGTTGCTCAACATAATGGTGGAACCTATATAATTAATGTAGATATTGGGCAACATTGTAATGATGATGTGTGTTTTTGGGACACAAAATTTGGGATCCAATTTGGGAGCTTTTCATTACTCCGTAGTTTAATAGGTGCGGATTATGTTTTACATGTTTTGATACAATTCATTAGCAGCTGAATATATGATGATTCTATCTGCATTCTCTTTAGAAATGTATAAATGTTATATGGTTTGAAATTAGTTGTATGTAGGTATTGTCTTCCTTTTCCTTATTGGAAAATTACATTTTAAAACTTAATTTTGGGCTTAACTAAGTTAAAATTGAGTCAAATTATCATGGTGAAATTGGCTATATCTATATTATGATAATTTGGTGTTGATCTATGACATACAGTTTATGGTGGATATGAAATGTGATGGGTGTGTTACCGCAGTCAAGAATAAGTTGTAAACTGTTAATGGTGGGTGACAATTTTCACATTAGTTAGTTAAAACTGATCAAGTGATTAGGGTTCTTGGGTCATCTCCTGTAAAGACTAAAGACCATGAGTGAAGCTTTGGAGCAGATTGGTAGAAACACCCGATTGATTGGCCAAGGGATCCCTTAAGGTTAGTTGACAATCACTTTTTCGTTCCACTGTTTCGACTGTTCTTACTATCAATATTAACTCTCTTACAAATCAAAATTCAAAAGTGCAATTATATTTTTAATTTTTTTCTATCCTATTTGCAATCTTACGTATTTTCAAATTCATTTCTTTCCATTCTTATTCATTCTTTAAATTATGGCATCTTCAAGATTTTCAGCCCCCAATTTAATTATTTCCTCAACTCGTCTTTTACACCGTTCTTTTCTATCGAGTCGATAATCTTAGTTTTTTGGAGAAAAGAATTCGTATAAATAATGTAAATCTCTTTTAGTTTTATTGGAATAAATAGTCTCTGAATTTGCTGAAAATGGTATACAATTTAATCAAGGTTAGACATTCTATGAAAAAGTTGTTGAATGCTCACTCATATTACTAAGAAAATAGAGACAGCGCTATCGATAAACAATATGATTAATATTGTGCATTCGTATTAGGGACAAAATTTGATAATCTCATTTAGTTTTCATTGGGGGTCATAAAGATATCAACTATGATTGGTACGAGAAAACAGAGATAATTTTATTGTGTTTTTAGTCAAAGTAATGATATAATCCCAAATTAATTTCACCATTGAAAGTTTCTCAGGTATGAAACATAACTAATTGTAATTTCTACTACTTTTCTTCTATTTTTAATATTATCAAAAACCAAATAGAGGTTATTCAAGTATATTTTAGACATTGTGATATTAGATTGATAATTATTATTTTTTCATCATATTAATAATTTAAGTTGTCTCATTTACATGGTTTTGATTCAGGGTAAGGATTTTTGAAGTTGTCTATAAGGACCTTGCTAACCAATGTTCAAGGTATGTATCTCTCTTCAATTTTTTCTCTAATATTGATTGAACTCATTACTTAATCTGAAATTATGGGATATGAGTTAATGTTAGTACATAGATTGAGTACTTCCAGTCCTTTTTTGACATGAATGTCCTATTTTAAAATTTAAATCCAATATTAAATCTATTATTCATTATTCATACTAGCCCGTGCATTGCATTTCTATGTTTTTAAAACTTAAACCAAAATTTAAATCTTTTTCTATATTTTCCCCACATAATTATTATTTACATTTACATGAGATTGGCTTCAGAACCCTAATTTTAGTTATTCTTTAGGGGTTTCTGTGGAACAATTTCTAATTTGTAGTTGGTTATAGAATAGGGATTTTGCTGTATGGTGTAAAGAAGAAGAGTTTTGGGAATACCGCGTTTATATGTGCATATACTTGCATATAAGTAGTGTACATTTATTTTGAGATGAGATGTTATGAAAATATTTCAATTTTTTGAGGCCCTATTCAGTTTACCTCTTTTTAGTTGGGTTTTGCTTTTTATTTTTCTATGCTTTTATGGGATTTTTGTAAGGTTACCCTGATATTAAACAGGAAAGTTATCTGTAGCTTTTAGATTGTTTTTGTTAGGTTGAGCATTTTTTTTATATTCTGAATTGCATTTTTGTTAGCTTCTTTATGTTTAGTTTTTATGTAGATCACTGATCATGTAAAAATGAAATGTACTTATTATAGATCACCTTATCATGAAAATTCGGCATAGTTAAGCTACTAGGCAGTAATGTCTAATCTCTTCCTCTTCCTCTTCGCTGCCTCCTCTTCAATCACTTCAGTTTCTTCCCCTTCCCCACAAAATCGATTCCCTCACTTTTTCTTTTGTTCCGTATCTCTCCCTCCTCCCACATGCATCCCAAATCTCTTATTCTCTATCTCTGATTTACCCTAAACTTCTTTTGTAGGACAAATGACTTGGGACTTTTTAGGTGGACCAAATTGAGTGTTTGCGAACTGTGGAGTTTGTGGGATGATTGAATATTTTGTAGGACAAACGATATACCGCCATGACTGAATCTATCAAGCGCTTTGCTACACAAGGTAAATCCTCGGATGCCCTCACTTTTATTTTAATTTTTGTGGAAACCTTTGGGAAAATTAGACCTAAGAGTAGATATGATGTATAATGATGAATTTTGGTTTGGCAATATATAATTTTGAAAAATGTGTTATTGTTTCCATCAGTATATCTTTTATGTGCTTAATTCTTCTACGTGCTTAATACCTTGTTTACGTCTCAGATGCAGATGGCATACCAGAGCGGATGCTGGCGTGAAACCAAATATATAATTTTTCAAGGAACATAATACAGAATGATTTCCTCGAATAGCATACATACAAATCTACAAATGCGACAAATTCTCGGTATGTGAACCTGAGGGGTAATCATGATCCGTATCGAATTGGAAATTATTGCAATGTTGTGATTCCAAATTTTTTCTTCTTTCTAATAAAGAAAACTCAAATTTGCCTGTCACCTCAAAATCTCTTAAATTCTTGCAGATTGGGCTCTTTTGCTTGCCGCCTTCAGTTGTCAATCCACTCCATAATCATCCTAAAATGATAATATTCAGTAAGCTTCTGATTGGAACCATGCACATCAAATAGGTTCTTTAGGTTTTTTATGGATTGTTTAGCAATTCAGTGCTGCAGTAATGATTGTTACTGTTCTCATTTTGAATGTGATGAAGTTTTATAGTTTAGAATATAGTTTCAATTTTTGTGTATTCTATATGTGAATAACTTATTATTTTGTAGATAGGTTTATATTTTGGTGGTTGGATATGTGTTGTAAGTTACTTTAAGTAATGTAGTATTTTTCGAATTTTAATCTAATTTTTTTTTACGTCGTTCCTTCAGGCACGGCCAATAACTAATAGTGTGAGTGTCCCATTTGTTCTTTTTTACACTTTTCCTTACACCTTGGTTTTGAGTTTTTAAAACTTAGGAAATGAATTCCCATGTTGGTAATATTTTTAACTCCCTCTTTGCTGTCTGAACCAACCTTTGGATATCACAAAGCAGGAAAACTAAAAGCGTTTCCCAATCCAAATTGCAAGCCACCAATGTGTCTAAAAGCTGGAGAGCATGCATGTTTCCTCCAAACAGTGAGACAGAGCTTCAGAGATGGTTCCTGGATCCCTACCTTGACCCAAAACAGAAGATATACATACTCAAGGTAAGCATGACTGATCCTATTGTTAGTCCCCATAACATATTCTTTTGCACTGATCGATGCTGTCATTTCATGTTTCACAAGTGGTTGAACAAGTTGGATTCCTTCTTGGCTCAGAGATATATATTGTTTTAGCTGAAGGCTTCAGCAACCAAGGTAAGGTTCCCATGGCTCAATCAAACTGCTTAGCTCTCCAGAATCCACTACGTACTCTTTGAAATTTGTTCTTTTCATCAGCAGACAAATCATCAAAACTGATTTGGACTCCTGTAGAGAAAAGTAGACAATAAAATCGGATCAGATTGAAGCAATATAATAAAAAAAAATTAGGCAAACACATGATTTAGGGGTGAAACAAGATTAAGTTTGAAAATTTTAATAATGAAAGAGACAAAGGCAACGCCGCCAATACCAGACATAATCTTTTGATTTGTCTCCTCTAATAAAGTTGAATTTGAGAAATTTGTGCTTTGTACTTCGTTTTCATGAACCATTTATTATTTATTTTACCTGCCTTTTTTTTTTTGCCTTTCTTGAGACCTTTTTTTCTTAGATTGAATGAACTGAGCATCATAAAGTCTAAAGTAGTAAAATGGATGCTTTTCATAGTTTGGTAGTTCTAGCATTCTGAAAAATCTGAAATAACTGCTATTTTGCTGACCTTTATGACATAGAAAACTCTTGAGAGTTGAGTCTACGGTCTATTTGATTGCAACACAGCTTACCATATTTTATGATAAGTAATTGGATGAAATTTCATTTTGTAGTGGATTATAGGGGATTTAGCTTAAATGATGAATTTGTCATGAATTGCTAATTCTAGATTATACTCTGCAATTATTATTGGCTTAAATACTCAGGATAAAAGTGATTCTTTTAGTAAAAAGAATTGCTATATCAAGACTTTGCTAAAGTAGATGTAGACAAACTTTGTAACATGGATAGAAGAAGACCTTTTAGTGATAGACATTGACATTATTTTTTGGTGATATCTGTAACATTTCAACTTTTAATTTTACAATGAGGTTCATTCTTTGTAGGATTGGAATGAATTTGTCAACGAGAATGATAAAGTATATACAATGGACCTTTGTGGATGGGGCTAATGTAATCAGCTAAATCTACTTTTTATGTCACTGCATCAAAATAACTTTACTATTCCTATAATAGATGTGAATAATTTAGGTGGTTGTGCATTCTCCTCATTGGGCAAAGTACGTTAATATTGATACGAGGACATTAAGGATAATGATGAAGAGAAGGTTTGAAGAAGACATTTAAGAGAGTTAAATGATATGCAATCCAGTACCGTCCTGTCCACCTTTGACAATGACTAACCAATCACTGACCAAACAATTATATATGTGTGAAAGTCTCTCTGACTAAGACTCTATATTTCTCTACTTCTCATGCAGACACACAACACACACAGTACATGCAAAAACACACACATAATTGTAACCAATCAAACACTCGCAAATCAAACTCACACACCATTATACTGTTACCAATACAGATTTATGAGTTAAATCATCAAGCAAATGAACCGTTTGTTGAAATGGTGCTAAGAATAATTTATTTTATTATTGTAATTCTACATTCGTCCATATCTTTTCTTAAATAAATTGATAATTTGTTACAATCTCTCTAAATTCTTACTTATATCAATCTAAATCATCATTCCTCCCACTACATACAAATGTGTGTGCTCATTTGTTTTTTAGATAATTTAGGGTAAAGTAATGGTTCTTATGTTTTGAATTTACAGTTGTTTTATTTTGACTCGCTTCTTTCGAATTCACAGTTGTAATCAAGTTTTCCTTTCCTTGATCTTTCTTAAGGGAGAACCGTGTTTTTTCAATAATAGGTTTCCTTAGTTTATTACTTTAGCATTATATTGTTGTATCTGATAATAGAATAAAATCTTGTGTACATCTATGTTTCATGCCTATTAATTTGTTCATTTATATATTTCAGAAATGAGGCAAGCAGAATCTACTTGCATCAGAGAGAAGTATCTTGATAGAATACCTGTAAGAAGATTCTGTTTGTTGTATGCATAAATATAATTGCCTGTGTTTTATTTACTGGTTTGATCAGTATCTAACATTTGAATTACTTGTGTGTGGAGAAGGCTGAGAAAAGTGATATTCCTGACATTGATAAGAAGAAGTATGTGTCATTTACCCTTCTTTACTTGCATATTTCCTATATATTAATATTAATTGTATACTTGTTTCTATTTTTATGTACACCTATTTTAGAATAATTCATTCGGTATTTAGTCTACTATATATGTATCTTAGCCATGTTTAGATCTCTATAAAAGATTTTGCCTCTCAGATTATCAAGAATAGTCTTATGACAATATTTTTTTGGCAATCATATGAGTATTTTCTTTCATTAATACTTCTTTTCTCTCTTGAACATTTGATTTGATAGATAATTTCTTTTTGCACTTTGTTTTGGAAAATCTTTTTGCATTCTTTCTTTCAATATTGGCTTTATAAAGTTACTTTACTTGTTACTTTATATGATTACTTTTAAAGCCAGCCTTCAGATATATTATAATGGAATTTAATTTCGATTATGCCTTTGTTGGGCTTCTGGTCAAAAGGGGATAACTTGTATTTGTGACAATTGTTTAGTTGGTTGATACTGCTGGTAGGTGAAAGGTAGAGAGGTTGAAGGCTATGCTTACCAAGGGACAGGCATCTAGTTTTTTATTGAGAGACATAATGTTGTGAAAATGGACTAAATCTTTTTTCAACACTATCGTGCGTTAAAGAACATTGGTTTGCTTTCAGGATATGAATGTAACTACAATAATCCATTTTTAGTGACCAGCAATATATTCATTTGTGGAGAGTAGTGTCTAAGCGAGTTGGAATGCCCTCAATTTATGCATAGACATTAAGCATAGAGTAGATCAGGAATTGTCCTCTTTCTATGGTTTAATCTGAATGGTCTTGATAAAATATCCTCTCTACTATTAGTAACAAATTTATGGATTTTCTTCATAATAACTAATATTGCATGTTTGAATGATGATTGGTTTGCATTCCTTTATATTCAATTCCAAAACACTTATGAGGTAAAAGGTTTAATGTTTGGAGTGTACTTTAACAGAGACTCTTTTCTCATCATTTCATATTTTTATACTATCATCTTTCTCTCTTGTTGTGTGTAGATACCTTGTCCCAGCTGATTTGATTGTTGGACAGTTTGTTTATGTTGTCCGAAAGAGGATCAAGCTTAACGCTGAAAAAGTTATATTTATCTTTGTCAAAATATGTTACCTCCAACAGGTGAGTTGAAATAACTCATTACTTTGACTTCACTGTTATATATTTTATTTTATGTCATAAGCTAATTCATTATTACTTCGGTTATTACAGCTACTTTGATGTTTGGAATCTACGATGAGCACAAGGATGAAGATGGTTTCCTTTAAGTTACATACAGTGGTGAGAACACATTTGGGGCCCTCGGGGTGTAGTAACATCAATATTCTAATAAAAACTTGTGTACATCCTTAGTTACCCCCATTTGAAGTTGTATAGGCTTTGACCTTCTTTCCCTGCTAATTTACCATTGATTTTAACTTGATATTGTTGGGAGAACTTTAAATGTAGTGCTCAACAGATTTCATTTCGTGAATGGATTTGAATATTAATAGCTCTTCAATTCCTTTTGATGTTTTTGGTAATTTTGATAGATATGGTCCGTTTATATCACCACATCTTATGTTTTTGGTCAAAACCGGTGCTGGAAAATATGTATATGTTGTATGTATAAATGCATGAAAGTTCTCTGAGTGACATTGATAGATCAAAGAAAAATAATTTAGGTATATATTGAAGGATACTTGGTGTAAGCTGTAAAGTAATGGGTCTTATGCAACATGTTGTTTCTCTATTTTCTGCACGTTTGTATTTTGTGTGTTCCGTCTTTTGTAAAGTTAACTAATTATACATGGTTATTATGATTTTTGGGTATGGAATGATGGTTTTTTTGCTGGTTTGAATATGTATTGATGATTGTAAGTTTTGTAGACAGGTTTAGAATTTTCTGGATATTTATTTTTAAAGGAAATCCTGCCGAATTTTTTTGAAATTGGTATCGACTAGCTCGATGTTTTGGTGATTAGATATGTATTGATGATTGAGTTTGTATTAATTATTGTGGTAGTATGTATCTTTAGATAATGTAATATTTTTCAAATTTTAATTTAATTTTTCGTTACACCGTGCCTTTAGACACGGGTTATCGCTAGTTATACTATATAAGGATTCATGATTCCGTGTTTCTTGGATTCATTTACGTGGCCTAGAGTATAATGCATAATTTCGTTATTATATATATAAATATAATAAACATAATATGATTCATGTTGATTCCTTTATATATATTATATATATGAATATATGATTTCATGTGATTATATAAGTTTACTCCCACGTCGTGGCCCAGGAAAAGAAAGTTTCATGTAATCATATATATAGTACATATATTTATTATATTATACTGATAATATATTATATATATTATAAGAAGTTTCATGTAATCATTGGATTATGATTCGGTTATATGAAAAATTTCCAAGATTCACGGATTGTTTATTTGATTCCTGGTGGTTCACGTGATATATATATATATATATATATATATATAATGTACGGCTATATATATATATATATATATAACATTTTAATAATTTTATAATTAAAATAAAATTTATTTTAATATTAAAATAAAAGTTTATTATAATTTTAAAATAAAAAGGTTTATTTTAATTTTAAAATTGAAATTTCAAATCTAACTAATTAGAGTTGGAATTAGATTTCATGTTTCCTTAAATAAAGGAGTTTATTTAGATATGAAATAAAATTTCATATTATTCAAAATAAAAGAGTTTATTAGTGAATAGGAAAAAGAATCCTAATTTCCTTAAATAAAAGGAGTTTATTTGTGAATAGGAAAGAGAATCCGTGTTTCCTTTAATAAAGGAGTTTTATTTTTTTTCTTGGAATTGGATTCCATAATTAATTAACATAAAGGAGTTTATTTTGATTAAAATAAAATAGTTTATTTTATTCAAAATTGAATAAATTAAAATAAAATAGTTTATTTTGATTTAAATTTGGATTAAAATAAAGGAGTTTATTTTTATTCAAAATTAGATTTTATACTAACTAAATTTGTCCATTAAATGATATCAATATATATATTGAATGTTTATTATTCATGAGATGAATGTTATTTATTGATGCATATGGTGATGTGTATGATAATAAATGGGATTGATTATGGACAATTGACCAATGTGATTGGATTTTATTTTAGTTGGATGCATGAATGTATGAGTTTTATTAAATGGGGTCTGCATACCTCGTCTTCTCTAATTTTTCTTAATGTAAATTCTATCCTCCTCATATGTACTCCCCCTTGACTGCTGATCAATCTTTCTATTTATTTTAAATAGTTTTGTAATAGGAATAGTTAGAATTATTTTAAACAATTGGAGATCAAGGATTAAGGAGCGCTTGAAGACCCGTTTGTAATGGAGTCCGGATTTAAATGTAATAGTTATATTTAAATATTAATTTCTTGCACCTAGGGGAGACCTTTTTTAGTTCACTTGGTGGCTCTAGTGAACCAAACTAAAATAAAAGTTCATAATCAATCCAAGTAGAATATAGTATTCTATATGTGCATGCTTATACTATATATATTATATATTATCCAAACATGCTTCGCATGTTAATTAATATGACGCGCATTATATATATATATATATATATATATATATATATATGTGTGTGTGTGTGTGTGTGTGTGTGTGTGTGCGCGCGTGCGCTCTAAACAAGATGAGACAAATTAATAACAAACCCCTCAAATTTTTTATATTAAGTCCTAAGCGTTCAAAGATATTTGGAATATCGAATGTTGCCATCTAGCATGATAAAATAATAGAGTATCAATTAATTATTATAAGTTTGTTGTGTCACCACAAAGCTTATCTTAATTCTTTGAGATGTTAATTTTATCACATTTGATGCTTATAAAGAAAATTGAACAATATTATTTTGTTGTGTCACCATAAGGACAATATTTTTCTTTTTTGAATATATGGAGTGCTAGGTTGGACTTAACTTAAATCATTTTAGTTCGGATGTGCACACACTTGACCATTATGATCTAAGAGGCAAAATACAAGGAGTTGCATAGTTGATGTAATTGACAAGAGTCGTCTACCTATTTATTTATATATAGTTTGTTGTGTCACCACAAGACTATATACATTTGAAATGGGATCCTTATTCTCACTAGCAAATCTTTAATTAGATTTTGCCGAACTATATAAGTGAGGGTAATATAGTTTGATGAAAATAGTAAGAGATACCAATTTAAAACAAGACCTAATTTATTTTGGTAATTAATAAAAGAATGTATGCTAAAATGTTGTTAATTATAAATTCATTTACATAATTTTACAATGTCTAAAATTACTATCACTGCGTAGCATATTAGATGCTAAATTAATCGGACCAAATTAAACGGATTGGTTAAGGAATTTGAGAAAAGTTCGCAATGGTTGCAGGCAATACCTCTGAGGAAGATATTGCTACTTTTAGAAAGTGGCAAGATGATGCACAGTTGGCTCAATGCATCATGCTCGCATCCATGAGTAACGAGCTTCAGCGTCAGTATGAAACTGTGGATGCTCCTACTATATTCCTGCACATCAAGTAGTTGATGGTGAGGAAAGTAGGACTGATAGATATCAGATATCTAAGAAGCTCTTCCGATCTAGAATGACCGATGACACTAAAGTACAGATAAAAGTCCTTAACATTATCAATTTGATTGATCAATTAGGACAACAGGTTTTGTCATGGATGGAGAGTTGAGCCAAGATTTGATCTTGCACTCACTCCTGGACTCCTTTCACAATTGTTGTGAATTTTTCATATGAACAAGCTAAAGATCAGCCTCGCTGATTTGCTTAACATGTTAAAAAATGTTGAGAGTCACTTTTTAACTAAGAGACCATGTCTTACTGGTAGGGGCCAAAGGATCTTCTGAAAAGAAGAACGATTCTAAGAAGGTAAATAGAAAGGCAAAAATAAAGGATAATAAGAACAAAACTAATATGGATAGCAAAGAAGTTTGCTTCCACTACAATTTGCCTGGACACTGGAAAGAAACTGCGAGAAGCATCTTACAGAGGCTAACCAAAGAAGCTTAGTGAAGTTTCGGTTACAAATACAAATTTGTTCATGATTTAAAATAATTTTTTCTTTAAGTTAAGGTTCTACTTGGGTATTGGATACCGACTTTGGTTATCATAAATATAGATTTATGAAGGGACCAAGTAGAAGTAGAAAGCTAAACAAAGATAAGTAATCCTATGTGTGAGAAATGAAGCAAAGGTAGCAATAAGAACAATTGTTAATAAGTTTAGCAATTGTCATTATCCATAGAAATTTATAGTTTAGCAATGCCTACGGGTAAATCTATTTAGTCAATAAGTTGTTATTGTATTTCAGTTCTTGTTAGAAATATTATTTCCATTTTATTGTTGGACAATGAAATCTTTGGTATTATATTTAAGAACAATTGTTGTTCTATTTATAATAATAATGTTTTTATAGAACTAGAATATTACTTAATGGATTTTGTGTAATTGACTTACGTGAAAATATATTTTGCAAATTGAATAAACTAGTATAAGAAAAGGAGATGATCATTCAAAGAGTTGAATGTGTGTATTTGTTGAAATACATGTATGAATTATTTGAAAGGTTCAAAGAATTCAAAAGTGAAACAAATTGGCAAAGTATTAAGATTCTTTGATTAGATCAAGGAATAAATACTTGTGCAATAAGTTTCTAGATCATCTCAAATGGTTTTCTCATAATGGACGCCTCCTGATACGTAATAATTGATTGATGTATCTGAAAGGAAAAATCATACCTTGTTGGACATGGTACGGTCCATAATGATTTTACCGACATTCCAGTATCCTTCTAGGATAATGTCCTAGAAATGGTTGCATATCTACGAAAATGTAACCTCAAAATCCGGCCACAAGACTTAATAAAAGTTATGGACAGGGAGGATTCCTAATCTTAAGTATGTTAAGATAAGGGGTTGTCCAACTTATGTGAAAAGGTTTCAAAAGGATAAGCTTGGGACAAAATTTGACAAGTACAGATTGGTGGGACATCCTAAAGTAAGTTTAGGATAAATGTTCTATAATCCTATTTAGCAAAAGGTGTTTGTTGTGAAACACGCTACCTTCTAAGATAAAGGTGTTTATCATTGAAGGAGCTAGTAGGAAGATAATAGATCTTAAAGAGTTCAAGAACCACAAATCACTATAAGTCAAATAAGAGGAACCTACAGATAGACCTATTGTACTACAATCGAATTATAAATCTGGAATAGTACCGAAGATACCTAGGAGGTATGGATTATTCATGGATGATGATGATGAGGTACACATCATAGAAGATGATGAACCAGTAACAGTTGTAGACACTCAGAGAAATGGATTGAAGCAAGCTTCTCAAATATGGAACATTCGTTTTGATGAAACAAATCAAAAGAGTTTGATTTTATCACAAATAAGAATGAACCTAATGGGTACAAAAGGGTCAGTGGGAGTGTCGTGACATTCCTAGTACTATATGTTACTATATGTTGATATAATACGGATAAGGAATGACATGCCAATGCTAGAATCAGTAAAGATAAAGTTGTCAAAACCTTCCTTCATAAATGATTTGGGAAGAGTATCTTAATTGGGGATACAAATCTATATAGATAGATTAAAGAGGATGCTCGACTTAACCTAAGGAACGTATATTCATTTGATGCTAAAGTCGTTTAGCATGAAAAAAATCCAAGAAATGTCTCATGTTGATGAGCCATGGAGTGTATCTCTCTTAATAGTCCCCATAGACTCCTGAAAAGAGAGATCGCATGAGTGACAATCATATATGCAATGAAATATACGAGACTTGAAGATGATCGGTCCTATTCTGGAGAAGATCACTGTGCAATGAATTGGAAAGGTTTCAAACAGCAAAGAGTTGTTGGTTTAGTGATAAAGACAAAGTATATAGCTATAAATGAAGCTGCAAGTTAATTGTTTGGATGAAAAGTTTATTACAGAACTAGGAATAGTTCCTAAGTCTCGTCTTGGATCTAAACATTTGTTGTGGCACTTTCATTTGATTATAGGAATCATTGAAAGATGGAAATCACTATAAAGATAGTGGACTCTCAAGAACAACATTACATATCCATTAACTAAAGCTTATCCAACAGCAGGATAATCGTCACTTAGAGAAGAAGGGTATGAGATACCATGGCGATTGGCTTTAGTGCAAGTGGGAGATTGAAAGTAGTATGCACACAAGCCAATTATGTTTGATGATAAAACATATACTTTGTAACAATCTTATTCATTTATTAATAAAAAGTATTAATTTATTAAAGGCTTTTAATTATCTACATGATGCTGTTTTATAATATATGATAAACCCATAGTTTTAAGCAATGCTTTTAGAATGATGATGATGATCATTCTAATGAGATCTAAATTCTTAGAAAGCTTAAAACTAAAATAGTTCCCAATCGTTGGATTACTAAATTGGGGATTAGTGAATCCGGATAGATTGGTACATACGTTACTTGCTCATTAGATGAGGATGGTTGATCTCATGATCATTTGTGTGGAGACACTAAAGCAAGTATATAGGTGCTTATTAGAGAATAAGTTCACTGATCGTGGCTCGCTAAGGAATACCTAATGGAGTTTTACTTGTCTGTCAATAGGAATTCATGTAGTGATAGTAGTACATGTAATCCTTGGACTTGAGATCATCATAGTATCTTGTGTATGATGAGTTATACTTTGACTTATTCCTTAAGACCCTTAGAGTATATCAAAGTGTATTTTTGGGTATGATAAGTTATACATGGAGATAATGTATGATCAATAAAGAATCTACCACTTCTAGTAAAAGAAGAGAAATGTCCTATGTGATTCGATAAATGACAACCCAAAGAGTCCTTGGCCAATGAGTAATGAAATTAGAAAGGAGTTTCTAATTTGTATTATTTGGAGTTGTGCATTTAAGAGTCGAAATACATATAATTAAATAAAATAAGAATTGACAAATAATTCCATGTCTTATATTTAATTGGGACATTGTATGGTGGAAGGATTGAATTGTCTGAAACTATTTACTCAAAGGTTCTTTTATGATTAATGTTAAAATCTATATTATCTGGAAAGTCGTTGATTGCTAGGGAGGCTTATCCCTATTGTAGAATAAAAATTATTTATTTAAATAAATTAATAGTTTAATTTATTTATTTAAATAAGATTTGAATTGTTCTAATTGATTTATTCACAACCTTTAATATGGAGAACCTAAAGGGTCACACCATAAAAAGAAGAATAATTATTTAAGAAGTTAATGGCAAAATCGTAATAATATATTTAAGTGTATTTAATTTAATCTATGGTGATAGAATAAATTAAATAGCTTAATATTTATTATTCAATATTTTGGAAATATTAAATATATAAATTAATAAGAGGAGTCTTATTAATATTATTACAATTATTATTATTTTAATTTCTAAAGACTTAGAAATTAATTTAATATTAGTACTCTCATTTAATCCTAATAAGATTAGGAGGCTAATTAATTAAAAGATTTTAATTAATTATTCCTAATAAGATTGGGAACATAAT
Organism: Panax quinquefolius; assembly: GCA_020205615.1. Taxonomy (NCBI): domain Eukaryota; kingdom Viridiplantae; phylum Streptophyta; class Magnoliopsida; order Apiales; family Araliaceae; genus Panax; species Panax quinquefolius. The sequence goes on from CM035155.1 coordinate 65,301,462, forward strand.
TAATTAAAGGATTTTAATTAATTAAAATAAAACTCAATTCCTTAATTGTTAAAGAGGGTTGCCCACATCTATAAATAAGAGGAGTCTTATTATGGGTGGGGTGGTTGTTGACGTATTCATAGAATACGTAATTCCAATAATTGGGAGAGTACACCCTTTTCGATGAGAGATAGAAAAATTAGGGTTTTGCCAAATACCCATCTTCTTGAATCCTTCTTCTTCCTTGGTGGATCACCTCTAGAGGCTAAACACTTGGGTGGCTAACGTTGATCAAAGGAAGGAACCAAACCCAGTGGATTCAAGTTGAACGCCAAAAGGATTGGAGGTGAACTTGTACCTGAGGAAGCTCGAATCTTCAAGGGTATGATTCTTGTTCTTTCTTTTTCGTTTAATTAATAATTGTGCATAAAGGGTGATCCAGGTATATAGTTTGTAAAATTTTAAAACTCTGATTTTCCACGTTTCTGCTTATTTTATGCAATTTGATTGCGTTCATGAATATCACAAACCTAACAAGAAGTTTCTTGGGATTTGCATGATATTACCAAAGGTTTATTTAAGATTTCTCGAAGATAGCGACGCCGTTGACAAACCTAACCAAGAAAGCAGTTAAGTATGTATGGATGGAGAAGTGTGAACATAGTTTTTAAGAGTTAAAGAGGAGATTGAGTGAAGCACCTGTGTTATCCTTACCAGATAATACGAGAGGTTTTATAGTATACAGTGATGCCTCACACAAGGGACTAGGTTGCGTATTGATGCAAAATGGTAAAGCCATTGCGTATGCGTCATGACAGTTAAAAGAATATGAGAAGAGATACCCTACCCATGACTTGGAATTGGTTGCGGTAGTATTTGCCCTTAAAATTTAGAGACATTATCTCTACGGAGAAAAGTGTGAGATGTACACAAATCACAAGAGTCTGAAATATATCCTTACACAAAAGGAGTTGAACATGAGGCAGAGGAGGTGGTTAGAATTGATCAAAGATTATGTTTGTGAGATTTTATACCATCCAGAGAAGGCCAATGTAGTGACTGATGCGTTAAGCAGAAAGAATAGAGAGAAGTTGTTCATTTTGTTAGAGAAAGAAGAGTTAGTAAAGGAAATGGAGAAAATTGAGTTTGAGGTGAAAAATATGAAGGATTCAAGAAACTAATAGAAATGGAAGCAAGTCCACCTTTACTCGACAAGGTGAAAGAGTCACAATAAAATGACGAAGAATGTGCTAACATCAAGAAGAGATTAGCTGAAGGCGATGAGTTGAAGTACAAGATCGATGGCAATGGATTGTTGAGATTTGAAGGACAAATTTGGGTACCTTTAGTACCAAAACTAAGAGAGAAGATTTTGCAAGAAGCGCACAGTACAAGAAACTCGATAAACCCAGGAAGCACGAATGATAGACTCCACGACACACTTGCGTGAGGTGGTCGTTGCCTGGATTGTTTCTAGCACAGTTGATAAGGTGGAACTCTCTCGACACCTCAACCCAACGTCTATATTGAGATGAGAACCTTGGTACAATCGATCAAGCAATGATATCTATGTTAAATGGAACACCAACAACGCCTAAACCCAGTGTTCATAATGAAACAGGAACCTCAGCACAATTGACGATTAATGCGGTAGAAGACGTCACACACAACTTTGTATTGTTGTATGATAAGTCAAATTGAATCTCAAAGAATAAACTAAGAAATTACTTAGGAATTCTTCAAAAAACCAAAAGTAGAGAATAATCTCACAAATAGAATAAATCTGAGATATTGAATGTTGTATGAATGACATTCATATGACTTATTTTTACTAACTAAGAAAACCCTAGAATCCCATAAGGAATCAACCACTTGTTTTATAAATAAAATTCAATCTAAAAGTATCCTAAAAATATTCGAATTATTAAAGATATAAAAGTTCCTAAAAATATATGAAACAAATCTAGTCAAATAAGGAAAATATGGTCAAAAATGTGTTGCCTCGAAAAATGTGCCTGACCTGTCAGACGCCTGACACGAAGCGCACAGGTCTTAGTCTGGAAGTGGCGCGGGGTGCACTACCTTGGAAGAGACTCGGATGGCTTGGTGCAGGCCACACTGTCTTGTAGAAGTTCTGACACCTTAGTGCGGACGCACTCCTTTTTTGTATTGCATTGGCACAGGCCGCACCCAATGACCAGAATCTCTCAACATTCTTGGCTTAGATCCAACTCCTCTATTATATTGACGAGTTTAGTCTCCAACTCCAATGTCTTCAAATTTGCTCTTTCATCCCTCCAAGATCCTTAAATAAGCCCATTAATTCCTTCCTTGAAGCATTTAGCTCGTCCTCTCGTAACGGGTCCTACTGGAACTTGCACCGGATCTGATGTATAGCCTCCATTTACATCCATGCTAACTATATCCTCATTATTCCTCTCCTCTTGAAAAGGATTTGTCCTCAAATCATCACCTACATCAAACTAACTTAAGTCAGAAACATTGAATGTGGCACAAACAGTATACTCACCCGATAAATCTAGTTTATAGGCGTTATCATTAATGCGCTCAAGAACTTGAAGTGGACCATCTCCCCTCGGAAGTAATTTTGACCGTCGTTGAGCCAGAAATCTTTCCTTTCGTGTATGTAACCAAACCCAATCTGCTGGTTCAAAAAAAACTTGACATCCACCCTTGTTGGCCTGTTTAGTGTATTGCTCCGTTCTCCTTTCAATGTTAAATCTAGCCTTCTTATGTATTTACTTAACAAATTTAGACTTTATCTTTCCGTCCAAGTTAGTAAATTCAGAAATAGGTAATGGTGATAAATCCAATGGATTTAGAGGATTAAAACCATAAACAATTTCAAATGGTGAAAATTTAGTAGCAGAATGAATAGATCTATTATAAGCAAACTTAACACGTGGTAAGCACTCTTCCCAATAACGGATATGAAAGTAGTATGCACACAAGCCAATCATGTTAGATGATAAAGCATATACTTTGTAATAATCTTATTCATTTATTAATAAAAAAGTATTAATTTATTAAAGGCTTTTAATTATCTACATGATGCTACTTTATAATATGCGATAAACCCATAGTTTTAAGCAATGCTTTTAGAATAATGATGATGATCATTCTAATGAGATCTAAATTCTTAGAAAGCTTAAAACTAAATAGTTCTCAATCGTTGGATTACTCTAGATTGGGGATTAGTGAATCCGGATAGATTGGTACATACATTGCTTACTCATTTGATGAGGATGATTGATCTCATGATCATTTGTGTGGAGACACTAAAGCAAGTATGTAGGTGCTTATTAGAGAATAAGTTCACTGAATGTGGCTCGCTAAGGAATACTTAATAAAGTTTTACTTGCCTGTCAATAGGAATTCCTGAAGTGATAGTAGTACAAGTGATCCTTGGACTTGAGATCATCATAGTATCTTGTGTATGATGAATTATACTTTGACTTATTCCTTAAGACATTTAGGGTATATCAAAGGGTATGCTTGGGTATAATAAGTCGTACATGGAGATAATATATGATCAATAAAGAATTTACCGCTTCTGGTAAAAGAATAGAATTGTCTTATATGATTTGATAAATGACAACCTAGTAGTCCTTGCCAAGGCAGAATAAAATTAGAAAGGAGTTTCTAATTTGCATTATTTGGAGTTGTGCATTTAAGAGTCAAAATACATATAATTAAATAAAATAAGACTTGACAGTAATTCTATATTTTATATTTAATTGGGACATTGTATGGTGGAAGGATTGAATTGTACAGTAACTATTTACTCAAAGGTTCTTTTATGATTAATATTGAAATCTATATTATCTGGAAAGTTGTTAAACGCTAAGGAGACTTATCCCTATTGTAGAATAAATATTATTTATTTAAATAAATTAATAGTTTAATTTATTTATTTAAATAAGATTAGAATGTTTCTAATTGATTTATTCATAACCTAGGTTTAATATGGAGAACCTAAAGGGTCACACCATAAAAGGAAGAATAATTATTTAAGAAGAAAATGGCATAATTGTAATAATAAGTTAAGTATATTTTAATTTATTCTATGGTGATAGAATAAATTAAATAACTTAATATTTATTATTTAATATTCTCGTAATATTAAATATAAATTAATAAGAGGAGTCTTATTATTATTATTACTATTATTATTATTTAATTCCTAAAGGAGTTTGGGAATTAATTAATAAAAGTACTCTCATATATCTAATAAGATTATGAGACTAATTAATTAAAAGATTTTAATTAATTATTCCTAATAAGATTGGGAGCATAATTAATTAAAGGAATTTAATTAATTAAAATAAAACTCAATTCCTTAATTGTTAAGGAGGGTTGCCCACATCTATAAATAAGAGGAGTCTTATTATGGGTGAGGGTTGTTGACTTTCACAAAACACGTGAATACGTAATTCCAATAGTTGGGAGAGTACACCATTTTCTATGAGAGATAGAAAAAGTAGGGTTTTGCCAAATATCCATCTTCTTAAATCTTTCTTCATCCTTGGTGGATCACCTCTAGAGGCCAAACACTTGGGTGGCTGAATTTATTCATGAGATGAATTTATTTATTAATGCATATGTAGATGTGTATGATAATGAATGAGATTGATTATGGACTATTGACCAATGTGATTGGATTTTATTTTAGTTGGATGAACGAATGTATGGGTTTTATTAAATGGGGTCCTGCATGCACTGCCTTCTAATTTTTCTTAATGTAAATTCTAACTCCCTCCTATGTACTTCTCCTTGACTGCTGATCAAGGTTTCTATGTATTTTAAATAGTTTTGTAATAAGAATAGTTGAATTAATTTTGAAGAATTGGAAATCAAAGAGCAAGGAGCACTTGAAGACTCGTTTGTAATGGAGCCCAGGTTTAAATGTAATAGTTATATTTAAATTTAATTCTTCCACCCTAGGTTTGACATTTTGGTTCACTTGGTGGCTCTAGTGAACCAAACTAGATTAAAGTCCATAATCAATCCAGGTAGAATATAGTATTCTATATATGCATGCTTATACTATATATATATATATATTATGCAGACATGCTTCGCATATTAATTAATATGAAGCATATTTTATATACATATATGTGCATGCGCGCTAAACAAGATGAGATAAATTAATAACAAACCCCTCAACAATTTATTATAAGTCGTAAGTGTTAAAAGATATTTGGAATATCGAACGTTGCCTTCTAACATGATAAAATTAATAGAGTATTAAATATTTAATATGAGTTTGTTGTGTCACCACAAGGCTAGTATTAAGTTGTTAATTTATCACATTTGTTGCTTATAAAGAAAATTGAACAATATTGTTTTGTTGTGTCACCACAAGGATAATGTTTTTCTTTTTTGAATATATAGAAGTGCTAGGTTGGACTTAATTTAGATAATTTTGATTCGGATGTGCCACCACTTGATCAAAATAATCTAAGAGACAAAATAAAAGGAGTTACATGATGATGTAATTGACAAGAGTTGTCTACCTATTTATTTATATATAGTTTGTTGTGTCACCACAAGGCTATATACATTTGAAATAGGATCCTTACTCTCACTAGCAAATCTTTAATTAGATTTTGCCGAACTATATAAGTGAGGGTAATATAGTTTGATGAAAATAGTGGGAGATGCCAATTTAAAACAAGACCTAATTTATTTTGGTAATTAATAAAAGAATGTATGCTAAAATGTTGCTAATTACAAATTCATTTACAAAATTTTACAATGTCTAAAATTACTATCACTGCGTATCATATTAGATGTTAAATTAATCGAACCGAATTAAACGGATTGGTTAAGGAATTTGAGAATAGTTCTCATAGCTGAAAAGTTATCTTATGTCCTTAATACGCCTATCCCTGCAATGGTTGTAGACAAAGCCTCTGAGGAAGAAATTTCTACTTTTAGAAAGTGGAAAGATGATGCACAGTTGGCTCAATGCATCATGCTCGCATCCATGAGTAACGAGCTTCAGCGTCAGAATGAAACTATGGATGATCTTACTATATTCCTGAACATCAAGTAGTTGATGGTGAGGAAAGTAGTACTGATAGATATCAGATATCTAAAGAGCTCTTCCGATCTAGAATGACCGATGACACTACAATACAGATAAAAGCCCTTAACATAATCAATTTAATTGATCAATTAGGACAACAAGTTTTATCATGGATAGAGAGTTAAGCCAAGATTTGATCTTGCAGTTACTCCCGGATTCCTTCTCACAATTGTTGTGAATTTTTCATATGAACAAGCTAGATATCAGCTTCGTTGATTTGCTTAACATGTTGAAAAATGTTGAGAGTCACTATCCAACCAAGAAAGGCTTGTCTTATTGGTAGGGGCAAAAGGATCTTTTGAAAAGAAGAACGATTCAAAGATGGTAAATAGAAAGGCAAAAATAAAAGATAATAAGAACAAAACTGAAATAGATAGCAAAAGAGTTTGCTTCCACTGCAATAAGCCTAAACACTGGAAAAGAAACTGCGAGAAGTATCTTATAGAGGCTAACTAGAAGAAGCTTAGTGAAGCTTCGGTTACAAATATAGTTTTTGTTCATGATTCAAATAATTTTTTTTTTAAGTTAAGGTTCTACTTGGGTATTGGATACTAGTTTTGGTTATCATAAATATAGATTTATGAAGGGACCAAGCAGAAGTAGAAAGCTAAACAAAGATAAGTAATCCTATGTGTGGGAAATGAAGCAAAGGTTCCTAAAACTTATAGTTTAGCAATGCCTATGGGCAAATCTATTAAGTCAATAAGTTGTTATTATATTCCAGTTCTTGTTAGAAAAATTATTTCCATTTTATTGTTGGACAATGAAATTTTTGGTTTTATAATTAAGAACAATTGTTGTTCTATTTATAATAATAATGTTTTGTATAGAACTGAAATATTACTTAATGGATTTTGTGTACTTGACTTACGTGAAAATATATTTTGCAAATTAAACAAACTAGTATAAGAAAAGGAGATGATCATTCAAAGAGTTGAATGTGTGTATTTGCTGAAATACAAGTGTGAATTATTTAAATGGTTCAAAGAATTTAGAAGTGAAACAAATTGGCAAAGTATTAATATTCTTTGATTAGATCAAGGAATAAATACTTGTGCAATAAGTTTCTAGATCATCTCAAATGGTTTTCTCATAATGGACGCCTCCTGATACGCAATAATTGATTGATGTATCTGAAAGAAAAAATAGTACCTTATTGGATATGGTACGGTCCATAATGATTTTACCGACATTCCAGTATCCTTCTGGGGTCATGCCCTAGAAATGGCTGCATATCTACAAAAAAGGTAACCTCAAAATTCGACCCCAAGACTCTATAAGAGTTATGGACAGGGAGGATTCCTAATCTTAAGTATGTTAAGATAAAGGGTTGTCCAACTTTTGTGAAAAAGGTTTCAAAGGATAAGCTTGGGACAAGATTTGATAAGTACAGATTTGTGGGACATCCTAAAGTAAGTTTAGGGTATATGTTCTATAATCCTACTTAGCAAAAGGCGTTTGTTGCGAAACACGCTACCTTCTAAGATAAAGGTGTTTGTCATTAAAGGGGCTAGTGGGAGGATAATAGATCTTGAAGAGTTCAAGAACCACAAAACACTATAAGTCAAATAAGAGGAACATGTAGATAGAACTATTATAACCACAACCGAATCGTAAATTTGGAATAGTACCGAAGATACCTGGAAGGTATGGATTCATCATAGATGATGATGATGATGAGGTACGCATAATAGAAGATGATGATCCAGTTACATACGATGAGGTAAGAGTTGTAGACACTCAGAGAAATGGATTGAAGCAAGTTTCTCAAATATGGAACATTCGTTTTGATTAGACAATCAAAAGAGTTTAATTTTATCAAAAATAAGAATGAACCTAGTGTGTACAAAAGGGTATCTAAACATTCCTCCATGGATGATTTGGGAAGAGTATCTTAATTGGGGATACAAATCTATATGGATAGATTTAAGAGGATGCTCGTCTTAACCCAAGGAACGTATATTCATTTGATGCTAAAGTCGTTTAGCATGGCAAACTCCAAGAGATGTCTCATGTTGTTGAGTCATGGAGTGTATCTCTCTTAATGGTCCCCATAGACTCCTGAAAAGAGAGATCGCATGAGTGATAATCACGTATACAATGAAATATACGAGACCTGATGACGATCAGTCATATTTTGGAGAAGATCAATGTAAGACAGTGAAAAACATCTTAAAGTACTTAACCAGCATTAAGGATGTGATTAAAATTTATGGTGGGTCTAAATTAAAACTAGAGGGTTTAACAGAGTCAAGTTTTTTCAGACAGACCAAGACGACAAAAATCCACTTTAAGGTAAAGGGTTACCTTGAACAGTGGTGTGGTGAATTGAAAAGGTTCCAAACAGCAAAGAGTTGCTGGTTTTGTGATAAAGATAAAGTATATAGCTGTAAATGATGCTGCAAGTTGATTGTTTGGATGAAAAGTTCATTACAGAACTAGGAATAGTTCCTAAGTCTCATCTTGGATCTAAACATGTGTTGCGGCACATTTATTTGATTAAAGGAATCATTGGAAGATGGGAAATCACTATAGAGATAGTGAACTCTCAAAAACAACATTATATATCCATTAATTAACTAAAGCTTATCAACAGCAGGATAATCGTCACTTAGAGAAGAAGGGTATGAGATACCATGGCGATTGGCTTTAGTGCAAGTGGGAGATTGAAAGTAGTATGCACACAAGCCAATCATGTTAGATGATAAAGCATATACTTTGTAACAATCTTATTCATTTATTAATAAAAAATATTAATTTATTAAAGATTTTTAATTATCTACATGATGTTGCTTTATAATATGTGATGAACGCATAGTTTTAAGCAATGCTTTTAGAGTAATGATGATGATCATTCTAATGAGATCTAAATTCTTAGAAAGCTTAAAACTAAAATAGTTCTCAATCGTTGGATTACTAAATTAGGGATTAGTGAATCCGGATAGATTGGTATATACGTTGCTTGCTCATTGGATGAGGATGATTGATCTCAAGATCATTTATGTGGAGACACTAAAGCAAGTATGTAGGTGCTTATTAGAGAATAAGTTCACTGAAGGTGGCTCGGTAAGGAATACCTAATGGAGTTTTACTTGTCTGTCAATAAGAATTCCTGTAGTGATAGTAGTACAAGTGATCCTTGGACTTGAGATCATCATAGTATCTTGTGTACAATGAATTATACTTTGACTTATTCCTTAAGACCTTTAGGGTATATTAAAGGGTATACTTGGGTATAATAATTCGTACATGGAGATAATGTATGATCAATAAAGAATCTACCGTTTCTAGTAAAAGAAGAGAAAAGTCATATGTGATTCAATAAATGACAACCTAGTAGTCCTTGGCCATGGCAGAATGAAATTAGAAAGGAGTTTCTAATTTGCATTATTTGGAGTTATGCATTTAAGAGTCGAAATTCATATAATTAAATAAAATAAAACTTGACAGTAATTCCATGTTTTATATTTAATTGGGACATTGTATGGTGGAAGGATTGAATTATACGGTAACTATTTACTCAAAGGTTCTTTTATGATTAATGTTGAAATCTATATTATCTGAAAAGTCGTTAAATGCTAGGGAGGCTTATCCATATTGTAGAATAAATATTATTTATTTAAATAAATTAATATTTTAATTTATTTATTTAAATAAGATTAGAATTGTTCTAGTTGATTTATTCACAACCGGTTTAATATGGAAAACTTAAAGGGTCACACCATAAAAGGAAGAATAATTATTTAAGAAGCAAATGACATAATCGTAATAATAAGTTAAGTGTATTTAATTTAATCTATGGTGATAGAATAAATTAAATAACTTAATATTTATTATGTAATATTTTGGAAATATTAAATATAAATTAATAAGAGGAGTCTTATTATTATTATTACTATTATTATTATTTAATTCCTAAAGGAATTTGGGAATTAATTAATAAAAGTACTCTCATATATCCTAATAAGATTAGAAGGCTAATTAATTAAAATATTTTAATTAATTATTCCTAATAAGATTGGGAGAATAATTAATTAAAAGAGTTTAATTAATTAAAATAAAACTCAATTCCTTAATTGTTAAGGAGGGTTACCCATATCTATAAATAAGAGGAGTCTTATTATGGGTGTGGGTGGTTGACTTTTACAAAATACGTGAATACATAATTCCAATAGTTTGAAGAGTACACCATTTTCTATGAGAGATAGAAAAACTAGGGTTTTGCCAAATATTCATCTTCTTGAATCTTTCTTCTTCCTTGGTGGATCACCTCTAAAGGCCAAACACTTGGGTGGCTGACATTGATCAAAGGAAGGAACCAAACCCGGTGGATTCAAGTTGAACGCGAAAAGGATTTGGAGGTGAACTTCTACCTGAGGAAGCTCGAATCTTTAAGGGTATGATTCTTGTTCTTTATCTTTTTGTTTAATTAATAATTGTGCATAAAGGATGATCCGGGTATATGGTTTTTAAAATTTCAAAACTCTATTTTATCATGTTTTCGCTTATTTTGTGCAATTTGATTGCGTTCATGAATTACAAACCTAACATGATATTCTTCTTAATGATAGCCTTTAGTAAAGCAGACAAAGTCCTATTTACTACTTCTGTTTAACCATCCGTTTGTGGGTGACAAGTAGTAGAAAATAAAAGTTAATTCCCAATTTACACCACAAAGTCTTCCAAAAATAGCTTAAAAACTTAGCATCACAATAAGAAACAATTGTTCTAGGCATACCATGCAAACGTACAATTTTCCTAAAGAACAAATCAGCTATATGAGATGCATCATTAGTTTTGTGAGATGGAATAAAGTGTGTCATCTTTGAAAATCTATCCATAATCACAAATATAGAATCATTACCACGCTTAGACCTAGGTAAACCTAACACAAAATCCATTGATATGTCAATTCAAAGTTCATTAAGTATAGGTAATGGTGTATACAATCCATGGGATTGAACACGAGATTTAGACTGTCGACAAATAATGCATCTATCACAAATTCTTTTAACATCTCGTTTCATATGAGGCTAATAAAAATGTTATTTTTAAACAACCAAAGTTTTATCAATATCAAAGTGTCCCATCAAACCACCCCCATGTGATTCCCTAACCAACAACTCACGCAAAGAATAGGCAGGTATACACAGTTTATTCTCACGAAATAGAAATCCATCCATTTTAAAGTATTTACCTACAACATTCTTTTCACAAGTTTTAAACTCTTCATTGAAATCAAGGTCATTAGCATATAAATCTTTAACTCGTTCAAACCAAGTAATTTCGTATCAAGACTATTCAACAAAACATACCTTCAAGACAAAGCATCAGCAACAACATTCTCTTACCTTGCTTATATAGAATGACATATGGGAATGTCTAAATAAACTCCATCCATCGCGCATATCTCTTGTTCAATTTGTGTTATCCCCTCAAATATTTTAGTGATTCATGATCGATGTGGATCACAAACTCCTTGGGCCACACGTAATGTTTGTCGACGTCGGGGTTTTTATTTGTCCCTTTCTGTTCTTTTCTTTTGGTGTAATGTTTATTTGTGAGATTTGTTTGAAAAAACAAGTTTGAAAAGGTCCGACATGTATATGTCAACGATTGGACTGTAAGAGTCGACAGTTGGTATTTTTAAATGGTTGCACCAACTCAACCGAGAAAAGGTTTGCACAATGACCTAGTGATGTGACACTGCTTAACTAGTCTATAAAACCGAGATTCGTTAGGGTTCGGGGGCTTGATTAAGCGGAGGGAAGGTGTTAGGCACCCCCTGACTTCCGTGGTAACACGGTTACCGCCATTTTTTAATTTAAACTTTTATCTGAATGTGTGTGTGTAGGTTAATGTGTAATTATCTGGAAGCAGTGTTATGCTTCATTTGCACCTATATACAAAGAGTTTGAATTTTGTATAAAAGTTTAATTTTAATAAAATTTGGCAGTGATGTTTTGTAAAACAAGTTTTTCAAACCTTTATGCTCAATAGTAATTGAGGCCTTTGATACTTCCATTTTATTATGTGTTCAGCTTGATTGCTTTTATTATTTTTGAGATGCAAAGCATCTTCGAGAAAATAAGATACATAGCAGTGCCGAACTCCTTGTGGGCATGAAAGCCATATAAGGAAATTCAAACACCGTGAATAATTAACAAGCTGGTTGCAGCTGAAAATGTCCATCACGAGAAGTGAATCTAGATTCAGGAACTGAATCTGTGATCACATGATTCCTAGGCTCACATGATGATGCAGTATGTATAAAAGCTGTAAACAGTTATATATATACAAAAGCTATAAATATATATATATGAACAATCAACTGCCACGAAGTAAACTCCAGTCAGGACGTAAAATGTAAATATATATATATATGGGGAATGATCCATAACATCTATATGCTATGGAATAAAAAGTGGCATATAGCATCCATAACGTCCGTTTCACATATCAGTGGCTGAGATTAGATCTGGGTATACGCCATCCGCTAGTAATACTAGCGGACGTGGTAAGTATAATTTCTGAACGTTTATGCCCCTGTGTAGCCAAGACAAATTGGAAAAGTAACATAAACCACATGGTAGCGGATGGATAAAAAAGATTAAATGTCTGCTTACTTGTATGAAAAAGATTTCTAGTCCCTGTCCTTGCTATCACATGTTTTTAGTTTCCATAATATTAATATCGTCAAAGGACAAGGAGTGCCAGTCTTTGCAGGTAGACAAGTATTCAACTCTTTATTCAACCCAGCAAATGTTATTGGTTCGAACCTAGTGATATTATATCCCTAAACGATGTGATTTGTCCGTCTAGGATGGAATACGTTACCACCATAAGATAGCGCCTATTATCACATAACAAAATTGAGTATCTATGGTTCCCACTATGTTTTACTCAACGCTTTCACAAATTATGAGGTTTTGTCTAAGCCTGAATGTGAGACCCCGGATTTTATGAATAAAGATTTAAATTTCTCGAAATATTTTTTTAATATTATGGTGTGGATTTGATATAATGTTATAGTTGTGGGTAGTATTTATAAATTTTGCAAAGTATGCAAGTTGTTATAAAATATTCGTTTGGTCAGGGAATATTCTTTTTATCGGGGAATATCCGTACGACGGCACAATCATTGGTGGACCCCACAACGGAAGTATTGTCGTATTTAGAAAAAGACAGAATTATCTTTTTATAACTACATGAGTGTTACCATTAAAACTGCTTGAACTACTTTGTAGTAAAAATACAATGAATACGCTGTGGTTGCATAGTAGCACACGGTATTGATTATTGATGCTTACGTAAGAAGTCACTCAGTTATACTCAATTATTGCTACAGTAATTGTTGCATCATATCTCTCATATTATTGATTCCATTATTGTCACAAAATTATTTTCATTATATGATATATTATTAAATCAATAATTGAGACGGCAAAGTTATTCATATTATTATTTGCAATATTGATAATGTCTAGAAGTTCTATCAAGGAGAGGTTTAGTCACTTAATTGCGCGTCAATAAGGAGAAATCCTTATCGGAAAGCCCCCTCTTTCCTTGGAACGATCTGGTTGTTAAATATTTTGAATTATAATATTAATGATGAATAAGTTCGTGTTGATTAAAGATGAAAGTAATAGTTCCATTGTGTTGGAATTATTAGTGTTAGTAGAAATCGATATTTATTTCGATAATAATTAATGTCTGGAGGTTATATTGACCAATCGGGTATTCGGGGCACTTTTCGTGTCGGAGTACTATTCACGGGTTACTATTCACGAATTACTATTCACCTATTACTATTCACTCTAGTATTGTTCACTCGGGTATACGGAGAACTTTTTGTGCCGGGTTACTATTCACAGGTTACTATTCACCTGATTACTATTTACTCGGGTAATTAATCGGATAAATAAGCAATTAATTGCTATTAATTCACATGATTATAACTATTTGTTCACATGTGTGTACTATTGATTCACATTCATTTACTATTAGGGGAGTTGGTGCAAGATTGATAATACTTGCAGTACTAAATTAAAAATAAAGGAAAAGAGGAAAGTATTATACTGTAATATTCTGAGCTCCAAAACGTGCAATTATCGAAACTATATTTTCCTATAAATAGAAGTTCATATTTTCATTATTCTTCACCAATTCACTCAAGCTATAGAGCAATTATTATAGAGAGAAATTATAGGGAGAAAGAAGAAGAGAAGTCTGCTACCTCTCTACTCCAGTATCCAGTCTTTTTCTAAGGTAAGGGGTATTATTTCTTTCGTATTCATGAAGAGAGCTATTGTTATTCCATTCTTTTTATTATTCTTTGAATAACTCGTGTATATATGCAATACCGCATACATGGTGAAATTCTTTTGTTATTCCATTCTTTATTATTATGTTGGAATAAACTGTTTATGCGAAGTATCGCATACTTGGAAAAATTTTTCTGTTATTTCATTCTTTATTATTCTGTTGAAACATCCCGTCTGTGCGTTTACGCATGACCTGGTTCCATTATTTATTATTCTGTTGGGAATAACCTATTTGTGTGGTCTATCGCATGCCTGGTGAAGTCTTCTGTTATTCCATTCTTTATTATTCTGTTGGAATATCCTGTCTGTGCGTTTACATATGACCTAGTTCCATTATTTATTATTCTGTTGGAATATCCTGTCTGTGCATTTACGCATGACCTGGTTCCATTATTTATTATTCTGTTGGAATAACCTGTCTGTGCAGTCTATCGCATGCTTGTTGAATTCTTCTGTTATTCCATTCTTTATTATTCTGTTGAAACGATCTGTCTACGTGGATTACCGCATGCCGGGCGAAAATCCATTTGCAGTTTCATATATTCTTTTATACTCAGTTGGTTAAAGTTTTGGCTTCTATACTCCATAAAATTAGTAGAATATCCTGGATATTTGCGCTTCATCCAGTATCTTTTCATGGAAATATTCTTCTGAGCATTTTTGAATTTTACTCTACAAAGCAGTATCATGTTGACAATTTGGACATTATTGAATTCTGGATAAATTAATTCTTGAACTTGTTTTATTGAATTCTTATATCATTGTCATCATCCTCATGCTTATATTATGTTGAAAGTCATCTGTGGCCTATTATGCATAGATGGACTTGGTATGATTATGACCAGGGATTATTCGGTATAATCATGACCGTAATGTTACAAATGATGTGGTAAAAGTTCTCATTGGCCCGTAGTGCATTGATGGACAGTTTTTGGCATGATCATGACTATTAATGAATACACAAATATCCTTGGCCAGTAGTGTATGGATAATTTGTGGTCGTGATACTAAAGAATACTATCATTGGTTAATTACCAATGTTGAATACAATTTACTTCTTTATACATCGAGTTCTTCGTTTAATTATTAAAAATGACATTTATCTTCTAAAGTCATCACTTTATATATATAATATATGGAAATGGTCTTAACATGTATATTAAGTATATACATGCCCCACTATTGGTTTGCAATAAATTTAGATTAGAAACTAACTTGATCAACTTTTCTACTACTCACGGCGTTACTATTTGCGGCCTTTGGTACTACTATCAGCCATACATTCTAACTAACAATATGTTATACTTCTGGCATTGTGTACATGCACATGAGACTTACTATATAAAAGTGGCGCTGGGGCGCCATTCTCTAGTAGTTATCCCCCAATACCCATCAGCGCCACCCCTGAGCCCTTGAATTTTTTTTTATATTTTCCAATATGATTCTTCCCGGACTCATAACTTAGTCGTTTTAAGTCGGAATTGGCTCGTTCAAAATCCATTTTCTTACACATACCATGCACTTCGATTCCATCTGGATAAAAGTAGTTTTTAAATCTTTTAATGATGAATTCACTATTAACGTTCTATTACGCGTTCGTTTAACGCTCGTGAGCGTTCTTAGCTCATTTTCTTCGTTCTAAGTCAGAATTCGACCATTCTTGAGTCCACGACTCTTGAATACATTGTCCTATGGTATGCCATTGAAAATTAGGGTTTCCAAATTAAACGGCGAGTTTTGACTACTAATCCAAAAATTATACAATTTCAACGTTTAACGCCTAATTTCGTAAATTTCGCCATAACTTCATTACTCGTGTTCTATACGCCAAATCAAGTGGAACCAATCCATTGATTCATTGTCTATATCTTAACCAAGCAATATATGCACATACCCTATAAATGATGGTTTTCAACAACCAATCAACGTTCAATGGTTTTTCCGTGATTAAACTTACTTAAACGCTTATGATTCCTATTTATACATGGCTTATCAATGTTTAATTCACTAATAGCCATCCTTATTACTCCGGAAGAGACATGCTCCACCAATTCATTATTCTCTACAAAAATTAAATATAAAAGGATCGAAGACTAAGGTTTTACGAATTATTACCTTAATGTTCTTCGCGTTC
Source organism: Panax quinquefolius (assembly GCA_020205615.1). NCBI lineage: Eukaryota > Viridiplantae > Streptophyta > Magnoliopsida > Apiales > Araliaceae > Panax > Panax quinquefolius. Next base: position 65,318,014 of record CM035155.1, read on the forward strand.
TTGATCAAAACTTGAATGTTTTGCTTCAAACTCACTTAATTACTTGTTATAGCACACTTTTCTCTCTCTCTCTCTCTCTCTCTCTCTCTCTCTCTCTCTCTCTCTCTCTCTCTTTCTCAATATGTTGGTCAAGTTTGTAAAACAACCAAATGAACTAACTCTAGCTTTCTTATATAGAAAATCCAAATGGAGGACAAAATGGTCAAATGTCCCACCTCCTTACTATTCATGGCTTAGCAACCAAGTAATCTACTTTACTTGGCCACCAAGTGGCTGGCCCACATGGCCTTTTGGGTCCCACATGGGTTGCCCCCATGGGTTTTACCCATGTGGTGATCCATCAGGTCGATCCGCGATTCGGTTTCTTGGATTGGGCTTGATTTAACCTAACTTTTGGCTTTAACATTACTCAATCTTGGGCTTTATTTACTAAACTTTGGGCTTAACATAATCCAAGTCCAATTACTATGAGTCCATTAAGAACTAATCGTATTCTACTCGTATAACTCATGTATTCTCTTCGTATACTAATCGTACGATATTCGTATTATACGTCATAATAATCTTCATACTATACTCATATAATAACTAGTATCATACTCATATTTCACACGTAATATAACCCTAATCATTATACGCAGTCATTTCCTTTCCGAAACTCACTTTCTCTAACCCTTAGGTTTTAAGTTCGCAAGCAAAAACTTCGTTTGCCATAACTGAAATATTATTGGATATTCCATCTCGTCTTTGAATTCTATCATTACGCGTTTCTCAGAAATACAAAATAAATTCCCGAGCTGAAACAGATGAATAGTGTTTTTATGAAAATTTCTCGAAAAACTTTTATTTTTGTCTTGGAAATTCAAAACAATTAATTATAGCACATAGTCAGAATCCTAACCACATCCGCACATTCTAGGTCATAGAACGACCTTCATACAACTTACTCACATAATTAATCAATTAAATTCATTTAATTCAAATAATCAAATAAAAATTTAATTCACATAAAAATTTGATTTTCTCGGGCGTTACATTCTCCCTCCCTTATAAGAATTCTATCCCAAGAATCTCGCTACAATTACATAAACAAATGAGGAAAATTTTCCTTCATTTTATTCTCGAGTTCCCACGTTGTTTCTTCGGCATTGTGGTTCCTCCAAATCCCCTTCACCGAAGGTATTATCTTATTTCTCAAAACTTGTTCCTTCTTATCAACAATCTGAACTGGAAGTTCTTCATACGTTAAATCTTTTTCTATCTGAATAGATTCATACTCTATTACGTGTTTGTAGTCCGGTTTATAAGGACGCAACACAGACACATTAAACACATTATGTATACATTTCATCTCTAGAGGTAAAGCTACTTCATAAGCTATCTCTCTCTACCCTTCTTAAAATTTTAAAAGGTCCTATAAACCTTGGACTTAACTTCCCTTTCTTTCCAAAACGTATATTCCCTTTCCAAGGTGACACCTTCAGAAAGACATATGAACCTACTTCAAACTCCCTCTTCTCGCGTTGAGGATTTGCATACTTCTTTTGTCTATCTTGAGCCGCTACCAATCGAGTAGGTATTATCTTTACCATATATGTCGTTTGTTATACCATTTCAGGTCCCAACATCCGCGTTCACCTACTTCATCCCAGCACGGAGGAGTTCTGCACTTCCTCCCATATAACACTTCATAAGGCAGCATTCCTATACTAGCGTGAAAACTATTGTTGTACGCAAATTCCACCAAAGGCAGATGTTCGTCTCAACTCCCTTTGAAATCCATAACGCAAGATCTTAACATATCTTCTATCATTTGAATTGTCCGTTCACTTATCCCATCCATCTGAGGATGATACGATGTACTCAACTTCAACTGTGTTCCCAGTTGCTATTGCAAACTCCTACAAAAATTTGATGTGAACCGTAGATCACGATCTGACACAATCGAAACAGGTACTCCATGTCTTGAAATAATTTCTTTGACATAAAGTTTAGCCAATTGCTCTAGGTTATACCTAACTCCTATTGGTAAGAAGTGAGCCGATTTCGTCAACCGATCCACTATTAGCCACATAGCGTCGTATCCCTTCCTTGTCGTTGGAAGACGACAAAGGTCATTGTGATATGCTCCCATTGTGACGCCCCCAAAATAGGTCCAATCCACCCAACCTATTCTGAGTCGCCAAATACATGGTACATAAAACAACTACAACTTTATTACTACAATTATCGTGCAAAATACAACAACATATATGTTATGAGTTTTGATACAAATATATACCAACTATGACTCTCATCCCAACCTTGGATAGCACGTCACAGTGGCACCTTACATAAAGGTTCAGTCAAAAACTGTTTTAGAAATTAAAATCTTTGGGAAGTGCTCAAGAAAACCTTCGTACATTGGAGGCCATGTGTCTAGGTTATGATAGATATCATATGTCCACAGAATTATCCTTGGTTGATCCAATAGACCCCAAAGAAAAACGAGAAAATTACTATCATGTTCTTTCTAATGGTGACTCTTCTCTTAACATATAACTATCTCCACTGTCTCCAGTTGAGAATTATATTTCAACCAAACTTCAGGATTATACAGGTAGTGCTTGTAGATATACTCAGCAAGTGGATGTGCACAAACCCTGTCTTATGATAACACGAGGTTGTATCTCATTAGACATCTTGTATGATAGTGGCAAAACACCCTTCCAACGTTGGGTTCGCCTCACCCTATTTGATTCACCACAATTAAATATTAAATGACGTATAAAATACAACACACTTAACTAAAGTTCTCAATAAAATTATTTTCATACTATTTAGGGAGAACCTCCAACAACTATAGACCACCGTTCTATTCCCCTGTTATCCCCGTTCGACCCAGCTACACTCTTATTACCTGAAAAGAATTGTGAAGCAAAAGGGTGCGCAAAATAGCCCAGTAAAGAATATCATGACTAGAGATAATTAAATTATGAATAGCCTCCGTCAGTAATAAATCAGAGATTTAGAACATATGGTAGATGATAAAACTTTTCAACAATAGTTGCAGCGGAACGAGCAATTCATTAGAAGAGTCAAATAGACCATAAAGTCTATTATCTTCTCCATGTTAAAAGTCCACCAACAATGTTTTATCCTCAGAACATCAATCAACAGCCTCATCCCACATTCATGTGAATAACTCATAATCATAACTAAGGTTCTAAATTCCTCTTCGCATCTAGGACAAAGATAATTTTCATCACCTGTCTTTACCTGAAACATCAAAGATCATGGTTATACCAAATCACAGTTCCTGTTCATAATCATACTAATAAATTCATCTTTGCACTACTGGCCAAAGATATTCATTAACAGTTCATCTTTGAACTACAGGCCAAAGATATTCAACAATAGGCCATCTTTGCACTACAGGCCAAAGATATTCAACAATAAGTCATCTTTGCACTAAAGGCCAAAGATATTAATATCTCAAAGAAATATATAATCATTTCAAAATTTATATAAACATTAATTATAACCATGTTGATCAATTCACCTTTGCACTTAAGCTAAAAATATTCAATTGTAAATTCAATGGACATGATCATACCAGTCAACGATTCAACTTTGCACTACTGGCCAAAGAGAACCCATAGTCATGATCATACCAATAATCTACCCATCTTTACATTCAAGTCAAAAAGAAATTTATTCACCAGGATTATAAAAATGTTATATATGATAATAAAAACAATATGATCAAAACATGGATTTAATTTTAAGAGTAAGATTCATAAATCAACGATAATTTGGTTAGAAAAAGAAACCAATTTTGTCGTGAATAATATCCCGTGAATAGTAACTCATAAATAGTAACTCATGGATAGTAACTCATCTTTGTACATAGTACCGTATCATAAATAGTGTCATATACATGAATAGTGTCGTATATGTGAATAGTGTCGTATACGTGAATAGTAACCCCGACACGAAAAATAAAGTTTCACAATAAAATCGATATCAATATTTATAACACCTTAATCCAAATGTTATAAATCACTTAATAATCTCATAATCTAATATTATTAATATTACAACAATATTTTAATCATTTCTTAAACTTATAAATAATTTATTTTAATTATTTACACTTTACTAATTAATGCATTTAATCATCCTAAAATGCCAAACTCATAATATTTCATCACCAATAACCAAAACCCTCATCAAAAATCTGCATATACCTTATATAGGATTCTCAAGCCATAAAATCCTATTTTCTAATTTTCTTACTTCACATAACATATTTAATTCATTTACTCATAACTAGTCCATTTTCATGAAAAATACCAAATCAGTCCCAGAAAATTTTCTTTCTGGGATTTAGCAGAATATAGTCCCATATTGAACAGATATTTTGCTCGAAATTTTTAAAATTCATTTACTATTTTTCATATGGCCAAAACTGCCGAATATTTAGACATTTATCATAAACTATACTTTTGTCCAAAAATTCTGAAATTTATAGAGTATACTTCTGTTATATATATATGTACTCCCAATAAAAATTTCACCAATTTTTTAGTTAACCACAAGGAGTTATAAGGGTTTACTTTTAAAATAGTCTTTTCCCATAAAATTCATAACTCCTAATCTATATATCCAAAAATCGCCATTTTTGGACACAATCTAGAAAACTCATCAAATTATTATTTCAAATTTTTCCAGAATTTTTTTAAGGGTCAGAAAATTTACAAAACTGAAAAATATAATAACCCTTACCTCAAAAGAGCAATATTTCTGACTGGAATATCAGATGAAAAGCCGAAGAAAACTTGCACTGAATATCAACTCTCAAAGTATCTAAATACTCACAAAAATACGCTCGATAATATAGAGAGAGAAAACTTATGTTTCTGATGTGATTTTTAATTCTAACCTAAGCACCTATTTATAGAAAAATGTTAGAACGCCAAAGGAGACTAAAAAATAAAATAATATTATTTTTATTCCTTCACTTCTACGCCCACCCATTTTGATCAAACAATCAGCCACCTCTAGTGGGGCCCACCAATTCAGCACATGTTTTCTACACCAACCAAAGTGGGTCCCACCTAATTTTAATAAAAATCATTTTATTTTCCGAAACTTCAGTAATTCATAATAAATAGCCCTTTTATCAGACAAATACGAATTTTATGTCCATTCCACACGAAATTGAATTCTCTACAACTTTGTAGCTTTAAGTTTTTCCAAATTTCAGACAGAAAATGTCTGAAATCCACAAACGGATGATTTTCAACACCTCTTAAAATTCATAACAAATCATATGTTAATTTTTAACGGTTCAAAATTTGTGGACAAATACTCAACTTATATATGTATAACATATCCAAAAATCACAACGATCCAACGGTCAGATTAAAATTATAACTCACGCAATAGAGCTTTAAGAACACTGATTAGATTTTTAATACCTCAATTCCGACAAAATAATGATAAAACACCTCAACATTAATTCCTTCATTTATATCCACATAAAATAAATAAATCCATCATTTATAACCACATCAAATAAATATTTTCTTATCATATAAATCAATAATTAATTATTCACAAATAATATTACAGAGTCACAATAATGACAGCCAGGCAGTTCCCAAGAAAGGGGAGGCTTTCCGATAAGGATTTCTCCTTACTGGCGCGTAATTAGGTGACCAAACCTCTCATTGACAGAACTTTCTATACATTGCCAATAATGCTATCTAATAATATTATTCAAATAATATGAATTATTGATCTGATAATGGGAAATACTATGCAATGACAATTATTGAAACAACAATAATATAAAATATCAACGCAACAATTATTGAACCAATAAAATAAAATATTGAACAATAATTACTGTAACAATTATTGAGTAGTGCCTTCATACGTAAAAATCAATAATTCAAAAATATTGTGCAATACCGCAGTGTGCTACTACTGCAACCACGCCAGACATCAGATTTTGACCACCGGGTAATCCAACAAAGTTAATCAGTAACAATTACAATCAAGTATTTATAATAACTCAAACTTGTCTTTTCTTCATCCGATTATTATTCACATGGGCCCACAAATGGTTTGCGTACATCGCATAAATATTCCCCGAGAACAAGAATATTCCACGACCAAACGAATATTCCCCGACAACAATGAGTATTTTATAACCACTTGCGTATTTTATAAACTTTACATATATCACCCTTAACTTTAACTTTTTATCAATTTAAGCATTTACTAAATAATAATTATAAAAAAAATTGAATATTTTTATTTCATAAAATTTGGGGTCTTACAATCTCTCCTCCTTATGAAATTTCGTCCCCGAAACTTGTGTACCTGGTATTTCAAAGAGTTGAGAATACCTTGTTTTCATCTCAGATTCCATCTTCTCTGTCCTCGTGATTTTTCCATTTCTCATCTCCTGTATTTCAGATATCATTCTAGAATACAACTTCAAAACAAAGGTTAATTGACATATCACAATTTGTCAACTTAAGTAAGAAAATTCAGCTTAGGTAGGACACACACTAGCAATGGATATTACTCGTCTCTCCCTTCCTAGTTCTAATCCCGGATCTCCGCCAGAGATTATATCCCTAAGCTCTGATACCAACTGTGACTCTGGACACCAACTTGTGTCAGCACCTCACCGGGTACCTATCAGCTTGCCACCGCAGAATGGCGTCCCCTACGGAGAGTCTGGCTTCGATGCATCCCACACCAGGAATTCACCAACGAGAGGTTCGGGGCTCTTTACTTATAGGTCTGATACCAATTGTGACTCCCCCAAAATAGGTCCAATCCACCCAACCCATTCTGAGTCGCCAAATACATGGTACATAAAATAACTATAACTTTATTACTACAATTGTCGTGCAAAATACAACAACACATATGTTGTGAGTTTTGATACAAATATATACCAACTTTGACTCTCATCCCAACCTTGGATAGCACGTCACAATGGCACCTTACATAAAGGTACAGTCAAAAACTGTTTTAGAAATTAAAATCTTTGGGAAGTGCTCAAGAAAACCTTCGTACATGGGAGGCCATGCGTCTAGGTTATGATAGATATCATATGTCCATAGAATTATCCTTGGTTGATCCAATAGACCCCAAAGAAAAACGAGAAGATTACTATCATTTTTTTTCCAATGGTGAGTCTTCTCTTGACATATAACTATCTCCACTCTATCCAGTTGAGAATTATATTTCAACCAAACTCCAAGATTATACAGGTAATGCTCGTAGATATACTCAGCAAGTGGATGTACACAACCCTGTCTTATGATAACACGAGGTTGTATCTCATTAGACATCTTGTATGATAGTGGCAAAATACCCTTCCAACATTGGGTTCGCCTCACCCTATTTGATTCACCACAATTAAATATTAAATGACGTATAAAATACAACACACTTAACTAAAGTTCTCAATAAAATTATTTCCATACTATTTAGGGAGAACCTCCAACAACTATAGACCACCGTTCTATTCCCCTGTTATCCTCGTTCGACCCAGCTACACTCTTATTACCTGAAAGGAATTGTGAAGCAAAAGGGTGAGCACAAATAGCCCAGTAAAGAATATCATGACTAGAGATAATTAAATTATGAATAGCCCCGTCAGTAATAAATTAGAGATTTAGAACATATGGTAGATGATAAAACTTTTCAACCATAGTTGCAGCGGAACGAGCAATCCATTAGAAGAGTCAAATAGACCATAAAGTCTATTATCTTCTCCATGTTAAAAGTCCACCAACAATGTTTTATCCTCAGAATATCAATCAGCAGCTCTCGTCCCACATTCATGTGAATAACTCATAATCATAACTAAGGTTCTAAATTCCTCTTCGCATCTAGGACGAAGATAATTTTCATCACCTGTCTTTACTTGAAACATCAAAGATCATGGTTATACCAAATCACAGTTCTTTTTCATAATCATACTAATAAATTCATCTTTGCACTTCAAGCCAAAGATATTCATTAACAGTTCATCTTTGCACTACAGGCCAAAGATATTCAACAACAGGTTATCTTTGCACTACAGCCCAAAGATATTCAACAATAAGTCATCTTTGCACTACAGGCCAAAGATATTCAACAACAAGTCATCTTTGCACTAAAGGCCAAAGATATTAATATCTCAAAGAAATATATAATCATTTCAAAATTTATATAAACAATAATTATAACCATATTGATTAATTCACCTTTGCACTTAAGCTAAAAATATTCAATTGTAAATTCAATGGTCATGATCATACCAGTCAACGATTCAACTTTGTACTACTGGCCAAAGAGAACCCATAGTCATGATCATACCAATAATCTACCCATCTTTACACTCAAGTCAACGAGAAATTTCTTCACCAGCACTACTACAAAACAGTAAATAGATAACGCGAAAAAAACGTTGTGGTTTCAATCAGAAAAACGTCGTGGTTAAGGGACTCATCTATTTGACACCCTTACACAACATTTTTAAAACGTTGTAGTTAGACACATTTTACAACGTTTTTAAGAAAAAAATGTTGTAGATTTATTTTTCATAAATTAGTAAAATCTTGAAAATGTTGTAGAAAATATGATTCTACAACGTTTTCTGGCTAAAAATGTTGTAGTTTAATATATTAGACAACGTTTAGACACATCTAGGGTGTATTCCTGTTGGGATCAGCGTGAGGTAGCTGAGTTTTCTGTTAGCCATCCAGGCTATTCGACCGAGTATTCTGCATAGATGGAGATAGAGACTATATCGGTTGCGGTTGTATCCAAGAGCTGGGGATTGATCCTAATGGTGGAGAGCCCATAGAAGACACTGATTCTCCTGCCGAGGAGGAGTTGTTTGCTGGGTTGCCAGCAGCTATGATGGATTCTCCCAGTATGACTACTACTGTGACCCCGCATTCAGCAGAGTATTTAAAGCAGAGTCTTCATATGATGACATTTGAGAGAGATCAGGCTAGGGCCTTGATGTTGATAGCTCTTGCTGGGAGAGATGTCGCTCTATTAGAGAGAGATGATGCTTTAGATCATAGAGACACCGCTATTGCTGAGCTGGATAAGGCTTGATCATCCAGAGATGCATTGATTGTTGAGCGGGATGGCACTATATCTTCTTGGGATGTAGCCATTACAAATAGTACTGCAGTGAGGTCCCATACTACTGCTATTGTTGCAGAGATGAACACATATATTGATGAGCACAGTGTCACCATGAAGTTGGTTATGGATTTGTTGGCTCATGTAGATACCCTTGGGAAGGAGCTCATAGTGTTACTACCTCCTTCGGAGAGAGATGCCATGTTGGACTTGATAGCTCGCATATACACTTATTTATAGATGGGCTTGTATTTTCCTGCACAGACTAGCTTAGCCATTTTGTCATGTACAGTACATATTATATATATTAAACAACATTATATATGGCAGAGAAATATATTTTGATTCATTTCCCTTTTAGTTGTGCCTTGTTACTTGCTTGATATTTGCCTGCTTCTTCAGGACTTGTGATCTTGATGTATTCTGAACTCATTCTTGATGGGTGGACATTGAGATGTCTCAGGATCTTTCAGAATGGATCGTTGATCTGTGTATATCCATACCCTTTGGTGTCTTGGGTCTGGTTTCTATATGTAGATGTGGAGAGGAGTGTGGTTTTCCTCTCTGAGGTTGACCGCACCACAGATGGTCGTCGGTACTCCTTTGTATGGGGGAGCCCAAGTAGTTCCATCCCTTATAGATTGGTGTTTCTCTTTGAGGATTCAACCGCAGTTTACATGGTCGTCGATTCTCCCATTTGTGTGGGGAGACCAGGTAATTCCATCCCTTTGGTCTAAGCCAATGAAGTGTGGTGGATTAAAAGTTGATCCCAGTAACAAAGTGATAAGTTTTTGTGTTTTGGTAGGTGGTAAGACCGAACCTTGAATGGCTACCTACGTACTCCTATTGAAGAGAAGATCAGGTCTGCGTAATTCAACCTGGTGTAAGAGGTTCAACGCTGTATGTGAAAGGTGTAGAAGGGTGTGGAGATGTTTTTTTTATGTGGTGTGACCGGGCCATAAAAATGGTTGCCTACGTACTCCCGTGTATTGGGGAGATCAGGTCGACGTAGTTCGCCCCATGTGCGAGACGGATTGCCAATGAAAAGTTTGATCCCATGTACAGGACAAACTGGAGGTGAAAAAGTCTTATCCCTGGTGGGACAAAACTGCAGGTGTGAAAAGTTTTATCCTTGGTGGGATAAAATTGCAGGTGTGAAAGGTTTAATCCCTTGTGGGATAACCTGAATTGAGCGAAAGGTTTTGAAAATGAAGTTGAGTGAAGGATCTGATGATCCGAAACCAGGCTGCTGGTTTGAAGAGTGTGTTGGTCCCTGATGGGGCATATGGGTATGAAGAAGGGTTATATGTAGTGAAGGGTTAGAAAACCAGAAGTGACTGGGGATCTGGTGATCCAAAACCAGGATATTTGTTTGATGTTAATCTCAGACATAGTACCATTTCACGGTGTCCGAGTTGATGAGCTGTGGAAATTCATCGCCATCCATTTCCTGTAATCTGAGAGCACCTCCTGTCAATACCTCCTTGACAACAAACGGGCCTTCCTAGTTTGGGGTGAATTTTCCTTTGGACTGATCTTGGTTGTCAATGATCTTCTTCAAAACCAAGTTATGTTGTTTAAACTTCCGTATCCGGACTTTTCTGTTATAGGATCTGGCGATCCTTTGTTGGTAAAACTGACCATGGAAGATAGCAGCAGTTCGCATTTCGTCTATTAGAGACAATTGGTGATACCTATCTTATAACCAATGTCTTCATCCAGCTGAGTGTCTATCAACACTCTGAGGGATTCCATTTCCACTTTTATGGGGACCACTGCTTTCATCCCATAGGTTAATGAGTAGGGGGTTGCCCCAGTGGAAGTACACATTGATGTTCTGTAGGCTAATAGAGTCAGAAGCAACAAGTCAGGCCATCCTTTATGATTGGCGGACATCTTTTGCATGATCCTTTTGATATTCTTATTAGCTGCTTCAACAACACCATTCATCTTTGGATGATAGATGACGGAGTTGAGATGTTTGATATGGAATTGACTGCATAACTCCTACATTATTTTGTTGTTAATGTTTTTAGCATTGTCTAACACAATTAACTCTGGTTGTCTATATCAACAAATGACATTATTTCTGATAAAACCAAGGATGACTTCTTTAGTAACCCTGGGGAAGGAGGCTGCTTCAACCCACTTGGTGAAGTAGTCAATCATGGTAAAGATAAACCGATGCCCATTATTGGATTTGGGCTTGATGGGCCCAATCACGTCCATTCCCCACATTAAGAAGGGCCAGGGCGAACTCATATTGTGGAGCTCCCTTGGAGGGGTGTGGATATCATTCCCATGAATTTGTCATTGATAACATCTCTTGACGTGATCATCATAATCAGCCTTGAGAGAGAGCCAATAATGCCATGTTCTGAGGATCTTTTTGACAAGTAGAGGGTCGCTCATGTGTGGGCCACATACTCCACCATGGATTTCATCCATGAGCCTCTGAGCTTGGTCCTTGTCCATACATTTGAGGAGACCTAGTCCCGCATCTCGTTTGTAGAGTGCATCTCCGCTCAGGTAGAATTTCATAGCCATTTGATGGATCCAATTTTTCTCACCAGGACTTGCCTTAGTGGGTGTAGATCCATCTCGTTGATACTTCTTGATGTGCTAATACCAAGGGTATTGCATGGGATGTAGCTCATTCGATACTTCTCCAATATAGTTCTCATAGGCTGGAGCCTTTTGCAGGGCAAGCGTGATGTTTGGCATGATTTCCTTGTCAGGTATGTTGATCAAGGAGGCCAAAGTTGCTAGCACATCTATAAAGTCATTCCTATTCTGAGGAATGTGGAGGAAGGATATTTCTTCAAACTCCAAAGCCATCTGAAAAACCTACTGATGGTAAGGCAGCAAGTATAGCTCTTTGGTGTGATAGATCCTAATGCTTTGTCTGATTACTAATTCGGAATTGCCAAAGCCATGATACAGCCTTCATACTCAATTGTGTTGTTGTTGCTGATAAACTGCAATTTGACGGTGACGGGATACTGCTTCCCCGTATTAGCTACTAGAACTGCTCCAGCCGCAGAACCTTCCATATTTACAGCTCTATCAAAATACATCTTCCATATCTGGTGTGTATCGTACTGATGGTGTTGTTGAACTATCATTACCCCTTCATCGGGGAAGTATGTTTCCAAGGGTTTGAAATCCCCTAAAGGTGCGACGACCAGTTGATTCGCAATTCCTTGACCTTTGATAGACTTTTGCGTCACGTAGACGATGTCAAATTATTGTAGGATCAACTGCCATCTAGACAGCCAAAAATTCATCATGGGTTTACTAAACACGTACTTGAGAGGATCCACGCGAGATATGAGATAGGTTGTATGACCATGGAGGTAATGTTGTAACCTCATGGAAGCCCATGCTAAAGCACAACAAGTCTTCTCAATCAGAGTGTACTTGTGTTCACTACTGCTGAATCTTTTGCTGAGGTAGTAGATAGCTCAATCTTGGCCTCTATCGTCTTTTCGTCCCAGCATGCAGCCCATGGCATTATCATTAATTGACAGGTACATGAATAGGGGAACACCATCCCTAGGAGGTACCAAAACAAGAGCTTTGACTAGCTGCTCTTTGATTGTAAGGAAGGCAAAAGACACTCATCATTCCATTTCATGGAGGAGTTCTTCCTTAACAACTTGAAGATAGGCTTATAGGTTGCTGTGAGTTGGGAGATGAATCGGCTGATGAAGTTGATTCTTCCCAAAAATCCCCGTATTTCCTTCTCTGTCTGAGGAATGGGCATTTCCGTAATGGCCTGGATTTTGGTGGGATCCATCTCAATCCCTTTGTGGTTGACTAGGAATCCTAGCAACTTGCCTGATTTAACTCCAAAGGTGCACTTGGCTGGATTCAACTTCAAGTTGTACTTACGGAACTTGTTGAAGAGCTTTCTAAGATGGTCTAGGTGGTCTTCTTCCCTTCGGGACTTGACAATGATGTCATCCATATAGATCTCTATCTCTTTGTGCATTAAATCGTGAAAAAGAGCCATCATGGCCCGCGGCTGAATGACAACCGTTTGTAGAAAAAGGTTCCCCAAGGCATGTTGAATGCAGTTTTCTCACAATCCTCTTTAGCAACCATGATTTGATGGTACCCTGCAAAATAATTAGCAAAGGAGCACATGTCGTATTAAGCTGTATTGTCAATGAGAATGTGGATAAATGGTACGGGAAAACTGTCTTTAAGTCAAGCTTTATTCAGATCCCTATAAATCCACGCAAACTCGCACCTTTCCTCCTGGTTTAGGCACGGGGACTATGTTGGATAGCCATTTAGGGTATGTTGACACCATGATGATGCCAGCTTGAAATTTTTTCACAATTTCTTCTTAGACATTTTAAACTACACTCAGGTTTTAATCTTCTGAGCTTCTACCTGACTAGCTTGAATCCCTCTTTGATGGGAAGGCGATGAATGACAATGTCAGTGGACAAGCCAACCATGTCTTCATGAGACCATACAAACACATCCTGGAATTGGGTCAATGGCGTAACCATGTCATTCCTTTTTATTTGGAGTAAGGTCCGTACCAATCTTGATTAGTTTGGGATTTTCTAAGGTTCCGAGGTTGAAAGAGGAGGTTTGATTAAGATTTGGTTTTGGTTTTTCCTCGATCCATTCTTTAATCTCCTGAGGTATCTAATAGTCCTCCTGTACCTCCATCAAGTCTGAGTCCAACTTTACATTAAATTTACAGTCCTTGTGGAGAATAAGCACCTTATCAGCAAGTTTAGGCACATCTAAATTTAGAGTCTTGAAACAAAAATACTTTCACTTCATATATGAAATTGTTCAATCATACAAAGTGTTAGCATGTAATGACAAAATAACTGACAATATTGTACAAAAAAAGTAAGAAATTATTATTATCTATAGGGCAGAGGGAGTTTCTGCCCTTTTTACCCTTGTCGGCAAATGCATGGAATGCTGCTCCAATTGCAATGGGTGAAGTCTTGATGGACAACAGTGATGAAAGGGTTGTTATCGTCCTCTTTCTCCCTAATGAATACCATGATATCTGGATATCCATCATCTGGGATGTTTCTATTCATATCCTCAGTATGAACAATGACGCGTATATTTGATAACCACCTGACAATGTCTTGTTTACATCTCTGTTCCTTTTCTTCCACCTCGGGATCTGGAATTAGGACCTCATTTCCTTCGATCAGCATCGGCTTAGGAAACAATATAGCCATTACATGGGCAGGCACATTTACCAGAGATCGTACAGGCTCCTGATCTGTAAGTTGAGATAATCGTCGTGTGGCTGAAGCTGAAGGAACCTGTTTGTGTTTGTGAGGATTCCTGTGACTAGAGCTAGCAGAATAGCCTAGCCTGATTGTTCCTGTTTGACTGGGAATTTGAATTAGGCGCTTAATGCCCTGATAATCTTTGACTAACCCTTGTCCAGGTTGATAACCCAATGATATCATCTCTTGAGTTGCCGACATTACCTCGGCAGAAATTTTGGGTATGAGAGGTGGCGCCCCAATGGGATGATTGTGAGTGTTTCTCACCTCTAAGGCCTGGAAGCTGATTGGCTAAACTTCTGAATTAAACTTGATGAGTGGTATGTCACCTTGTTCAGGACATTTAGGCTCATCATTAATAGTGACTAGGCTATTGTTAATGATGTATTTGAGTTGCTAATGAAGGGTGGAAGGGACGACTCCGGCCATATAAATCCACGATCTCCACAAGAGCGTGTTATATCCTGTGGCTATTTTGAGCACGTGAATGGATACACAGAATGTATGTGGACCAATCTCCACAGGTAGTTCAATCTCTCCGACAGCACTTCGTCGGGATCCATCAAAAGCTTTGATAATTGTATGGCTATTTCGGATCCTTTTGAGATTTATGTTCATCTTCTCCAAGGTGGCATAAGGGCAGATGTTTAAAGATGATCCTCCATTTACCAAAACTCCTCCCACCATTCTGGAGGATAAAATCGCTATGTGCAACGGTTTGCAATGACCAGTCCCTTCGGGAGGTATGTCGTCATTAGTGAAAGATATCACATTGCTGTTAAAAATATGATCAACCAGATGCTGGAAATTTTCAACATCCACTAATTTCGGAAAGTGGGCTTCTTCCAAAACCCTTAGTAAGACCTGCATATGATCTTCGAAGGAGAAAACCAAGTCCATTATGAAGATTTGTTGTGGAGCTTCTTTTAAGCTTAAAACCACCTTGGCTTTATTATGGCTCATAGTACGGAGGAATTCTTCAATTTTCTCCATGGGAACTTTCCCCTTTGATCTGATGGTAGGCTTCATCACCCGTTGGGGAAGATACAGTGGATTCTCCTTCAACACTACAACAGTTATGTGTGATGTGGATCCTTCTGCCTCTCCATAATTCCATGGCACTTTTTGTAGGCTGACAATAGGATACTATGGTTTGTATGGTAAGATTATTAGCTTTGGTGCAGCCACTTTCAAAGGATTGTCAACACCTTTGAGTTGAATTACTTATATTATGAGTGGTACAGCAGCCAAATCCTCCTCAGCGAATATAACTGCTACAACTTCCTTCTATTTTATAGGAAATGTGTCTCCACTCTCGAGTAATACCGTGTCATTATCTGCGAACTGTAGGACACCGCTGTCAATTAGGTTTTGAATAAGATGGTGGAGTGCCCAGCATTCTTTAGTGCTGTGTCCGCGAGAGTGGGAGTGATACTGACATATTAGAATTGAACCGTCTTGAACGAGGGTTGATTAGAAGCAACAGATCTGTGATTCTTCCTTCATCGATCAGCATCTAAAATATTTCCTCCATCGGGCTCAGATAGGTAAATTCCCTTCTGTTGGCAAAATCCCGACGGGCTTTGGTATTTGCTCTTTTTGCAATTTTATCCTCCATCATTTCACCATCTGAAGTCAATAGTGGAGTATTCGTAACAATAGGAAGGAGATTAGCATGCTCCTGGCTGACTAATTGGCATGTGACTTGGTGTTGGTGGACTACCAGTTCTACTAATTGCTTAACTTGCTCACAAAGAGTCTTCATTTTCTGTTTCATCATAAACTGGAACTGTGCATAATCCCATTTATTAGCACTATCCTTGCTGGTTTGGGAGGATTCCCCACTATAATTGGAAGTCTGTTCACTGCTCCAATTAATCATATTAACCTCCTCTTCTTTGTGTTGAGGAAGAGGGTTGTCTTGCACATGGGGTTGGTCGGGTTTAGTTACCACGATCTCACCATTATTAATCAAATCATGAATCTTATGCTTCAAGGCCCAGCAATCCTGAGTATCATGGCCTGGAGCTCCAGAATGATAAGCACGCTTATTGTTAGCATTGAAACCCTTCCCATTCAGGTTGGCTGGTGGAAGAAGATGGGTAATTTTCTTCTGAGTTATCAGAAGATTGAGAATATTCTTGAGCGAATCCCCTAAGGGTGTGAACACTCGAGTGCGTCTGACTTTTCCACTCTTTGGTAATGGAGGGATTGAAGACTGTACTTGAAAAGGGGAGTATTTCTCCTATGGATAGGCATGTTCTGACTGCCTTTCTGTCCTTGTAGTATCAAGGAAACATCCTCCTCTTTCTTCTTATGGACCTTCTTGGGGTTGTTTCCATAACTTCCAGATTGGATGTGCTCAACAACAGTTTTTAAAGCGATAATGTCTTGAATCTTTCCAAACTTCAATCCCATCTCAGCCATTTCTCCATGTTTGATCATTTCAGAGAATGGCTTGCCTATGCCAGCAAAGACCCTCTCATAAAAGGGAGCTTCTTGTATGTCTATGAAGGTCATCACCATTTCAGACTCAGTCATAGAGGGAATAACTTGAGCAGCAAGGGGCCTCCACCTTTTAGCATACTCTCTGAAAGACTCATTGGCTTGTTTCTTGAATTTAGTAATTTGGTACCGATCGGGAGCCATCTGAGACTGGAAACTATACTGACTGAGGAAAGCATGAGCTAGCTCTTCCCAGCTATAAATCTTGTAGTTGTCTAATCTGGTGTACCACGATCGGGCTTCTCCGGTCAAACTTTTCTGGAACAGCTGCATTCTGAGCTTCTCATCCTTGGCATAAGATCTGAGTTCTCCAATGAACACCTTTAGATGTGTGTAAGGATCCCCCAACCCATCATACTTTTCAAAGTTAGGAGTTTTAAACTTCTCTGGATAATGAACACCAGGGAATATACAAAGGTCAGCATATGAAACACTCACATGTGCTCCAATCCCTTTAATAGATCAAATGGTCTCTTTTGTTTGAAGGACTTTCTTCCTGATATCACCGGTGTCTGGATCTTCCTTGAGATGGGTAATTTCAGGGGTTTTGTTGGTTTTGTCTAACTGAGACTCAGGTACTAGAGTTTCTTTGTCCGGACCCTGATTTCCTCCATGTGTAGAGGATTCTGTATGTATGGGTATTCGTGGACCCTGAATAGACTGGTGTAGTTCTTTGAGCTGAACAACCAAATCTATAATTTGTTTCCTTAATCCTTTAAACTCCTCACAAGAGACAGGAGTAAGATTAGACTAGTCAGATGAAGCAATGCTTGGCTGTAGGCTTGTTGCCTTTTTGGACTTTGAACGGGTAACAGACCCAATTATTTCCCTACAAAAAGACTTATGTAGTTTAGTCATAGGGAATGTATAAATGTTACATGCTATGTGATGTGTCCGTTTTTAGGAGTATTATCCTGCAAAACGGATGTTAGCTGTTTGAAGGATAGCATGTCACATTTTGATATAAAAGGGAATGCATGTACACATATTCCTTCATATTTTCCATTACATAGAGATTGATATAGAATGAAATTACAAGTAATTGAATTTATAAGTAATTGAAATGGGAAAGTATGAAGAACTTCCCTCCGCGTTTGGTTTATCAGAGGCTGACCTATCTTAGGTTACTCTCGCGGCTTTTTGACATGAAGGTTCCCAGATCATCGTAATTTACTCAACGAGAAGTTAATCTGGTCTTTCAGCTGGAGTGAATATGGGTGGTGCCTTTCCTGAGCCTCGTTGGAATTAGTCTTCCTACGAGTCCAGTAATTAAACACCGACAGGATAGCCTCCTGGTGGAGGGACCACACAACATACATTCACATACAACGTGTCTCAACCGTTATGGAAATGATGACATGTGCGAAACACTAATATCACAGGTAGATACAATGTGAAGCACTAAGTGCAGTAAGTAAATGCATTCGTACACATTAATTCAAATGTAAATGCAACATCCACACACAAGCATATAAAAGTTTTGAAAAGCTTGTAATAGTGGCTTAAGCCCTCTTACTGGGTGTCCTCAGCAGAGTCGCCACCTGTCGACGTTGGGATTTTTACTGTTCCTTTTCTGGTCTTGTCTTTTTGTGTTCTCATGTTAGGTGAGATTTGTTTGAAAAAACAAGTTGTGAAAAGGTCGACATGTATATGTCGACGATTGGACTGTAAGAGTCACCAATTGGTATTTTAAATGGTTGCACCAACTCAACTGAGAAAAGGTTTGCACATTGACCTAGTGATGTAATACTGCTTAACTGGTCTGTGAAACCGAGATTCGTTAAGGTTCAGGGGCTTGATTATGCGAAGGGAAGGTGTTAGGCACCCCCCGACATCCGTGTTACCACGGTGACCGCCACTTTTCAATTTAAAGTATTATATGAATGTGTGTGTGTGTGTGTGTGTGTTTGTGTGTGTCAATGTGTGTGTTTGATTATGCGGAGGGAAGGTGTTAGGCACCCCCCGACATCCGTGTTACCACGGTGACCGCCACTTTTCAATTTAAACTATTATATGAATGTGTGTGTGTGTGTGTGTGTTTGTGTGTATCAATGTGCAATTATCTGGAAGTAGTGCTATGCCTCGTTTGCACCTATATACAAAGGGTTTGAATTTTGTATAAAAATTCAGTTTTAACAAGATATAGCAGTGATGTTTTGTAAAAGAGGTTTTTCAAACCCTTTGAGGCCTTTGATACTTCTATTTTATTATGTGTTCGTTTGATTTCTTTTATTTTTGAGATGTGAGGCATCTTCGAGAAAATAATATACATAGCAGTGCCAAACTCCTTGTGGGCATGAGAGCCATCTAAGGAAATTCAAACACCATGAATAATTTACAAGCTGATTAAAGCCGAAAATGTCCATCACGGGAACCGAATCTAGATTCAGGAGATTGAATCTGTGATCACATGATTTCTAGGCTCACATGATGTTGCTGTTTGTATGAAAGCTGTAAGCAGTTATATACATATATATATATATAAGCTGTAAATATATATATGAACGATCAACCACCGCGAAGTAACTCCATGGGCGATTGGAAATGTAAATATATAAAAGCTATAAATATATATAAAAACGATCAACTGCCACGAAGTAAACTCCAGGCGGGACTGAATGTAAATATATAAAAGCGGTAAATATATATATAGAAACGATCAACCACCACGAAGTAAACTCTAGGCGGGACAAAATGTAAATAAAGCAGTAAATGACTACGAAATAAACTCCATGCCTGACAGAAATATATATATATATATATATATATATATATATATATATATAAGCTGTAAACGCATCGGATATAAATCCAGGCTCAATCAAACAAAATTTGATGATAACAATATAAATATATATATATAAGCAATAAGCTCTCCGAAAATAAATGCAGGCTCAATCGAGGCATAACTCGATGATGTTAGTACATATATACATAAGTATATATATACAAAAGAAATAAAAAGCCACGGACTAAAGTTCGGGCATACGCACACAACACGACTGTCAATGTGAATAACTGTGTGTGTAAAAAGTGGAGAAAGGCTTTAAGAAATGTAAGAAGTCTTATAGTGGGCTGCCAAGAAGACTTCAAATGGCTTTAAATGAATGAACACTCGGTTTCCATCGGTAAAATATGACACAGTACAAGCTCACAAGTGTATGAAAAGAGAAAGCACTCAGTTTATAGTGTGTACATGGCATAAATGGACATGGCTTCCTCGCCTTTTCTCTTCTTAAAATGGCCACCCCAAGCCCTCTATTTATAGAGGGGGGGAGCCGCAGGTGTACCTGTGGCAGCCATAATTGTAATTGTGGCTACCCAGGGTGCCCTCGGGCTTCGTCGGCGCTGCTGTCTCAAAGTACGTGCACGCATGCAACGCGTTGTCCGCTTGAACCTTCATAACTTTCAATTCGGGCATCCGATTGAGGAGTATAATACCTTTCTGGAATGATGTTGTCGAGAGCTACACAATGACATGAGATAAGAGGTTGTACGAAGTCAGAAAGATAGGGCCATGCCTAGATCTCCAGGTCTTCAAATTCCATCCGATGTGTTGTCTTGTGTAGTAGTCACTCAAAATTTGAGCTATGGTTCTTGTAGGACACTTCTGTGTGGAATGTATGTTGAAATATTGTTGATACGGTGCAATGTGGGATCGAGGTGTCAAAATGACAATTTTGTCCCTCGTTGGGGTTATCTCTGATTCTGGGTAGATGTAGTAGCCGTTGCTCAGGGTTATCTCTGAGATTGGGCTGCTGTAAGTGTTGGACGTCCTCAGGGTTGTCTCTAAGGTGTGCCTGACCTCTCGGGATTATCTCTGGGACTGGAATTGAGTGCCTCGGGGTTATCTCTGAGGTTAAAGCTGATTGTAGGGCTTGAAACAAGCATTTCTGGGGTTGTGGCCGGGATTTAATTTGACCTCCCGGGGTTGATTGCTGCCAACTTTTCCTTACCTTATGTTTGATTTGATGTTCTATTGAGATGTCTCCGTGGTTAGATTTGATATTATAGTCCTCTAGGGTTATCTCTGGAGTGTGAAAAAGACGTTTTTGCCGTCCTGCATAGTTAGTAACAAGAAAACAAAATTTTTGAGTCTCTACTGAATATATCTCTTCTTTTACTAGAAGTGGTAGATTCTTTATTGATCATTCATTATCTCCATATATAACTTATTACACCCAAGCATACCCTTTGATATAACCTAAGGTTCTTAAGGAATAAGTCAAAGTATAATTCATTATACACAAGATACTATGATGATCTCAAGTCTAAGGATCACTTGTACTACTATCACTACAAGAATTCCTATTGATAAACAAGTAAAACTCCATTAGGTATTCCTTAGTGAGCCACATTCAGTGAACCTATTCTCCAAGAAGCACCTACATACTTGCTTTAGTGTCTCCACACAAATGATCATGAGATCAATCGTCTTCATCCAATGAACAAGCAACGTATGTACCAATCTATCCAGATTCATAAATCCCAAATTTAGTAATCCATCGATTGGGAACATTTTAGTTTTTAAGATATCAAAGCATTTAGATCTCATTAGCATGATTCTAAAAGCATTACTTACAACTATGGGTTTATCACATATGATTAAAACAACATCATTTAGATAATTAAATGCCTTTAGTGAATAAATACTTTTATTAATAAATGAATAAGATTGTTTACAAGGTATATGTTTTATGATCATACATGATTGGCTTGTATGCATACTACTTTATATCTCCCACTTGCACTATAGCCAATCGCCATGGTATCTTATACCCATCTTCTTTAAGTGACGATCAAACTGCTATTATGTTAAAGCTTTAATAAATAGATCTGCAATGTTGTCTTAAGAGTCCACACGCTCCAGGGTGACATCTCTTCTTTCTATGATTTCTCTAATCAAATGAAACTTTCACAACACGTGTTTGGATTCCTGATGAGACTTGGGTTCCCTAGCTTGCGCAATAGCTCTGGTGTTGTCACAGTATAAAGGTACTGCTCCTCTAATGCTAGGAACCACGCCAAGTTTAGTTATGAACTTCTTCATCCAAACAACCTCTTTTGCAACTTCACTTATAGCTATGTACTTTGCCTCTATTACTGAATCAACAACTGTTTGTTGTTTGGAACTCTTCCAACTCACTGCACCACCATTTAAGGTAAACACATACCCTTAAATGGATTTACTGTCATCTTGGTCTATTTGAAAGCTAGAGTCTGTATAGCCCTCTAATTTCAATTCAGACCCACCATAGACAAGAAATACATCATTAGTTCTTCTTAAGTACTTTAGGATATTTTTCTCTGCCTTCTAGTGCTTCTCTCTTGGATTCAATTGATATCTGCTTGTTACACTAAGTGCATGAGTGACATCCGGTCTAGTACATATCATATCGTACATGATAGATCTTATTGCTGAAGCATAAGGAATCTTACTCATACGGTCTCTCACCTCAGGTGTCTTTGAGCTTATTTCTTAGAGAGATGTATTCCATGGCTCATCGACATGAGAACTCTCTTGGAGTCTTCCATGCTAAACTGTTTTAGCATCAAGTCAATATATGTTCCTTGGGACAAGCTAAGCATCCTTTTAGATATATCATTATAGATCTTTATTCCTAAAATATAGGATGTTTCTCCCAAGTCCTTCATGGAGAAGTGTTTAGATAACCATCATATTTTAATCGATTGTAGCATAGGAATATCATTCCCTATCAGTAATATATCATCAACATATAATAAAAGGAATGAAACAACGCTCCCACTAACCTTCTTGTACACACATTGTTCATCCTCATTTTTAATAAAATCAAACTCTTTGATTGTCTCATCAAAATGGATGTTCCACCTACGAGAAGCTTGCTTCAATCCATAAATGGATCGTTCCAGCTTACACACTTGATTTGTTCCAACCATTGAAACAAATCCCTCTGGCTATGTTATATACGCATCCTCCTCAAGTTTCCCATTGAGTAAGGCCATTTTCATGTCCATCTGCCATATTTAGTAGGCGTGGTAAGCTGCAACCGCAAGCAAAATCCGAATGGACTTGAGCATTGCTACTGGTGAGAAGGTTTCATCATAGTCAACTCCTTGGCTTTATTTGAAACCTTTTGCAACCAGTCGAGCCTTATGGGTGTCTACCTTGCCATCCACTTCATTCTTTCTGTTAAAGACCCATTTACAGCCAATAGGCTTAATGCCCACAGGTGATTAAACCAAAGTCCATACTTGGTTATCATATATGGAGTCCATCTTGGATTTCATGGCTTCTAGCCATTTCTCTAAGTCTTTACTACTTATAGCTTATTCGTAATTCAATGGATCATCATTGTTCATAATATGTACCTCATTTTCATCCTCTATGACGAATCCATACATTTCAGGTATCTTCGATACTCTTCCAGATTTACGAATAGGGTGTTGTACAGTAGGTTCTTCTACTTAGTCAGGTACTTGACTTTGATCCGTAGTGTTTTGTGGTTCTTAAATTTCTTCAAGATATATTTTACTCCCACTAACCCCTTCAAGGATAAACTCCTTTTCCAAGAAGGCAACATGTTTCGCGACAAACACCTTTTAATCAGTAGGATGATAGAAATAATACCCTACGGTTTCTTTAGGGTATCCCACAAATCTACACTTATCGGATCTAGTTTGTAGCTTATCATTCTTAAACTTTTTGACATAAGCTGGATAACCCCAAGTCTAAACAAACTTAAGATTTGGTTCCTCCCTGTCCATATCTCATATGGAGTCTTTGGGACGGATTTAGTAGGTACCTTTTTAAGTAAGTATATAGCCATTTCTAAGGAATAACCCCAGAATGATACTGGAAGATCGATAAAACTCATCATGGATCGAACCACAATGTTCGATTTCTTCTTTTAGATATGCCATTTAGTTGTGGCGTTCCTGGTGGAGTACATTATGAGATTATACCATTTTCTTTGACACAATTGAGAAACTCACTGCATAAGTATTCTCCTCTTTGATTTGATCGAAGAATCTTAATACTCTTGCCAGTTTGTTTCTCTACTTCACTTCTAAACTCTTTGAATTTTCAAATGATTCAAATTTGTATTTCATTAAATACACATATCCGTATCTTGAGTGATCATCAATGAAATTAATAAAATTAGAATACCCTCCTCGTGCATCCGTTGTTATAGGTCCACATACATCTATGTGTACCAATACTAACAACTCTATAACTCTTTCTCCTTTTCCACTAAAAGGAGATTTAGTCATCTTACCAATGAGACAAGATTCATAAGTGGGATATGATTCATAATCAGATAGCTCTAAGAGCCCATCTTTATGCAACTTGGATAATCTTGTTTCATTTATATGTCCGAGTCTACAGTGCCACATATAGGTAAAATTAACATCATCTCTTTTCCATTTCTTAGTTTGTTCAATTTAAAGTATATTTTCATGCAAGTCAAGTATGTAAATTCCATTCAACAATTTACCAACACCATATAAAACATTTTTATTATAAATAGAACAACTATTGTTCTTTATAATAATATCAAAACCATTTATATCTAATACATAAATTGAAATAATGTTTCTAATGATTGTTGAAACAAAATAATAATTATTTAAACTAATGGATTTGCCCGTAGGCCAAACAATAAGTCCATACAACTAATGCAGCAACCTTTGCTCTATTTCTCACTCGTAAGATGACCTCATCCTTGTTCAACATTCTACTTCTGACCAGTCCCTGCATAGTATTATATATGTGAGAACCACAACCGGTATCCAATACCCAAGTAGAATTTTAACTTCCAGGAAAATTAATTTGAATTATAAACAAACCTTGATTAGGAGTCGAAGCTTCTCTAAGCTTTTTCTACTTTTTTTCCGCAAGGAACTCCTTGCAGTTCATCTTCTAATGACCCAACTTGTTGCAATGGAAGCAGATTCTTTTGCTAGCTAGATCAGGTTTCTGTTAATCCTTCACTTTTGTCTTCCACTTATTCTTCTTAGATTTCATCCTTTCAGAAGATACCTTGGGCCTCTTCCTTTTCTTAGAAGAATCATCCATCATTAAGACTTGGACCTTCTTGGATGGGCACTACCTTCAACAGGTTTCAACATGTTAAGTAATTCAGGCAAGCTGACATCCAACTTATTCATGTGAAAATTCACAACAAATTATGAGAATGTGTTAGGGAGTGACTGCAAAACTAAATCTTGACTTAACTCCCCATCCATGATGAACCCGAGCTATCAAAGACGTTCAATCAGATTGATCATTTTTAGGACATGAGACTCAATAGCAGTGCCCTCGGTCATCCAAGATCAGAATAGTTCCTTAGATATCTCATATCTAGCAGTCCTACTTTGCTCACCATACAACTCTTAGAGGTGCAATAGTATAGTAGGAGCATCCATAGTTTCATGCTGACGTTGAAGTTGGTTATTCATGGATGCGAGCATGATGCATTGAGCCACATATACATCATCTTGCCTCTTCTTAAAAGTAGCAATCTCTTCCTCAGAGATTATTTCTACAATATTTGCAAGGACATACAAATTTAGGACATAAGAAATCTTTTCAGCAATGAGAACAATTCTCAGATTTCTTAACCAAATTTCGTATAATTCTATTCCCAATTACGGTTTGTTAAGATCCAATATGTTCTGTGAATGAAATTAGTGAGTGTGACATTTTCAAAATTTTGCATGTGAAAAAATAACTTTTTAACAAACATTCATTTAATTAATTAATTTTACCAAAATAAATTAGGTATTATTTTAAATTGGTATCTCCCACTATTTTCTTCAAACTATATTACCCTCAGTTATATAGTTCGGCAAAATCTAATTAAAGATTTTCTAGTGAGATTAAGGATCCTATTTCAAATATATATAGCCTTGTGTGACACAACAAACTATATATAAAAAAATATGTAGACATCTCTTGTCAATTATATCAACATGTAACTCCTTTTATTTTGCCTCTTAAATTATTTTGATCAAGTGTGACACATCTGAATCAAAATTATTCAAGTTAAGTCCAACCTAGCACTTCCATATATTCAAAAGAAAAACATTGTCCTTGTGTGACACAACAAAACAACATCGTTTAATCTATTTATAAGGATTTAAATGTGATAAAATAACATCTCAAAAAATTAAAATAAGCCTTGTGGACAACAATCTTATAATGATTAACTAATACTCTATCGTTTTATCATGCTAAAAGGTGACGTTCGATATTTCAAATATCTTTGAACGCTTCGAACTTAATATAATTTATTTGAGAGGTTTGTTATTAATTGTCTCATCTTGTTTAGCGCGCATACACACACATACACACCCACCCATATATATATATATATATATATATATATATATATATATATATATATATAGTATAAGCATACATATAGAATACTATATTCTATCCAGATTGATTATGGACTTTATTCTAGTTTGGTTCACTAGATCCACCAAGTGAACCAAAAGGTCAAACCTTAGTGTGCAAGAATTAAATTTAAACATAACTATTAAATTTAAATCATTTAAACCCGGGCTCCATTACAAACGGGTCTTCAAGCGTTCTTTGGTCATTGGTTCAATTCTTCAAGATAATTCTAACTAATCCTATTACACAAACTATTTAATTTAAATAGAAACCTTGATCAGCAGTCAAGTGGAAGTATATAGGAGGGAGATATAAATTATATCAACAAAAATTAGAAAAGACGAGGTACGCAGACCATTTAATAAAAAATATACATTCATGCATCCAACTAAAATAAAATCCAATCACATTGGTAAATAGTCCATAATCAATCCCGTTTATTATCATACATATCATCATATACATCAATAAATAAAACATTCAATATATAAATTGATATCAATTTAATAGGCAATAATAGTTAGTTTGAAATCCAATTTCAACTCCAATTACTTATCATGGAATACAATTCCAACTCTAATTAGTTAGCATGAAATCCAATTCTAATAAAAATAAACATCTTTATTTCAATTCAATTCCAAAGCAAATAAACTTCTTTATTCATTTAGAATTATAGAAAAACATATAATTTAATTTTAATTAAAATAAACATCTTTATTTCAATCCAATTCCAAATCAAATAAACTCGTTTATTCATTTAGAATTACAGAAAAACATATAATTTAATTTTAATTAAAATAAATATTTTATCTTAATTAAAAATTAAAAATAATTTTTTTTTAGAGAGTTGCGTTGCGCCGCCGCTAGTGAACTAGCATCAGGCGTTGCATTGCCATGTCATCAGTGTCAAGAACACGAAACTCGCCCTGCAGCGCACCAATTGAACTGGCTTTGGGCGCTCCAGCATCACATCAGTGTTTTTCAGAACACAGAGCAGGCTCTGTGGCGCCGTGATTGTACTTCAATCAGGCACAACAACGCAAGTCTCCAAAAACTATTTTTCTAGTTCGTGAATTGTGCAGTTTTTCTTTAAAAACATGATTCATTGCTAACAATTATGCCCATTTAAATTGTTCTAAACACATATCAATAAATATATCAAATCTGAATAATTAATAACTCGCATAAAGGTTTGTCTTTGATACCACTGATATGTTTAAAATATTTGTATACACAATCAAAGTAGCGGAAGCATGGTAAAAATTGATTTTAAAATTTTACAAACCATATAACCAGATCATTCTTTTGCGCAATTATTAATTATACGAAAGAGATGAAGAAGATTCATACCCTTGAAGATTCGAGCTTCCTCAAGTACAAGTTCAACTCCTAGTCCTTTGTGCTCTCCTTGAATACACAAGATTGATTCCTTCCTTTGATCAAAGTTAGCCACCCAAGTGTTTGACCTCTAGAGGTGATCATCCACCAAGGAAGAATAAAAACTCAAGAAGAAGGGTGTTTGGTTAAACCCTAGTTTTTCCTATCTCAAATAGAAAAAGGTGTACTCTCCCAACTCTTGGAATAAAGTGCGTAACTTATCACCCTTTCTCCATAAAAAGATTCTCTTATTTATAGATATAGGTAACCCTCCTAAACTATTTAGAATATGTTTTTATTTAATTAATTAAACTCCTTTAATTAATTAGGTTTTCTAATCTCATTTGGAATAATTAATTAAACCTTTTAATTAATTAGCCTCCTAATCTTATTAGGAATATATGAGAGTACTTATTATTTATTCTATCACCATAGATTAAATTAAATACACTTAACTTATTATTACGATTATGTCATTTACTTCTTAAATAAATATTATTCCTTTTATGGTGTGACCCTTTAGGTTCTCCATATTAAACCTACTATGAATAAATCATTTAGAACAATTCTAATATCATTTAAATAAATAATTTAAACTATTAATTTATTTAAATAAATAATATTTATTCTACAATATTAAGGATAAGCCTCCTTAGCAATTAACGACTTTCTAGATAATATAGATTTTAACATTAATCATAAAAGAACATTTGAATAAATAGTTACCGTACATTTCAATCCTTCCACCATACAATGTCCCAATTAAATATAAAACATGGAATTAGTGTAAAGTCTTATTTTATCTAATTATATATATATTTCGAGTCCCAAATGCACAACTTCAAATAAATGCAAATTAGACACTTTTTTCTAATTTTATTCCACCTTGGCCAAGAATTTCTAGGTTGTCATTTATCGAATCACATAAGATATACCTCTTTTTTTACTATAAGCGGTATATTCTTTACTGATAATTCATTATCTCCATATATAACTTGTAAGACCCCAACTTTTATGAATAAAGATTAATTTTTCTTGAAATATATTTTTGAATATTATGGTGTAGATTTGATATTATGTTATAGTTGTGGGTAATATTTATAAATTTTGCAAAGTAAGCAAGTTGTTATAAAATACCCGGTGATAAAAGTTGAAATACATGGTGATAAAAGTACAGTAATACACGTGATTGCATAGTAGCACACGGTATTTGATGTTTACGTTAGAAGTCACTCAGTTATACTCAATTATTGCTATAGTAATTACTGCATAGTATCTCACATTATTGATTCAACTATTGTCACATTATCATCTGCATAATATTTTATATTATTAAATCAATAATTAAGATGACAAAGTTATTCATATTATTATTTGGATTATTAACAATGTCTAGAAAGTTCTATCGAGGAAAGGAGTTTGGTCACCTAATTGTGCGCCAATAGGGAAAAATCCTTATCGGAAAGCCCCCTCTTTCCTGGAAATGATCTGGTTGTTAATATTGCAAGTTATATTATTGATGAATAATTGTTGTTTAAAAATGTATTTTGTGAAGCCAAGTGAGTTGAGATAAATAGAGGAGATTTTTATGAAGTATTTGTTATAATTTTGGCTTATCAAAAGTCACATGTGGGAGTATTATTATTATATGTGTGTGTATATATTATAATAAGTATTATTTTTTATGAAAAATAGAATATATTATATTTTATTATTACTATTGTTTGCATAGTATTTGTATGGTAAAAATTAGAAAATTTTCTGCAGAATTTTCGGCGTCCGTGATTTTCCCACTTTGCTTCCGTTTCAAAATAGTATCCTTCTATTCTCCTATAAATAGGATGCTTAGTTTAGAATTAAAAATCACACCAGAATCCGAGAATTCTTCTTCTATAATATTGAGCGTATTTCTTTAGAGTTTAAGGAAGCTTCGAGCATAGAAAATAGTATAAATTTTTTTCAAGAATATCCCCGCCCTACCGGTTAGAAGTACTCTCCTTTTAAGGTAAGGGATATTATTTTTGTTCAATATTCGTATGAAATAATATTTTCTTCCATACTTTGTAGTATGTAAGTAATATTATTTCGTTTTAGTTTACGAATTCTTCACTCATTTTGTTAAAATATTGCTTCTTTACTCCTTGAAATTAGTGGAATATCCTTGAAATTTGTGTTTCATCTAGTATCGTTCCACTAAAATAGTTTTCTGGACATTCTTGATAAATTTTAATCTTTTCATGTTGGGGTACTATTCACGGGGTACTATTTACTCGAGTACTATTCACCCGGGGTACTATTCATGACAAAAATTATTATTTTTTCTGTCCAAATCATTTTTGATACAATATTATTCTTGAATTTTACTCCACAAAGTAGTTTCATATTGACAATTTGGACATTATTGAATTCTGGATAAATTGAATTATAAATCTTTAAAATTTATCCTTGCTCTCATTTAATTGAATTCTTATATCATTGTCATCATCCTCATGCATATATTGTGATGAAAGTCCTCATTGGCCCGTAGTGCATTGATGGATAGTTGTTGGTATGATTATGACCAGGAATTATTCGGTATAATCATGACATGTAATGTTACAAATGATGTGGTAAAAGTTCTCATTGGCACGTAGTGCATTGATGGATAGTTGTTGGCATGATCATGACCATTGGTGATAACACGAATATCCTTGGCCCATAGTGCATAGATAATTCATGGATGTAATACTAATGAATATCCTTGGCCCGTAGTGCATGGATAATTCAGTGATGCGGATTATTTATTGATCTGAGTCTGGATGATAAAATTAATGATAAACTTTTTAAATCATAGAAAATAGTAGATATCATGCTCTACTTGACTCTTCTAATGGATTGTTTGTTCCGCTGCAGCTATACTTGTTGCTTATTGTATTCTATCAATTTTAACACTGTTGAAGGCTAACGATAATTTATTCTGCATTATCTTAGTCATAATATTTCTTACTGGGCTAGTTGAGCTCACCCGTTTGCTTTCATTTTTCTCTTTAGGAAATGAGAACGTAGCCGGGACTAGTCGGGCAATGGAGTGACGGTCCGAGATGGTGGCTGTAGTAGTCCTCACTATTTTATAAAATAGTGTGATAATAATTGTAATGAGGACTCCATTTGAGTTTGGATATTGTCTAGAAGGCAATATTCGTGTTAAAATTCTCAACTCATGTTGTATAATTAAGTTTGTATTTATATTATGTGCCACCTATTTGGTGACTCGGAATTGGTTATATATACCTTTTTTGGGGGCGTCATAGTTAGTATCAGACCTTAGGGATATGATCCCTGGCTGAGATGTGAGGCTAGAACTAAGAGGGGAGAGATGAGTAAATCCTTTGCTAATATGACATACCTAAGTTTATTTGTTATTTAATTGGTCGGTCAGGATATAGAGATAATATGTGGCATGTCAATTAACCCTTGTTTTGTGGCAGTGTTTTAAAATGACAACTGAAAATTTTAAGATAAGCAATGGAGCACAGGAGACCGTTGAGTCACCACAGATCAATAACCAGGATAATGTGCATTAGGAAGGCAACAATCCTCATGTAAACAACAACACTGACCAAATGATGAACAGCGGAATGTTCAGAGGCTTTTTGTAATTCATGGAACATCAGGCGAGAGAGACTCTTATGCAAAATGTAGGTCGAAACACTGGCAACTCTCAGATGGTCACTGCTAAGCAGTTCAAGGATCTAGGACCACCGGTGTTTTTGGGAAAGCCAGAACCACTTAAGGCAGAGAAGTGGATAAAGTAGATCACCAAGATATTTGATGTCTTCAGATGCTTCGAGGAGTAAAAGGTTCCCTTTGCCACCTTCATGTTGAGAGGAGAGGCAGATTACTGGTGGGAATCTATAAAACGTACTCAACCTACCGCACTAAAGATGTCTTGGGAGAAGTTTCAAGAACTTTTCAACGACAAGTACTTTCTCGAAAGTATTCGTCACATGAAGGAGGTGGAGTTCATCAAGCTAGAGC
The DNA here is from genome assembly GCA_020205615.1 of Panax quinquefolius. NCBI lineage: Eukaryota > Viridiplantae > Streptophyta > Magnoliopsida > Apiales > Araliaceae > Panax > Panax quinquefolius. The sequence goes on from CM035155.1 coordinate 65,349,727, forward strand.
AAAACAATATGAGCGTATCGCAGTACGAGTCTAAATTTGAGGAGTTATCCTAATTTGCATCCTATCTCTTTGAAAATACTTGCATTTGATGTGATTTTAGGGATTGATTGGTTAACTACTCATCATGCTAAAATTAATTTTTTTTGTAAGGTTGTTAGCTTTTATATTCCTAACCAACCTATTATGCGAATTTAAGCAACCAAACCACTAAAGTCAATCACTGTCATATCAAGCCATAAAGTTATTCGTTTATTGAAAAACAGATGTCAAGCTTTCTTAGCCCATGTCACGGATTTAAACAAAAATAAGTGAGATTTGAATGATATTTCTATTGCTAATAAATTTCCTGACGTATTTCCTAAAGAACTTAGGCCTACCCCCCAGAGCGTGAAATCAAATTTTCTATCGACCTTGAACCCGGTACAAAACCCATTTCCAAAGCCCCATATCGAATGGCTCTTATTGAACTTCAGGAGTTAAAAACCCAACTACAAGAGTTGTTAGACATCGGTTTTATTTGTCCTAGTTGTGACGCCCCCAAAATAGGTATACATCACCTATTCTGAGTCGCCAAATACATGGTATAGAATACAAATACAATCTTTAATATACAACAAGAGAGCTATGAGTTTTAATACAAATACTATTTTTTAGACAATATCCACTCTCAGAATAAGTCCTCATTACATTTATTGTCACACTATTTAATAGAATAGTGAGGACTACTAATACTATCATCTGGACCGTCACTCCGTTCTCCGACTAGTCCCAACTTACGCTTCATTTCCTCAAGAGAACAAAGAAAAGAAAGGTTGAGCTCAACTAGCCCAGTAAGAAATATTATGACTAAGATAATGCAGAATAAATTATCATTAGACTTCAACAATGTTAAACTGATAAAATATAATAGACATCAAGTTTAACAGCAGCGGAATAAGCAATCGATTAAAAGAGTCAAGTAGAGAATAAAATCTACTATCTTTTATGATTAAAAGATTTTTTTCTCACTTTTATTGCTGGGACTTAGCTTAATAAATAATCCACATCATCCCTGCACTACGGCCAAGGATATTCATTAGTATCACAACCACAAATTATCCATGCACTATGGGCCAAGGATATTCATGTATTCATCAATGGTCATGATCATGCCAACAACTGTCCATCAATGCACTACGGGCCAATGAGGACTTTTACCACATCATTTGTAACATTACTACCATGATTACAATCGAATAATCCTCGCCATAATCATACCACGTCCATCTATGCACTACAAAGCCACGTATGACTTTCAACAAAATATAAACATGAGGATGATGACAATGATATAAGAATTCAATAAAACAAGTTCAAGAATTAATTTATCCAGGAACTAATAACATCCAAATTGTCAACATGATACTTCGTTATAGAGTAAAATTTAAGAATGCTCAGAAGAATATTTCCATGAAAAGATACTGGATGAAGCGCAAATATCAAGGATATTCCACTAATTTCATGGAGTATAGAAGTCAAAACATTAACCAACTGAGTATAATAAAGAATGGAATAACAAAAGAAATCACCAGGCATGCGATAGATCACACAGCAAAAGTTATTCCAATGTAATAATAAATAATCTAACCAGTGTCCCAAGCCAGAAACGCATGCATAAGATATTCCAAATGTAATAATAAAGAATGGAATAATAGAAGAATTTCACCAAGTATAGGGTAGCCCGCGTATACAGGTTATTCCAACAGAATAATAAATAATGGAATAACAAAAGTTCTCTTCATGAATACAAAAGAAATAATACCTCTTACCGTAAAAGAAACTGGATATAAGAGTAGGGAAGTAGCAGAATACTTTTCTTCTTTCTCTCTATAGTTTCTCTCTCTAGAGTTTCAGTGAATTCGTAAGAAATAATAAAGGAATGAGCTTCAATTTATAGAAGAATGGGCTGAATAGTAACTAATTAATGAACGGTCCAGATTGATTTACTTTTAATCGGACGGTCCATAAAATATTCTAATAAAACAAAAACTTTTAAAATATAATATATAAATATAACACATGTTCTTTACATAAATTCACGGGACTCATTCCCGTGATATCTCCTGACCCTCCACATAATATATATCACAACCTTAATATATTTATAATACTTGTAATACTCCTTCCACCAAAGTCCACTAACAACAAATATGTATAAAATAAAGGTACTTCAATTCCCTCTTTGATAGGCATATAAATAACAAAACTAAGATTACTTCTATTGACAGTTTTGAAAAATAGGTAAATGGGGGTTCAAATAAATACAACAAATACTTCGCAATATTTTTAACAACTTTTATCATCATTATTATAATTCACAATATTAATCGACCAGGTCGTTCCAAGGAAAGAGGGGGCTTTCCAATAAGGATTTCTCCCTATTGGCGCGCAATTAGGTGACCAAACCTCTCATTGACAGAACTTCTAGACATCGTTAATATTGCAAATAATATTATTAATAACTTTGTCGTCTCAATTATTGATTTAATAATATATAAAATATTTACAATAATTGAACCAAATAACGTGAGATACTATGCAACAATTACTGTAGCAATAATTGAACAAAACTGAGTGACTTCTCACGTAAGCATCAATAATCAATACCGCAGTATACTTATGCAACCACGCCAGACATCGCATTTTTTACTACCGAGTAGTTCAACAGTATTAACGGTAAAACTTCCGCCGTTATTTGTATAAAAAATATTTTTGTCGTTTTCTCAATCTGACAATAATTCTGTTGTGGGGTCCACCAATGATTGCGTCGTTATACGAATATTCCCTGTTAAAACGAATATTCCCCGACCAAACGAATATTATATAACAACTTGCGTACTTTGCAAAATTTATAACTATTACCCAAATCTATAACATTATATCAAATTCATTCCATAATATTAAAAAATGATAAATATAAAAAATTCATCTTTATTCATAAAAGTTGGGGTCTTACAATCTCCCCTACTTATGAAATTTCGCCCTCGAAATTAGGGTACGTACCTGGTATGTTGAAGAGGTAAGGATACCTTGATTTCATTTCAGATTCTAACTCCCAGGTCATTTCCTCAACATCGTGGTTCCACCATAAAACTTTAACTTGAGGTATAACCTTGGAGCGTAGAATATGTTCCTTCTTATCCAAGATTTGAACAGGAACCTCTTCATACGTTAAATCTTTCGCTATTTCATCCGGTTCTAACTCAATAATGTGTTTCGGGTCTTTCACATATTTACGTAACATGGATATATGAAAAACGTTATGAACACGAGACATACTTCAAGCGGTAAAGCGAGTCTATACGCCTACGCCTACTACTCGATTGAGGATTAAAAATGGGCTAATGAATCGAGGATTGAGCTTTCCTCTCTTTCTGAATCTCGTAACTCCTTTTCCATGGAGCAACACGTAACAACATATGATCTCCAATATCGAATTCCACGTCCTTTCGATGAAAATCAACATAACTCTTTTGTCGATCTTGTGAGGTTTTTATACGTTGTCGTATCGTTTGAATCTTTTTCGTAGTCATACGTACCAACTCCGGTCCCAACAATGTTGCTTCACCCACCTCATCCCAGCATACTAGAGAATGACACTTTCTTCCATACAACGCCTCGAATGGAGCCATGCCAATACTTGCTTGATAACTGTTGTTGTAGGAAAACTCCACCAATGGTAAGAACTTGTCCCAACTTTCCTTAAAGTCAAGGACACAGAGTCTTAATAAATCTTCAAGAGTTTGAATAGTCATCTCTGATTGTCCGTCCGTCTGAGGATGATATGTCGAACTAAATCGTAAATCCGTGCCCATAGCTTTTTACAAACTAGCCCAAAATCTTGAAGTGAATCTTGGGTCTCGATCAGAAACTATGGATACTAGCATACCATGCAATCTTACAATCTCGTTTATGTACATACGAGCAAGATGTTCAAGTGTATAAGTTTCTCATATAGGTAAGAAATGAGCAGACTTGGTCAATCTATCAACAATGACCCAAATTGCATCTATGCCCTGAGAAATCTTGGGAAGACCAGTAACAAAATCCATGGTAATGTGCTCCCACTTCCATTCTGGAATTTCAAGTGGTTGCAATGGACCTTTTGGTACTTGATTCTCCGCCTTGACTCGTTGACATATTAGACACCTTGAGATAAACAGCGCTATCTCTCTATTCATATTGTCCCACCAAAATTTATGTCGAAGATCATGATACATTTTAGTACTCCCAGGATGGATTGCAAACGGTGTGTTGTGCGCCTCCATCATGATTTTATACTTTAAATCAGGGTCGTTAAGAACATAAAGTTTGGAGTTGACTCGAAGTATTCCTTCTTCATCAATTCTTGCTTCCGGCATAGCACCTTCTTGCACTTTCTTCCTTATACGCATCGCCTCCGTGTCTCGTAGCTTGAGCGAAATTTAAACTTTATCGATTAAAGTCGGTTCTACTCAGATATTCGCCATCATCACGTGGGTCCTCGAGTCTTTATCTCTATCTCCATCCTTTGCAAGTCATACAAAATGGGCCTTTACGTTGACAATATCGCACTCGCATCAAAGATATGATCTTCTACTTAAAGCGCCACTACCACATTCGCTTTTCGAGATGGTATTGATGGTATGATCATAATCTTTCAATAGCCTTCAAGCCAACGTCATTGTCGCATGTTGAGTTCCTTTTGAGTGAAGAAATATTTGAGGCTTTTATGATCCGTAAAGATCTCCACTTTCTCCCCATACAAGTAATGCCTCCAAATCTTTAGTGCAAAAAACGATACCGCTAACTCTAGATCATGAGTAGGATAATTCCTCTCATATTCTTTGAGTTATCGTGAGGCATAAAGCTATGACTTTCCATGTTGTATTGCATGACAACACATCCTAACCCTTTGCTCGGCATCATCAGAGATGACAAATCCTCCGAGCCAGATATGGTATTGTCAAACAAAAGCTAAAATGAGTCTCCTCTCGAGTTCTTGAAAACTCTTCTCACATTCCTCGTTCCAATCCGAATTTTGTATCTTCCGAGTCAACTGAAGTTAATGGAGTAGTGATTCGAGAAAACCCTTCTCTACTGATCTCCGATAATAACCAAATTAAGCCAAGAAAGCTACGATTTCTATCATCGATTTAGGTTGTTCCCGACTTTGAATGGCTTAAATCTTTCTTTGGGTCAACAGATATTCCATAACTTGATACCACGTGCCCAAGGAATGCTACTTCCTCAAGCCAGAACTCACATTTCTTCAACTTGGCATAAAGCTTATATTCATGAAGCTTTTGGAGTATCAGCCTTAAGTGTTGCTCATGATCTTCACTACGCTTTTGGAATAAATAAGGATGTCATCAATAAAGACAACCACAAAGTGATCCAAATATTCCTTGAATACTCGGTTCATCATATCCATGAAGGCAGCAGGAGAATTAGTCAATCCAAAAGACATGACTAGGAATTTATAATGCCCATACCGAAGTTCCAAAGCCGCCTTTAGAATGTCATCTGCTCTAATCTTCAATTGGTGATATCCTGAATGAAGATCAATCTTTGAAAAGAATTTGGCGCCTTGCAACTGGTCAAACAGGTCATCAATACATTGCAATGGGTACCTATTTTTGATGGTGACATGATTCAACTCCCGATAATCATTACAAAGTCGCACACTCCCGTCTTTCTTTTTCACGAATAGAACAGGAGCACCCCAAGGAGACGTACTAGGATGAATGAAACCGATGTCTAACAATTCCTGCAGTTGGGTTTTTAACTCCTGAAGTACAATAGGAGCCATTCGATATGGGGCTTTGGAAATAGGTTTTGTACCGGGTTCAAGGTCGATACAAAATTCAATTTCACGCTATGGGGGTAGGCCAGGAAGTTCTTCAGGAAATACGTCAGTAAATTCATTAACAATAGAAATATCATTCACAACTGATGTATTTTTGTTTAGATCCGTGACATGAGCTAAGAAAGCTTGACATCCGTTTTTTAATAAACGAATAGCTTTATGGCTTGAGATGACAGTGATTGATTTTAATGGTTTGGTTGCTTGAATTCGCATAATAGGTTGGTTAGGAATATGAAAGCTAACAACCTTACGAAAACAATCAATTTTTGCATGATGAGTAGTTAACCAATCAATCCCTAGAATTACGTCAAATACAAGTATTTTCAATGAAATAAGATCGACGGTGTAATGTGTGAGGGTACCGATTTGAACCAAACAAGACTTATAAACAAAGGATGTAATGAAGGTTTCTCCCAATGGAGTTTCAACAGATAAGTCAAAGTCCAATTTCTCCGAGTCAAATTTAAACGTTGAGCGCAAGTAGGAGAAATAAAAGAATGGGTAGAACCAGTATCAAATAAGGTATATACTTCGCTAGAGTTTATGATAAGCTTACCCGTGATGACCTCGTTTGGGTTCCTTGCTTTCTGGGAGGTCACGACAAATGCTCTCCCTTGCACTATTGGCTTTGACTTTTTTGGGACGTCCTTTGTTGCCTCCATCCTAGCTGAACTTGTCTTTGGTGAATGACAAAATCGGGCTAGGTGACCTTCTCTTCCACAATTATAACATGCTTTGGATGGCATCGCGCAGTTTGGACTGATGTGTCCCTCCCCTCCGCATTTGAAGCATATTATAGGTGGTCGTTCTCCTTCCTTAACGACAGGTGCTGATGTTGACGTCTTTCCATCATTGTTGAATCTTCTTTTCTTGAAATGTCCATTCTTATTGTTTTGGCCATGATTACCACCGAAGTGGTTACCATTTCTGGCATGTTGATTCCCTCCACGCTTATTGTCAACACTTCGATGACTGTTATCACTGGTATTATCATTTTGCCGGCTACTTTCCTTTGGTTGGGTTGACTCATTATCGCACTCCAATAACTGAGCCCTATTAACAACATCTGAATACAAACACAGTTTATGAGAGATAAGATATTGACGTATCTCAAGTTTCAAACCTCTTAAAAACATTCACGTCATTCTCTCCTCATTATCAACCAAATGGGATGCAAACCGGGATAGCTTGGCAAACTTGGCTCTGTACTGCGACACGGTCATGTTGTTTTGCTCCAGTTTAATGAACTCTACCTCTTTCATGTGACGAATACTTTCGGGAAAGTACTTATCGTTGAACAGTACTTGGAACTTCTCCTAAGACATCTTCAAGGCAAGGCCAGTTGAGTACGCTTTACGATTCCCAACAATGAATCAGCTCGCGCATAACATGAAGGTGGCAAAGGGAACCTTTTTCTCCTTGGAGCAACCCAAGACATCAAATATCTTGTTGATCTGCTTTATCCACGTCTTCGCCTTAAGTGGTTTTGGCTCTCTAAAAAACTCCGGTGGTCCCAGCTCCTTGAACTGTTTGGCGGTGACCATCTGGGAGTTGCCAGTGTTTCCACCGCATTTTTTGGATGAGCCGCCTCTCACTTTGATGTTACATGAATTGCATGAAGCCTCGAAACATTCCATCGTTCATCATTTGGTCAGTGTTGTTGTTTGCATGAGGATTTTCGTCTTCCTAATGCACATTGTCCTGATTATTGATCTGTGGAGACTCAACGGTCTCCTGTGCTCCATTGCTATTCTCAATATTCTCGGATGCCATTTTCAAATACTGCCACAAAATAAGGGTTAATTAACATATCACATATTATCCCTATACTATGACCGACCAATTAAATACAAATAAACTTAGGTAGGTCATACTAGCGAAAGAATTCCCCGTCTCTCCCCTCCTAGTTCTTGTCTCACATCTTAGCAAGGGATCATATCCCTAAGCTTTGATATCAACTGTGTCGCCCCCAAAATAGGTATACATCACCTATTCTGAGTCGCCAAATACATGGTACAGAATACAAATACAATCTTTAATAAACAACAAGAGAGCTGTGAGTTTTAATACAAATACTATTTTCTAGGCAATATCCACTCTCAGAATAAGTCCTCATTACATTTATTGTCACACTATTTAATGTAATAGTGAGGACTACTAATACTATCATCCTGGACCACACGCATTCCCAGACTAGTCCCGCCACGTTCTCATTTCCTGAAGAGAATAGTGAAAGAAAGGGTGAGCTCAACTAGCCCAGTAAGAAATATTATGACTAAGATAATGCAGAATAAATTATCATTAGTCTTCAACAATGTTAAACTGATAAAATACAATAGACATCAAGTTTAACTGCAGTGGAACAAGCAATCCATTAAAAGAGTCAAGTAAAGAATAAAATCTACTATCTTTTATGATTTAAAAAGTTTTTCCTCACTTTTATTGCTGGGACTTAGCTTAATAAATAATCCACATCATCCTTGCACTACGGCCAAGGATATTCATTAGTATCACAACCACAAATTATCCATGCACTACGGGCCAGGGATATTCATCTATTCATCAATGGTCATGATCATGCCAACAACTGTCCATCAATGCACTATAGGCAAATGAGGACTTTTACCACATCATTCTTAACATTACATTCATGATTACACTGAATAATTCCTGGTCTTAATCATACCACGTCCATCTATGCACTACAGGCCACAGATGACTTTCAACAAAATATAAACATGAGGATGATGACAATGATATAAGAATTCAATAAAACAAGTTCAAGAATTAATTTATCCAGGAACTAATAACGTCCAAATTGTCAACATGATACTTTGTTGTAGAGTAAAATTTAAGAATGCTCAAAAGAATATTTCCATGAAAAGATACTGACTGAAGCACAAATATCAAGGATATTCCACTAATTTCATGGAGTATAGATATCAAAACTTTAACCAACTGAGTATAATAAAGAATGGAATAACAAAAAAAATCACTGTGCATGCGATAGACTTAGCATGTGAAGGTTATTCCAATAGAATAATAGATAACGGAACCAGTGTTACGACGTAAAACGTGTGCAGATGTATTATTCCAACATAATAATAAAGATTTTAAACCGGTCCGCAAGTAAAAACGCATGCATGTGATATATTCCAATGTAATAATAAAAGACGGAACTAGGTCCCAAAAAAAACGCATGAGTGGATATTCCAATGTAATAATAAAGAATGGAATAATGTAATAATTTCACCAAGTACAGGTAGCCCACAGATACAAAGTTATTCCAATGTAATAATAAATAATGGAATAATGTAAGTTCTCTTCATGAATACAAAAGAAATAATACCCCTTACCATAAAAGAAACGGATATATAGAGTACGGAAGTAGCAGAATACTTTTCTTCTTTCTCTCTATAGTTTCTCTCTCTAGAGTTTTAGTGAATTCGTAAGAAATAATGAAGGAATGAGCTTTCAATTTATAGAAGAATGGGCTGAAGAGTAACTAATTAATGAACGGTCCAGATTGATTTACTTTTAATCGGACGGTCCATAAAATATTCTAATAAAACAAAAACTTTTAAAATATAATATATATTATATAAATATAACACATGTTCTTTACATAAATTCACGGGACTCATTCCCGTGATATCTCTTGACCCTCCACATAATATATATCACATCCTTAATATATATATATAATACTTGTAATACTCCTTCCACCAAAATTCACTAACAACAAATATGTATAAAATAAAGGTTCTTCAATTCCTTCTTTGATAGGCATCTCCCTCCCCCCCCCCCCCCATTTACCCACCCGACTCATCATTAACATATATATATATATATATATATATAAAACAAAACTAAGATTACTTCTATTGACAGTTTTGAAAAATAGGTAAATGGGGGTTCAAATAAATACAACAAATACTTCTCAATATTTTTAACAACTTTTATCATCATTATTATAATTCACAATATTAATCGACCAGGTCCTTCCCAGGAAAGAGGGGGCTTTCCAATAAGGATTTCTCCATATTGGTGCGCAATTAGGTGACCAAACCTCTCCTTGACAGAACTTCTAGACATCGTTAATATTGCAAATAATAATATTAATAACTTTGTCGTCTCAATTATTGATTTAATAATATATTAAATATTGACAATAATTGAATCAAATAACGTGAGATACTATGCAACAATTACTGTAGCAATAATTGAACAAAACTGAGTGACTTCTCACGTAAGCATCAATAATCAATACAAGGTTGCTTACTATGCAACCACGCAGACATCATTATTCTTGTACTTTTACTACCGAGTAGTTCAACAAGATTAACGAGAAAACTTTCGCCGTTATTTTCATAAAAATATTTTTGTCGTTTTCAATCCGGCAATAATTCCGTTATGGGGTCCACTAATGATTGCATGCTACTTGTTTAATATTCCTGTTAAAACGAATATTCCGCGACCAATCGAATATTATATAACAACTTGCGTACTTTGCAAAATTTATAACATTATATCAAATTCATTCCATAATATTCAAAAAATAATAAATATAGAAAATTCATCTTTATTCATAAAAGTTGGGGTCTTACACTAGTACATCTCCTTGGGGTGCTCCTGTTCTATTCATAAAGAAGAAAGATGGAAGTATGCGACTTTGTATTGATTATTGGGAGTTGAATAATGTCACCATCAAAATAGGTACCCGTTTCCTCGCATTAATGACCTGTTTGACCAGTTACAAGGCGCTAAATTCTTTTCAAAGATCGATCTTCATTCCGGATATCATCAGGTAAATATTAAAACTGATGACATTCCAAAGACTGCTTCCAGAACCCGGTATGGGCATTATGAATTCCTAGTCATATCTTTTGGATTGACTAATGCTCATGTTGCCTTCATGGATATGATAAACTGAGTATTTAAGGAATAAAATATGGGTTTTTTTATTGATGACATCCTCATATACTCCAAAAGTCACGAAGAGCATAAACAACACTTGAGGTTGATACTCCAAAAGCTTCGTGAAAATAAGCTATATGCCAAGTTGAAGAAATATGAGTTCTGGCTTGAGGAAGTAGTATTCCTTGGGCACGTGATATTAAATCATGGAATATCTGTTGACCTAGCGAAGGCTGAAGCAATAAAAAGTTGAGAGCAACCTAACTTAGTGACCGAAGTACGTAGCTTTCTGGGCTTAGATGGTTATTATCAGAGATTCGTGGAAGGGTTTTCTCAAATCGCCACTCTGTTAACTCAGCTGACTCGAAAAGATACAAAATTCAGTTGGAGTGAGGAATTTTAGAAGAGTTTCAAGAACTCAAGAGGAGAATCATTTCAGCACCTGTTCTGACAATACCATATGGTTCGGAGGGATTTGTCATCTACAACGATGCTTCAGGCAGAGGGTTAGGACATGTTCTCATGTAACATGGGAAAGTCATAGCCCATGCCTCACGACAACTCAAAGAATATGAGAGGAATTATCCTACTCATGATCTAGAGTTGGCAGCAGTCGTTTTTGCACTAAAGATTTGGAGACATTACCTGTATAGGGATAAAGTAGAGATTATACGGATTATAAAAGTATCAAATATTTCTTCACCCAAAAGGAACTCAACATGCGGCAACGATGTTGGCTAGAGCTGTTGAAAGATTACGATCATAACATTTAATACCATCTTGGAAAAGGGAACGTGGTACCTGATGCGTTAAGTAGAAGATCATATGCGGGTACGAGTGCGATATTATCAAAGCAAAGGCTTATTTCGTATGACTTACAAAGGATGGAGATAGAGTTAAAGAATCTAGGGACCTATGTGATGATGTCAAATATACGATTAGAACCGACTTTAATCGATAAAGTTAAAGCTGCTCAAGCTAAAGAACTGGAGTTGATGCGTATGAGGAAGAAAGTGCAAGAAGGTACTATTTTGGAAGCAAAAATCGATGAAGAATGAATTGTAAAGCCCCCAAATTTGGGTATTTGAAACCCGAACTCGGTGCTTCACGATACCATTTCTATGAGCGGAATAATACAAATAATAATAACAATAATATAAATATTAAACTTAATTTACATAATTATCAGAGTCTAGCTCCCAATTACATAACCTTTAATCATTCATTACAATACATGATAAATAATATATATCATCCTTATCTAATAAAGTCAAACTATTACATATGATAGCATAGAATTTATTCTGCAACCTTCCCTTTCCTTTATTCTTAAATGCTTGCCTTCCTTTGTTCACACTTAGCTGAAAATATTTAAATTAAGCAAGTATGAGCATTTGAGTGCCCAACAAGTAATAACAATTATAAATACTAGCTGAAAGGATTAAATGTTTTCTTTGTACTACCCTTCTACAACAAATCAATAGTTGTGAAGTAATCTGAACCGATAATAACAACATAGCAACTCTCTATCAAATTTTTAAAAATACGTACTGACTATAAATAGGGTTATGGTGACATACTATGAACATTAATTATTTTCAATTTTCGAATAGGTTTAGCAGAACTTCATCTGCAAACCATCATAACTTCTTACGCACACGGGTGATCACCTGCAAAATCCTATGATGATCAATACTACATGCAAGAACGATATTATCGTTCACTCTGTCCACCTTGGGTGCATAAAAAGTTTTCCCGTGTAAGGGATGTTCATACTTGTCGGGGTTCCAAACCAAAGCAATTCGATTGGATAATAGTAAGGTTTTATCTTATTCAACAATAATCTATAATTCAACATATATATATATATATACGGGTAATTAACAAAGGTGTATCAATATGTGATTAAATACAATGACTATCCAAGTGGGGACACTTGTATAACCATATATATAAATTAACGAACATAATATATATCTGAATTACCATATACTAACATGTTGATAATCAATGATCAGATATATATATATATATATATATATATATATATATATATATAATAGGGTTAATAATCTAGCATAATAATAATGTAGTTCTGAAACATAAGAACTCATGTCCATTGCATAAAGAAAATGCAAAGGTAAGATACTTGTCTGGTACGCTGCTTACAATTCGCAACTTAGTTTTATCTTTTATATAATCGCCTATCAGTAATAAGATCATTTTACTGATTAGAATAACGTACCATATTACATAATACTGCTTATTGCAGTCAGAACATAACATAATCACCTTGTCACACATATCCAAAAGTCATTGAATCACAAACAAACATTAATACCGTCAAAATATCTAAGTCCAGATCAATTTCTGAAACATGTCGGTGTACCGACAGCTAATTATCGAGTTTAAGACTTTATTCTGTAGCTACCATAAGTATCAGGCATATTATTTTTAAATGACTTATAATAATTTTTAAAACATTTATTATAATTTATCATGAATTTTCAAACATCAGAATCATAATTAAATGATTTAAATATTAAACAATTCTATTATCATTAACATTTAATTAATATTAAACTATTAATGAAACCATTGTCAAAATATTAAAGTTATTTAAAACTATTAATGAAACCATTGCTAAAATATTAAAGTTATTTATAATAATTCAAAATACTTTTAAAGTATTAATATTACCCTTAAATGATTTTTAAAATTATTTATAAATAATTACCATTAATATTTAAATATTAATGTACCATTTATCAAAATAATAAAAGTCATTAAGTATAACTTAAAATATTTTAATTTATTTATATCCTTTTAAATGATTTTTAAATTAATAAAACCATTTTTAAACCATTTATTTAATAAAATTATTAAATAAATTTAATATCATTAATATTAAATTATTAATGAAATTATCTTTTAAATATTAAAAGTTATATTTTATAACTTAAAACATCTTTAAACACTTTATTTTCATTTAAAATGATTTTCATAATATTAAAATCATTTTAAACAAATTTATTTAATATAATTATTAAATAACCTTAATATCAATATTAATAATTAATTAATGAAATTACCTTTAAATATTGAAAGTTATATTTTATAACTTAAAATATTTTAAATACCTTATTATTATTTAAAATGATTTTTTAATATAATAAAATCATTTTTAATTTATTTATTTAATTCATTTATTAAATAACTTAATTATCATTAATATTATTTTATTAATGAAATTGATCACAAAATATAATCATTAAAAATAACTTAAAATATTTTCTTTTACCATAATATAATTTTAAATGATTTTTAAAGTATTAAAATCATTTTTAAATAATTTATTTAATATAATAATTAAATAAATTAAATATCTTTAATATTTCAAAAATATTAAATATTTATTAAATATATTAAAAATAATTAAAAACTAATTTTCAGACTTTAAAATAATTTTTAATAATTTATTTTGTATTTTAAATAATTAAAAACTAATTTTCTATAATTATTTAATTAAAAATATAATTTTTATAAATAAACTGTCGCTAAAGACCACCTATAGCGACAGAACCGTCGCTATAGGTGTTCTTCATGTTCATCTTCAAAACCTAGAACACCATGTCAATTTCGAGGATGCTAGGTTTGACCATACTTAATTATATGATCCAATCGATTGCTAGGCTTGAAATGATGTTAGAGTTGTAGTATAGATGTAGCACTACAACCACAAGCAAAGATTATAGCTATAACATGCCACAACAATAAGATATGATTAATCAAAAAGCTTGTCTGACATGTTCTTCATTTCTAGGTTGCCTAGAAATGAAGAACAGTCTAAGGTGCCACTTTCTAGCCTCCACTACATGCTAGGATTGTAATGTTTTTATGATATAATGATTTCATGTTGTAACCAGAATGCAATGGAGTAGATCTATCACATAAAATCATCACAACAACAACAAATCAAGCATATAAGATCCGGTCAAACCATGTCGTGGAAACACGTTCAAATGTTTTACAGGTTACCCGTAAAATGCAAAAATGTGTTCGACCAACTAGTTGACCATTGCTAAATCCCATTTGTTTATCATTTAGGTGATATCAAGGCATGAGATTGAAGTCTAAGCAACATACTACAACCTAGATGCAACAACAAACATAAATCAACAATACACTGAAAGATCTAGCCAGTTTATAACATTGTAAGGCCGGTTCTGGGCAGTTTCTGGGTTACCCAGAAACGCCCAGTCATGGTCGGTCAATGGCTTTTGTCCACGATTATCTTACCATCTGCTCATGATATGAACTTGATTCAAGTTCCAGCTTAAAGAGCTCATACCAGACTACATATCAAAAACATAAAACGACCAAAAATATAAACCAAGAAAAATCTACAGTCTCTGACATTCATTGTCAGAACATAAAATAAAATTTTTCCAGATTTGCAAAAACACTAGATCTGAGTTTATAGATGTTATGGATCTAACATCTATCAACCCAGATCATCACTATATACTATAAACAACACATTTTAACACTTAATCATAACATCTAACATGCAGATCAAGATCATATTATAGCTAGGGTTTTTATACCTTTAAGCTCAATTTCTTGATTCTTGCTACTGATTTGTTTAAGGGTGTTAGTGGGGCTGGTCTTAGGGACTGATCTAGCAAAAAAAATCAGAGGTGTGGAGCTTGGGAGAATTAGGTTGAGTATTGGTGCAAAATGGCTAACAAATGATCTTTTTCTCTCCCCAATCTATATATATATGTTAGATGCATGTATGGCTGATCATAGTGGTTGATTGCTGTCAATTTTAATCACATGGGGTTGTTGGATTTGGTCACCAACTTCACCTAAGGTCAAAACCTATATATATTAGCTTCAATAATGCACAAAAGGGGTATAATGGTCATTTAGCTTGAGATTTTAATGGCACATTGGTCAATAATCAAAACCTTAGGGTTTAACCCTTAGGGTTTAGCACAAAAATGAATTTCTAGACTTTCATTTAGGGTTTAAAATAAAATAAAATTAGTTTCTAAAATTTGTAATTAGGGTTTCAGAATTAAGTTAGGTTACCTAACCACTTAGGTCTTGCACATTAGGATTTAACATTTACTAATTATTATTAAGCGTTCAAATTTAGCAATTAAGGTGCCGAATTTATCAATTATGGTTTAAAATTAGTAATTAGGGTTTCTAATTACTAAATTAGGGTTAACAAATTGTAATTAGGGTTTCTAATCACATTATGCATGAACGTTAGGGTTTATAGTCCACTAATTAGCATTAAATATTCTACATTAACAATTAGGGTTTCCCAATTTGATAGTTAGGGTTCCAAATATAAAAATTAGAGTTGATAAACGTTAGAGAATATAAGGTTATAGTTATAGTTAGAGAATATAAGGTTAAGGTTAAGTACGAGTTCTTAAAACTCATACTTACGGTACGTTTGTGACTCATAATTATGTGAAATGTTTATGAACACCTCAGTGAATGGACGTCGAAGGTCTGACTAGGACAAGTTCTTAAACTCATATGATTGTTGAAAGTTCCTGAACTCATGAGTGTGGTTTGACGAACTGGGACTATATGTGAATGAAGAATTGAGGATAATAGGAATAGATAGACTGTTTAAGCAAATGATTATTAGTGGAGATATAGGTTTTCCAAAACTCTTAGCTATGCTAGACTTCGAAATTTTGACATCAAGCTAAATACCATTATGTGCTTTTGAATATATATATATATATATATATATATATATATATATATATATATATATATATATATTTGTAATGATTTTTGAACGATTTAAAATATAGTCTAAGCTACTTGTTTCGGCTAGACGATAATGATTTGTAATATCAAAATATATTTTTTATTTATCACTTATGTACCATGTAACCTGGTGTAGAGATGATAAAAAGTTGATAAAGTTATAAGTACAAGAATACTTAGTGTGAATTTGATCTAAAAATTATTGTTCCACTATTGTATGATATGTTATGACAAAGTCATACAATGACAGCATCCTCAAACGGTTTGTTAATACAGTACGACATCATGACGTCATTCTCAAAAATATTTTCAAAAATTTAATTTGCTAACGGTGTTTGGCTATACATGATTATATCGATTAAAATTGATTGTTGATACGCTATTCGATTCAGCTAGACTAATGTTTATGAAAACTCTAAGTGTTCATTGAAAAAAATTTCCCGAACCAAATTGTTTTGGTGCGAAATCCAATAAGACTGAGGTTAAAATTTTGTGCCTATGGAAGTGACGAGAAACAGGTAAAACCAAGATTCTTGGGCGATCTCGGGCATCTGGGCTAATCACCCTCTATGTCTTCGTGGTAAGACGGTTTATGGATGAATTTCCATAAAACCTTTATAAAATGAAAAATCATAGTCTATATGACTCCTCGGCACAATTTTGAAAATTTTTACTCTTGTGAGTGGTGTATTGGGTAGCATGTGATGATGTGTATGAATGGTGTAAGCAGTATGGTGTAAGGTGTAAGGTGTAAGGTGAATTTCGGGGACGAAATTCTTAGAAGAAGGGGTGAATGTGACAACCCGAGAATTTAAAAAAAAAATAAAATCATAATTGATTGATTTAAGGTTCAATATTAGAACCTAGACAGAAAATAAGTGAATGGATTTGACATTTCTGGAAAGAAATTTTATGGATTTAAAAAAAAAATTGGTGAATTATTCAGGATTAAGTGTATATGTTCTATGAATATGGTATTATATGTGTACAGAAGGTGGTTAAGGGTCAAGGGTTGACCAGATAAACTATATCTGTGACAAACCCTAAGTATATATTTAGAACGTCAACTTCAGTTAGAAAACCCTAGCAATGGATAAGAAACCCTAGAAACCGGCTCTAGAAACCCTAATTTCGGTCCTGGGAATCCAAAACCCTAATTCGGAAGTTGGAAACCCTAAATTGGGAACTTAATGGCTTAAGTGTATTGATTATAAGATTAATTAGGGTAAAGCCTAACAAAATAGTTAGAAAACCCTAATTTGTAAAATTAGGAACCCTAATGTTAAAATTTGAAACTCTAATTGTTCCGTTAGAAACCCTAATGTACAGTTATGGACTTAATAGCTAAATTAGCAATTTTAATTAGGATAAATTAATCCTAATTAGCAAGCTTAAATTATGATTAGGAAATCTTAGTATAATTAGAGAATCCTAATTATAATTTAAAAATAATAATTTTTCTATTTTGAAAACCCTAATATGGAAATCCTACAAAATTGATTTATGGAAACCCAAGGGTTAAACGCTAAGGGTTAAACCTTAAGGGTTAGATCAAATGTCAATTTTGCCATTAAAATTAGAAATCAAATGACATTAATGCCCTTTGTCACATTTTTTATTATGTTGAGTGCAAATCTTGCCAAAATGAGAGTTGGTGACCAACTCTAAGACTTTCATGTGTCATATAACTCTAGCATCTCAGCCATCTTGTCCCTATCATCAGCCTTATACATTGAATCTAGTATATTAATGTTATAAAGTAAGTAAAGTAACTTACTTTACTTAGAATATTTGCCAAGACTTTCTCTCTCTATATTTTTGAAATTTTGAGAGAGAGTGAGACCAAAAGATAAACTATGATCAGGTGTTAGCATTCCAAGATCAGATCACAAGGATCAGAATCAAGATCAGGCATTAGAAAGGTATATCAACCCTAAAATTTCTAGATCTTCAAGATTGTAATAAATGTTGTTATTTGTTGGTTAAATATGTCTTAGATGGTGTCACATAGTGATCTGGGCTATTGGATCATGGATCCATATCATGTAGATGTACAAAAATCAAGTTTTTAGAAACTGTACTTGAACCTTCACGAGTCGTCTGACAAGCGAATTTCAAGGACTCTAGATTCTTTTGTGTTACAGATTTATGGTGTTTGAAGTTATATATGTGTAGTATGTCATGTAGACTGTGATCTGGAATTGGAAACGGGGTCATAGCATGTCTAGATCGTAAGTTATATGCAGTCAAACCTCGTTGACCGTTCACGAGGACTGAGTTTCTGGGCAACCCAGAAACCCAGATCTCGTCTGACAACGTTTTCTGAGCCTCAGATCTTGCAGTATGTTAGTGTTATGGTTATTTTGTTGTTTGATCTTTGTAGCCTGTCAAGTGAACTACACATCTAAGTCCATAGAACAACCAGATCTCTCTCAAGTTCAAAGATATTGTAGGTCAAACTATAGTTGACCAGTAGCCGGATGAACAATCTGGAAAACCCAGATTGTTCATGAACCGTTTTTCTGTCAGAACTTTAACCATCCTTAATCTCTTTGTGTGATGTTATTAGACTGGTTTGGTGCATTATACTTGTACCTTGACATATGGAATACATGGTGGAACCTTTACATCACACAAACCAGACCCATATTCCATGTTATGAAGCTCCAAAGTACCACATTAGAGCTGTTCTTCATTTCTGGGAAACCCAGAAATGAAGAACAGCCACTGACAAGAATTAGGAGGCTTAGATCTTGCAGATTTGGTATGTTTTGGCTATAAAACTTGCTGGAGATTATAGTATTACATCAATACTACAATCCTATTACACTATAATGCCTAGAAACCTTATGATCAAGAAATTATGTGGTCAAACCTACTACCTTAGTGACTGACCATGAGTTAGGGGTTTTGGCCAAGAACACCTATAGCGACGGTTCTGTCGCTATAGGGCCCTTTAGTGACACTTAATTTCGGAAAAATGAAATATTTTATTAAATAAATAGAAAAAAATAGTTTTTAATTATTAAAAATACATAATAAATTCCTAAAAATTATTTTAAAGCCTAAAAAATCAGTTTTTAATTATATAGAATATATTTCATAAATATTTAATATTATTGGAATATTAATGGTATTTAATTTATTTAATTATAATATTAAATAAATTAGTTAAAAATGATTTTATACATGAAAAATCATTTAAAAATATATTATGGTGTGAGAAAATATTTTAAGTTATTTTTAATAACTTTTGATATTATGTGATGAATTTCACTAATTAATTAATAATAATGGTAATTAATTTATTTAATAAATATATTAAATAAATTATAGAAAAATAAATTAATGATTTAAAAATCATATAAAAATTATTTAAGTGTTATAAAAATATTTTAATTTATAAAATATAACTTTTGATATTTCAATCATGAAAATATTAATATTTTAATAGCAATTAACGGATAATGGATTTAAAGTTTTAAAAATCATATAAATATGATTTTAAAGTATTAAAAATACTTTGTGATATTATAAATATATTATAATATTATGTTATAATTTTTATTAATATTTAATATTAAATAAATATTAGTGATAAAGGAATTATATGGTATTTAAATTATATAAATACGATTTTAATAATTGAAAAATCATGATAAATGATAATAATTATTTAAAAATTATTATAAGACTTGGAAAATTATTTTGATTGATAATATAATTATCTAAGATAATTGTTAAGTGTTTAGGCAGAGTTTAATTGAATTTAAACTTGAGATTTATCTGATTAGACCGTCGGGATGTCAGATTTGTGTTGGTTTTGACTCAGACTGAAATAGTTTAACTTGATACCGAGTCTTAGGTAGTTTATGGATTGATAGGGTTATGTGTTATGTGTTTAGGTTATTCTATGATTATATATAATAGTATTATACTGTGATGATATTATTCTAATTTGTATATCGATATTATTTATATATTAGGTCTTCTGTCAAAGCTTAATAAATTCGTAATGTGATGTCAATAGAAACATGCAAGTTTCTTATACTTATTTATTATGCAAGTTTTTCTTAACTCAACCTCGAGTTGTTTCATTCAAATATACTTGTGGTTAATCATTGCTGATTGTCATGTCTATGAATTGTTTAATTGCACTCTGTGCGTATTGCATGTATTCGTCAGGTATGAAAGGCTGATCACCTTCATTACCATTCGGTCCAGATATATTTGTTCATGTTCAATGCTCGTTCAGTTATAAAAATTTGTTCATGCTAATTCACAACTATATTGTTGAATTATAGCCAGCTTATTATTCAAATTCTTTTAATCGTGATATATCTTTAAATAAACTTATACTTGCTGGGCAAACTTATTGCTCACCCTTGCTATATCATGATAAACATTGCAGATTAAGACGCATACGTCGGATACATGAAAGGCGAAAGCTAAGTTCAGCTTGGGACTATGTGTGCAGCTAGATTTGTAACATAAATGTTTGTTAGATAGGATATTGATTCATGTTTTATGTGAAGGTTCTTGACCTTGGGGATAGTGTGTAATGTTTAATGTATAAACAATTTATGTTTATATCTTCCGCATTATTTATAGAATTAGTATACCATATCTATGGTGATTAGGACTTGGATTTGGAGACGTTACAAGGAAAGTACTGTTATGTGGTAGTAGAAGAATTTATTTATATTAAGTTATGTTTAGCTGAAGATGTTTTGTATTAGTCGGTTGTGAGACTTTGAGACAAGGATAATTATATTATATCAATGTAATTTATTCTATTTTTCCGCTATGTGAGATGTTGATTTATTATTTGAGTTAGTACGTGACAACCAAATTTGAGACAAGTGTGGTCTGAATTTGGGGGCGTCACATAAAATAAATGTGTTAGGCATATGTTAATTTAAGTGGCCTAAATAAATTAAATGTGAGCCAAAATAAAAAAAGGATTGGCCCAAACTTTGACCCAATTTGCATGGACTCTTTAGAAACTTAAATAAACCATTAAAGCAATAAATAAATATAAAAAATGAGAGGAAAAAAAAGGGGATAGCCGACTATGTGACAACCCAAATTTTTAGATATTATTAAAATAAGAATTTAATAAAAAAAATCTTATTATGAGATGTTTTGAGATTTAGTAAATATATATTTGTTATATATTTTAAAATATGTGATTTGATGTGAAGAGATCGAGTATAAATGTTAAAGAGAAGTGTATATTCAGTATATGAGAAATGAGGTTTAATAGTTAATTTAACTATTGAAGAAATTAAATAAAATTGTTACGAAAAGAAAATTAACTTAAAATATTAGTTAATTTGATTAAGTTGGAAATTATATTATGAGATAATATAATTTGATTATTATGCCTTGTTGGTAAGGGAGTTGTTATGAATTAAATTTCATAAATAATGTGAGTAATTCACTTAATTAAAATATTAAATTAATATAAATATATTTGTTTTAGTAAAATGAAAATGTGACTAAGATAATGTAGAATAAATTATCGTTAGCCTTCAACAGTGTTAAACTGATAGAATACAATAAACAACAAGTTTAACTGTAGCGGAACAAGCAATCCATTAGAAGAGTCAAGTAGAGCATGATATCTACTATTTTCTATGATTTAAAAAGTTTATCATCAATTTTATCGCTGAGACTCAGCTCAATAAATATTCCACATCACTGAATTATCCATGCACTACAGGCCAATGATATTCATTAGTATCACATCCACGAATTATCCATGCACTACGGGCCAAGGATATTTGTGTTATCACCAATGGTCATGATCATGCCAACAACTGTCCATCAATGCACTACGGGCCATGAGGACTTTACCACATCATTTGTAACATTACAGGTTATGATTATACCGAATAATCCATGGTCATAATCATACCAACAGCTGTCTATCAATGCACTACGAGCCAATGAGGACTTTCATCACAATATAAGCATGAGGATGATGACAATGATATAAGAATTCAATTAAATGAGAGCAAAGATAAATTTTAAAGATTTATAATTCAATTTTCCAGAATTCAATAATGTCCAAATTGTCAACATGACACTGCTTTGTGGAGTAAAATTCAAGAATAATATTATATCAAAAAATGATTTGGACAGAAAAGAAATTAATTTTTGTCATGAATAGTACCCCATGAATAGTACTTTAGGAATAGTACCCTGTGAATAGTACCCCGACATAAAAAGATCAAAAATTATCAAGAATGTCCAAAAAACTATTTTAGTGGAACGATACTAGATGAAACACAAATTTCAAGGATATTCTACTAAGTTCAAGGAGCATAGAAGCAATATTTTAACAAAATGAGTGTAGAATTCGGAATCTAAAATGAAATAATATTACTTACATACTACAGAGTATGGAAGAAAATATTATTTCATACGAATATTGAACAACAATAATATCTCTTACCTTAAAAGGAGAGTACTTCTGACTGGTAGGGCGGGGATATTCTTGAATAAAACTTATACTGTTTTTATGCTCAAAACTTCCTTAAACTATAATAAAAGACACTCAATATTATATAAGAAGAATTCTCTGATTCTGGTGTGATTTTTAATCCTAAAATAATCATCCTATTTATAGGAGAATGGAAGGATACTGTTTTGAAACGGATGCACAGTGGGAAAATCACGGACGCCGAAAATTCTGCAAAAAAATTTCTAATTGTTACTATGCAAACACTATGCAGACACTATACATAATAAAATATAATATATTCTATTTTTCATAAAAAAAATAAAACTTATTATAATATATATATATATATATATAAAACAAAACTGAGATAACTTTCTACCGACAGTTTTGAAAAATGGGTAAATGGGGTTCCAAATAATAAGCCAAAATTGCAATAAATACTTCATAAAAATCTCCTCTATTTATCTAAACTCACTTGGCTTCACAAAACACATTTTTAAACAACAATTATTCATCAATAATATAACTTGCAATATTAACAACCAGATCATTCCCAGGAAAGAGGGGGCTTTCCGATAAGAATTTCTCCCTATTGGCGCGTAATTAGGTGACCAAACCCCTTTCCTCGACAGAACTTTTTAGACATTGTCAATAATGCAAATAATTATATGAATAACTTTGTTATCTCAATTATTGATTTAATAATATAAAATATTGTGCAGATGATACTGTGAAAATAATTGAATCAATAATGTGAGATACTATGCAGCAATTACTGTAGCAATAATTGAGTATAACTGAGTGACTTCTTACGTAATCATCAAATACTGTGTGCTACTATGCAACCATGAGTATTATTTCACTTTTATCACTGGGTATTTCAACAGTTAACGATAAAACTTTCGTCGTTATTTTTATAAAAAGATATTTTTGTCGTTTTCTAACTCCGACAATAATTCTGTTGTGGGGTTGTTGGTCGATTTCGCTATTGCTAAATTGCGCGCACAAGCATACGCGGTCCACAAGTAATATAATATAAGTGAAGTGTCGTACCCACGAAGACGAAGTCTTAAATGATAACCAAATACTAAGGTAAAGTCTATACTACCTTATTTAAACAATTGATAGAAGGTGGGGTGTTAAGCTATTTGGATTAAAACTAAAAATGAAGAGAAGTAGTTGTACTAGGAAGTCAAGATAGGATTACAAATCCCCTAATGCATCACCTAATCTCCTAACTCTCCACATTACAAATGAATCAAGGAATGGTCAACCGAGAACAATCTCTACACAAAAGCTTCTGTCGAAGGTCAATTGCACATCCCTAGCTAGATGAATCACAATATGTCTATTAGTGAAAATAACTAGACTAGGGTCATTAAGCTTAGTCTCAAGGCTACACAAGGCAACAGAGATATGTCTATCCTATTAGCGGTTTATGCACACATTCCAAAGGCATGGTCATAACAGGTGTTGTTGTATTTAAAGGTTAGATAATAGCATTCATTTTTCAATATCCATTAATATCAATACCAATAACTCTATCAAGCAATCAGTCAATAAGCAAGAAATACAACAACCCATTCCGAAATGATTCATTATATAAATAGGAGAGAAAGTTAACTTGGCTAAATATTAGGTTACATTGCAATCCTAAAAATGGAATTAGTTCATATCCATGGTACTAAAACACATCTTTAATACATTCCACATTCTCAGTAATACACAAATAATGGGAGATTTGGAATAAGAAAACCCCTATTTTGAAGTGTTCTTCCTCCAAATCTTCTTTTCATTGTGTAACTCCTGAGCACTGTTGGATGCAATAACTTTTCTTCCTTTAAGGCACAACTTCTTTCTCTTCTAAGAAATTAATGTAATAAAACCTAGTCTAAGCTATCT
Source organism: Panax quinquefolius (assembly GCA_020205615.1). Taxonomy (NCBI): domain Eukaryota; kingdom Viridiplantae; phylum Streptophyta; class Magnoliopsida; order Apiales; family Araliaceae; genus Panax; species Panax quinquefolius. The sequence continues at coordinate 65,374,704 of CM035155.1, forward strand.
GTCTAATAACTATCGCAGGTGGATGCTGTGTATTAAGTGTCTCTCATCCTCCCTCCCTTTAGGTTATTAAAGGCTCATTCTTCTGGACACCGGAGAGCTCGTATTAATGGCCGAGCATTACACTAAGAAGTGGCGATCTTGCACACCATCGAGGTTTAAAAACACCGAGGTTTACCGCTGACGCTGCTCCATGAAGAGACCTCGGTGGCTGCAAGCACATGAGGATGACATCGACCAAGACAGGGAAGTGGCGGCTGCTGCTTGGACCTTGTCTCTCTTCCTTGGCGCTACGACGCTAGTGTAGCAATAATTCCCATTATGCCCTTGGAAGCTGGAAAAGATCTGTAAAGTCGTGCATCATATAAATTAAACATAATAACAACAAAATATATATAAAAGCTAACTAAATAACAGAAAACCGACAACATCTTAAACCACAAAGGATCTGATTCGCAGGTATAAATCCCACTCATCAAATACCCCCAAACTTAAGTTTTTGTTTATCCTCAAGCAAACTATCAAACATCCATACCCCATTACTGCAAGATATGGATGAAACTAACACTATTGACTAAAATCATAGCTTCTAAGCGTAAATATCTACCCGCTCTGAGAATAGGGCAAACACGTATATGAATGAGGGCTCAATATCAATTTTAAAGTAGGAGACTATACTCGATCCATTCTGTGTGTGTGTGTGTGTGTGTGCCGACCGATCATCCTAACTAATCATAGCCCAAATTAAGATCACACAGTCGATTGTGATAACTAATAAACTTACTCTGCAACTCACACAATTAATAAGCATTAAGAACAAGACCCAAAAACAAGAAAGGATCAAAAGGTTCTAGTATTAAAATAAAATCCGACTCAGACAGTACTTAATTACTTTTAGGCAAAACAGAGCACCCATTAGCAAGCTTTTGATCAATGACTCCTAAGCCAGATGACTTTAAGGCACTAGGTGTAAAACCCCCTAAGAATCTAATAACTCAAGTAACAAAGGCCACGTAATCAACATAAGTCAAAATAGATTTTACAAAGTCTGCGTTTATGGGTGAGTGCGATTCTACTCTCCATCTCAACCCACCGCAAGACTGAAAGTATAGTTTTTTTTACCAGAACTATAGATCCAAAAATGTAAAAGCCTTAAGTCTTATATTACCTTGCAATCAACAGAGCTTTAATATTGTGCACAAAATTTCAAAATAATAAACACACAATCTAAATATAAAAACTTAACTAGTTAAAACAATTGGTCAATGCTCGCTAAAAAGGACGGATCCAAAACAGTCTCGACTTATCCATTTAATACGCCCCTAATTCACATAAATTTGACACGACTCTAAGAGAAAGATATAAATACTTGCCGCTTGTCATTAGCCACAATCAAAACTTAAACGCTAAAATAAACTTACCCAACATATGAACAGTTACTAAACGAGGGACAGGGTTAATCAAAATATAGAAGGCAAGAAGAGATAAAAGAGAAGGCACCCATGCCAAAATAAGGTAAAGCCATAACGCATGGCATCAAGTATACCAATCATCAGTGTAAACCCCAAAAAGATGGCTATCAACAAAACAATATCAGAATTAATCAAGATGTCCCAAAATTCACTTGATAACTAACACAATCCCAACATGATAATAATTATAAACATAACCAAAAGTATGCATCCATATTAATAAACATACTACTATGCATCACATCATGCATCCAAAATAAACCATTCACAAAAAAAAAATTAACCACAATAATAATTAATAACATAGATAAAACATAGTTAATTAAGTAGTCTTAGGCAATCCAGCCTAATTGATTCACTCAAACCCTCACAGATTAAACATAAACACAATTCATAGAACTAAATTAACACAATTCATATATAATTAAAATAAAAGGAATCTCCCCCAAACTTGAAATTTGGCCAGTGTCCTCAATTGCCTCCAAACTTTCAGCATCAAGCATCTTGAGCATCGCAACCATCATCCTCCTCATCATCTTCCACGTTGACAGGCTCTTCCTCGCGGGCCTCCTCTCGAGGCGGAAATTGTGGTGGATAAGGCGTCGTAGACTAGAGGCTCGAGAAATTGCAAAGACATGAAGTCTGCGTCATCTCCTCCTTGTGCAGTATGGATGTTGGAGCTCACAAATTCAGTGTGGTAGTGGTGGAATTGGCTCTACCATTGGGCCACAGTGTCTACCTTGCAGTTTAGGAAATTCAGGCTGTTCAAAATCTTTGCTAAGGCCCCAGGAGGAATGGCATCAGATGTTGGGGGCTTAGGCACTTGCGTGGAAGTCCCGGCTTCATCGGATGGCGGCGGTTGTGGCGCCGACAAAATGCCCTCTCCTCGAGGATGCGACGGCGCTCCTTCCCAAACTCTATAACGGGCTATGACGTGGTGATCAATTACAACCATTGGTGGTTGCGTTACATCTTCTTTCTCTCACATAACACCCGCTCGCTTGCAAAGTCGTGTGATAAGAGATGGGTGAGGGAGCCCCGACATTACATTACTCTGAATGCCCTTTTTGATAGACTCCTGAATAAGCACCCCGACATCAACCTTTAAGCCCGTGACAATAGCATACAGCAGAACTGCCCTCTCCCGGGTCACATCGCTTAGGTGACGTGTTGGCATTATATTTGCACAAATAAACGAGTGCCACGCCTTACCATAACGACTTAAAGCCTATTGGGGAAGGAAGGCTTTTCAACATGGAACTCATTAGTCTTCCATACAATCCCAGGCTTGCAAAGTTTTGTAATTAATTCATTGGTACTGTAACTCCGCAGCCCTGGCTCTAAATAGTCATGACCGTCGTAGTTAGGAGTCCCATACACTGAATTGATAGCCCAGCTATCAAATTGAATTAACTTTCCCCGAACTGGCACCACCGAGGGGCCATCAGCATTGGCATTAGCATAGAATTCTTTCACCACCGAGATCACTGCCCAATTCAGGCGGCTCGGTGAAGCGAATCCACTTCATATTGATGATCATGGCCATCATCTAACCGTCTGTCTTGTCATCCGGCCTAAGTCCTCTTTCGGGCACCAGACTCCTCCACAAAAAGTTCTGAGTGTAACGCTTCCACGCATCCTCCATTAGGAATTTGACAGCATCCCAACGGGTAACAGGGGTTCTAGAAGACGGTGGAGGATGGGGGCCAATACTGGTTTGGACGCTTAGAACCCATGAACAAAAACCTAAAGACTTATGTTATCTCCAAAAAATTTCATACCGAACTAAAACAGAGAAGGAACAGATACAAAATCCTTACCTCGCTCTGCTTATATAGAGATAGGCGGCAGAAATGAGAGAGGAAACAATGGTAATAACAATAACTGCACGACGGTTTGGCATTTGAGCAATAGGAAACTGACAGGCGCGACGGTTGGGCAGCATAACGGCTCTTGGGAGAAGAGGGGCCAGAGGAAAAAAGGGGATGAACTCTGTTGATGAAAGGAAAAACTGCTGCAAAAGAACTGAAGAGAGGCGTTTTAAAAAAAATGCGAGACATGGCGGCTGCGGCTTGATGCGTGGCACTTCTGACGCGGCATGGGTTTACTTTTTAGCGCAAGCACGACGGGATCTCGGCAATGCTGCGGTCACGAGTTTCGAAATGTAATGCCCATTGGTGGCGTGAAAGTTAAAGCATGGGGTGGCGCTGCAGTGCGATTTTCCGGTATGTGCCCACTCAACATGGAGCTGCGGTGCGACAGATTGTCTATCAAATGGCGCCACGGTGTGGATTTGCAGTATGTCCTCCTTTGGTTCGTGACTGCAATGCGCAAACGTGAGGTCGCAACATGAAGTTTAGTGCGCCGCGGCGCGAAAACATGTATAATCATATGTCGCCAGAAGGCGTGGCTTTCGATGTGCAATCACTGCTTGGCCGCCGCATCCGCGGATCTCGGTGTTGTGGCGTGAGTTTCCAAAATGTAATGCCCATTGGTGGCGCTACAGCGTGAAAGTTAGAGTATGGGGTGGCGCTGCAGCGTGAGTTTCCAGTATGTGCCCACTCAACATGGCGCTGCATCGCAACACATTGTCTATCGAATGGCGCCACGGTGCGGATTTGTAGTATGTCCTCCTTTGGTTCGGCACTGCGGCGTGAACATTAAGGCTGCAACATGAAGTTTGGTGTTGCAGCGTGAAAACATGTATAATCAATGGCGTCGTGACATGGCTTTGCAGTATGCAATCACCTGCCTTGGCGCTGCAGCGCGGATGATAATGCTAAGGCCGGTGTTGCAGCACGACTTCTAAACTTCTGATACTAAGCTATAAAATCCTGCACAGGCCAAACCTCGTATCAGTAAAACACAACAAAATGACTACAAACACTGTAATAGAAAATTCTAACTAAGAAAAACCTACAAACACATACAGTTAAACATACTAACATGCACTATACAGAAACTAGCAACTATACTACAAAATACAAAGAGCAACAAATGACAACTAAGAGAAAACAGAAATAAAGGAAACAAAAGCAAATTTTTTGATACTGAGATGGGGTTGCCTCCCCATCAAGCGCTTGATTTAGAGTCGTCAGCTTGACTTTTATCCCGCCTTACGGGTCTCCCAAGGTGATGAAGGTATTTTGCCGGTCTACCTTGCCGCCCCAGTAGTGCTTCAAGCGTTGTCCATTAACCTTGAATGTTTTGTCTGAATGAGGGTCTTCAACCTCAATAGCCCCATAAGGATACACCTTAGCAACCATGAACAGCCCCGACCATCGGGACTTTAACTTTTCGGGGAATAATTTTAATAGTCTTTTTAATAGACTCCTGAATAAGCACCCCGACATCAACCTTTAAGCCCGTGACAATAGCCCAAGACAGGAGATCTTCCAAACTAGGTTTCCTCTCCTGTTGAGGTGGTGGATGGTGGAACTGATTTTGCGAGCTCTGTGGTTGTTGATTGTAATGGTTTTGAGATTGGAAACCCAGAGGGTTTGAGAAGTTAGGTCTGGTGGTTGAAGGTTGTGCTTGCACTACAAAAAAATGGGGCTTTGATAAGTAGATTTTATATCTACTTATCTGGTATCTGGTACTTGAATTAGTTGCTTATATTCATGTTTCTTAATTACTTTTCATATATTTTATGTTATTTTGTAGGCTATGACATGACATTGGCATGAAGAAGCAAGGAAAAGCAATTCGGACATCTTTTGGACTAAAATACGCAAGCAAATGCAAGAAAGGAATATTGAAGGACTTTTAACACCAAGTTATATGCATATTCTTGGCTTGGAACTTGGATTTTATGGAAGCTCTACTTCTTAGATTTCCGGAACATCTTGAATCATCCCAATTGAAGTTCGGATGTGAGAGTTATGGCTTTTTTATCAATGAATATCAAAGCTAAGAGTTGTCATACTTGCCAATTACATAGCATCTACTTCAAGCCCGATTTCCGCCTTGATCGAATTCGAATTTGTCAAATCTCAAAGAATAAAAGTTATAGATCTCGACGTTATCTTCGATTTGATAGGTGACAGGCTCCGTAACACCAAGCGGATCAAAGGTTATGCCTGTTTTTCCAAAGGACGTTGCAACAGAAAACAGCGTAGCGCGGACCGCGCTAGGGACGCGCTAGGCCACCAGATTCTCTGCCAGTGTAGCGCGGAGCGTGCCTTGAAAGGTTTAGCAGCAGCGCGGAGTGCGCTAGGTAGTGGGAAGAGAGTTAAATTGGGTTATTTGATGTCCAATTTGAGCTAGAATAGGATTCTTAGTTGCCTAACTTGTTAGGGTGTCCATTAGAAATCTAAATACTTGAGTTTAACTTGGATTGGGAGGCTAGTTCTAAGATTCCATTAAATCCCTCTTGGGGTAGATTTCTATTAACTTATTCTTTACTTTCTTTCTTAGATTAGGAACCCTAGATTAGATTAGAATAGGAGATTGAAGCAACTTGGAGACCATTGGAGATCAAGAGCAGGAGCTTGAGGAAGATGGAGATTTGCTGACAACAGATTCAATTCTTTTCTCTAATCTTATTCTTATCTTTTAATGTGTATTCAAGTGTGGATTCTTAGTTTTAATTTAATGAACTAATTCTTTGTTTGAGATTACAATGGATCATATTGTGTAGTTTATTTTAATATGCTTCGCTATCAATTATTATGTTCTATTGTGAGAATTGTCTATTGTGATTTGGACTTAATTGCTTAATTGCCTAGCTAACAATTACCGTGATAATCTATATGGACTCGAGAGATGAAGTATAGGTTTAGATCTGATCATGATAGCATATGTTTGTGATTTCTGCATGAATGGAATTCATAATTTGTATTTAGGATAGAGATATGCTTTTACGCCATATGTAATCTTATAGAGAACTTGTGCTTTAAATCATTTTTAATTGTAATTCACATAGAGATATAGTGGATTAGTTAATTAGGGTGTCTTGCTTAATTCTATCATCTGTGGATTTAAGTGAGTAATGCATCGAGAGGTGATTTTATCTTCTTTAGTGTTCTTGATTAACAATTCAGGATAGAGAATAATTGATGAGAAGTGTGTTAACTTAAATGAAGCAATAGGTGAAGTTGTGATCTTAAATCTCCGTAATCTTAATTTAACTAGTGGTAATTAGAATTAGTTTAATTATAAATTGAAATTCATTCGTTTAAATAAGATTGAGTTGATTACGAGTTAGTACTTGGTGATTTTTATTAAATAATTCTCTATGGGAACGATACTCTACTTACACTTTATTACTTGTTGACCACGTATACTTGCGTGTTGTGCGTAATTAGATTTTACCCAACAGGCTTCAGCAACAACCGATTTTCGTTGCTAAAGGTGCCAAATTTCGTTACAAAAGGGTTTTGGCAACGACTTTCTTTGTCGTTAAGTGTTTAGATTCTTGTGATGAGCGTTGCTAATTGTTTCATGAATGAAACGTTTTTTTTTCGTTGCCAAAAGTAATACATTTTGCAACGAAATGTGGCTTTCGTACAGAGACATTGATCCTTTAGCAACAAAATGTATTGTTGCAGAATAATTAAAATTTTGTTGCTAAAAACTCCATTTCGTTGCAAAAGCCTGCTAATTGGCAACGAAATGAACTCTTTTTTTTTTTTGCAACGACCATGCATTTTCGTTGCAATTGACACCATTTTGCAACAACATTTTTCGTTGCAGTAAATTACGAAAATTGTTGCCTAAGCTTGCTTTCGTTGCGGAATGTAAACTTCTTAGCAACGATTTTCGTTGCTAATTATATTATTTGGCAACGACATTATGCTGAATCAACAATAAAAATGTTGCTGGTTATTTTTCAATAGCAATGAAAGTCGTCGATTAGCAACGACATTATATGTTGTCGTTTCTTTATATGTGCAACGAAAGTAGATATAATTTGTAACGATAAAAAATGTTGCCTTTTATGTTAGTATTAAGAACAATATCATCTCCGTTGTTATTAGATTAATTTTTCGTTGCCAAATATTATATTTTTAATGCCATTAGCAACGAAAATTTGTTGCTAAATGTATAAAAAATTGTTGCTATATTAAAACTTGTTCAAAATTATTTTATAAAAAAAAATTTGGGTCTCAATAACCCCATAACAAATTATGACAAAAATACAAAAAAACTAAAATATTATTAATTAAATAAAATCATCTGATACAATGATCATTCATCATCTTTACAATCAAACTTCGTACGACTGAAAACTACAAAGCCCGTCTTAGTTGACACTATCTGCCATCAAGAGATTAACACTAGTGCCATATATAAAAAAAAAATCAAGAAAAAAATGTTTATAATAGAAAACAATACTTAAGCTTACACAAGAGTTTCAACCATGGTTCATTCTTTAGGTATTCTGCCAATATTAAAACAACATCAGCCCAGACCTTTGAAAATCTCTTGTCCCTCAAGTCCTGGGGGTACATTTTGTAAGGTCATCAGCAACACCTACAAAAGTAGTACAAAATAGAAAATAGTTGAATAATCTTGTGCAAAAAGCAATATTATGTTTACTTCTAAAATATAGATGGTTAAATGGTGAATCTATGATTAACCTTCATTGGAGAATACTTGGGAATAAAAGATGCAACGTCAAATGTAATAAACTAATAAAGATAAAACCTACAGCCTCTTCGACATGGATGCAGATAATAAAGAAAGAGAACCTTGTGCAAACATACAGCAACACAGTGACATTGTCATGAAATTTGGTTAGAAAGCTTTACCTTCTGGATTACTCGACAACCATACATCTTCACTGAAGGCTTAGTGTCATTACATGGACAACGAGCTTGTTAGCTAACTCTCTTCTCTGTGATGCCATTCCATGCTCAAAGAACTAAAAACACGAAAGCAATAATTAAAAGCGTGAAATATAAGAGTATGCAACTGGAAAATCGTGTGTGTGAACAAAAATACAAAGAATATGTATTATTAACAGGAATAGAATAATATATATACCTTTTGGACCACGTAATTACCAAACACATCAATCATCAAAGTGAGGGCTTGGGGAAAATATTTCTTGGTAAACCAAGTTTTTCTCCTCTGTTGTTGTAGTTTCAAGTTTCTGTTGAATAAATCGGCTCCCATACTGATCCGCACTGATAATCATAGTGGGTGTTAAATCGGTAATAAGGATTTCATGGTGAACATGATTCAACCACATGATTTATAAAAAAAATACCTAAACTTAACAACATGACCTGCAATTTTTGAAAGTTCAAAACATCTGGTTTTATTGCTCTTGAACTCTTCCAGCAATGATGAGGCAAAGCAATACCAGCATCTAATTGCCAGGTTCCCATGACACCCCCAACCAAGTTTCTCATTTCAGAAGGGAATCGCATATTGACATCACCATGCCTGATTGGACTACCAGGTCCAACAGGAGAGTTTGGAATAACAGGACTTGCCAAGGGACTTCCAGGATATGAATAGCCAACTCCAAATGCAGGATTACCATAGTAACCGTGATGATTAGAACCACCAGTTTTACTACCTAAAGGGAAGCTATATTGTGATTTCTGTGGTGATAGTAGAGATCCAAGATAAGCTTTCTGAAGTAAATCAATGTATGAATTACCTATGTAGTTCCTATCCAAAGAGGGATCATTAACAGCAGCAGCTTGTGCTGCAACGTACTCAACAGTCCTAAAGTATTGAAGATATACTAGTTGGAACTCACAAATGTCATTTAACAAAAAAAAAATCACATGTTTATACTAGTAGTAATCTTATAGAGACCTGTCGACATGGGCAAAGAACCAGTCTTTCTTTGGATCATTGATGTCTATTGTGAAAGCCTGATCAGATTCAGGGTGTATATCAGTGTATCTGTCCCACAAGCCATATTGCCTGAACCTGAAAGTTTTTGTGAAAATGAACTAGAACAGTAATGGCATGATGTCAATATTCACAACAGAAAATACTTCAACAAAGTACAGGGCACATAAAAAAGGATGTGAAGATTTTAGAATAAAGGATGATTAATAGAATAAAGATTTTGTATTATATCGAGTAAGCAAGAAAAAATAGGTTCTTCACCCCATTACAAAAAACTAGGAAGCAAATTTTCAACAATAACAATATGTATTTCAAGGTTTATCAGGAGCTTGAAGGATATTAGAAAGTAGTTGCATCATTTCCAAAACACGATCAGCAGTATCACCCCTATAACCTGAGAGAGATGCATCTCTCGGCTCTTGGCTTATGAACTGATTTTTCAAAACTCTTTGGACTAGGTGGAACCACTTGATACTTGCTTTTATAGCGCGTTGATACATCACTTTTAGTAAAGTCATTGTGCATATAACGACACAAGGCCCCACGGTAGCATTTTCCTCGTTTATAGGACCTTTATCACGTCTTATTTTGTCACTACCATACTCGCCCCCTCGCCGAAATGGAGATCTACTCCTGCTTCTCCGTTTCTTAGGAGACCGGCTGAAATGCAACCAACAACAAATTGCAAATTTGCAGTCACGCTCACGCATCAGGCAGTCAATATATATATATATATATATATATATATATATATATATATATACAAGTCATCAGCTGGCGAAAGACGTGAAATTCCCAAAAGCTCATACAACAATTACAGCAGACAAAGCAAAATGCCAGTAAAACCTGAACAAGAATACATACCTGCATGACCGGCTACACTTCTCCCTTCTTCTCCATGGACTCCTCTTCCTCTTGTCATGAGGAGATCGGCTGCGGCTCCTACTTCTACCTCTTTTACCATGACTCCTACTGTAACGTAAATCATCAGAGTCTCTGTCACTAGCACCTTCTCTGACCAATCTCCCAAACTCATCTACTTTCAGCTGAGTAGTTGTACACTTCACATCTTCCCTATGAGACTGCCCCTCCACCACCTTTGATGGCCTTCTGTTGAAAAGCCTCGTCAGAAATACCACCTGTGATGGATTCATGATTTACATGGCAATTATCCTCAGGTTGTCCAGCTTTTACAATTGATGCTTTATCAACTTTTTGAGCAGCTCCTTGCAACTCTATTGAAGACTCCAATAATATAGAGGGCATACTACCAGAGCATGCTACAACACACTCAGAGGATAAATTAATTCCCTTCTCAGACTCCAAAATACACTTTGATCCTATATCTGTCACAAAACCAGAACTCAATTCACTGTCCAAATGTGCAGCACCAGCTTTAACCGATGGTGAGACTGGTGCATGACCAACATCTTCAGGACAAGGCTCGTGATCACTTTCAGAACTATCATCAGAAGCATAGTCTTGTATAAGACTGAAAGCACTAGCGCCTGTGTCAAGTTGACTTCCAACATTTTCAGAACCAGTACCTGCTACAGCTGCAGTCACATTTGGTTGGCCTAGAACTTCACTCGGGCAGGTAGAGAATACATTAACATTGCTTTCTGTGCATCCCGAATCTTCAACAGGATTCAAGATTGAACTATCCACCCCAATTAATAACCTTCCAAAGCTGAAGCGATCACGATCTGAAGAGAGCCGGTGCTCTATTACGATCACGATCTGAAGACTTTTTAGTTATCTAAAGTCAAAAATTGATTCAATTTGAAGTTGTTTGCAAGAAGGAAATATCTTCCGCGTGCAGTGACACACATGATGCTAGCATATATATAAATTAGTAAAACTTCTAATCATATATGACATAGAATAGACCATCTACTTTGCCGACGTTGTGCCTGAATTTGTTCTTCTGTTGCTCGTCTAGCTTGTTCTTGCCTGATAGATGAATGTTCTTGCATTTTTACAAGCTCTTGATTCCTAGTTCTGTGATGTTCATTTTCTGCCTGAAAATACGATGAGCCATTTTATTTGCCACTCTGGGACCTCCAATGTCTATTAAACAATAATGAAGTAACATGCATGCGTCCTCTTCCTCGTCAATTCATCCTCATATCAAGCCATCTGGGATTTTATCTGTGCTTGTTGCTGAGCAATTTTTTTCTTTTCATCATATATTACCTTTTGCCTCTCCTGCAAAATAAATAATTATAATGACATTGAAAAACAGGAAAATGGTTTTCGAACACAATGTAATAGTGGAATCATGTATGCATAAGATGAACATTTCCAAATCATATTTTTATTAATCATTTTAAAACTGGCCATTCATAAATCAATCAACAACTTAATGCAACAGTTTGTAGCTTTAATCACTACAATAATTCAGGGGAAAATGAGAAGTTAACAAAACGCAGAATGCTAGCTGGTTTATTTTGGCGGTAAACTGCTGGAAAAGGCAGATCTAGCAAAACATGTTAGCACATCAATGGTGACCCTTTGTTAAGTTCATTTATGGTGTTATTGAGATCACTTAAAAATAAGTCAGCCTTATTATGTTCTTAATCAAATCATGTGCTACTGTATAGGCTATTAAAAAGGAAAAAGAAAAACATAACTGCTCAAGGCTATATCTTGAACAAAAAATTTGAGGGTGTAATAGAAACTAAATTGGTGACAACCATCCATTCCATACAGATGGGAAAGACAAAATTAATTGGGAAATCTCAACAGCTTGCTTCTTTTGGTAATGGACTTCATAAAATGTCCTAATGAAACATGCCCAAATTGTGCCTAAACAGGACAAACTTGAAACTAAGAAACTTAATCAGAAACAAAAGGTGATACCAAGTAAGGAAACAATTATAAAAGTCAAGTATGTCAAAGGGAAATAATGCAGTCAGTTGGAGCCCTCCTAAAATCAACCAAGTAAATAGATGATAGACCAATAAATAAATGCTCCCATCCTCCAACCCCACTTTTTCTTATAAACCATAATAAAACAAGGAATATCAAATACTATGTCTTGCTCCAAATAGGCATATACAAAATGTTAAATTTTCAAGAATTCTTCAGATCTTACCCAAAACAAGCACTTATCATTTTTCTCCAACATAAACCCTAATTAAATTGATGATAAAAAAAGGTCTCACCTTTAGGTCCAATTGGTGGCGGAATGTAGTAATTAGCTGGCCCATGGTCTCTTCTTTTCTTCTTTTTGCGGCAAATAAATATAATACTTAAAAGAGCAAGGACTAAAACACCACCAATTGCGATTCCAACCACTAGTCCAGTTGATACAGATTGTCCAGATGACGATTCCGACGGAGGAGATGAAGAAGCCGTAGGGGGTGGCGGCGAAGATCTCGACGTCCCCGGAGGTGAAGGTGGAGACCTAGACGTCGGCGGGGAGGGCGTGGAACCGGAAGGAGAAGGTGGAGAAGGAGAAGAGGGTGTAGTTGCAACCGCCAAAGGAGACAAAGGCGAGGGAGGGCTTCTTTAGACCAGATCCATTCAAAACATCAAGCCGAGAGAAAAACGGCCACGAACTAGGACTTCGATTGAGATGTATGATAAGGTTTGGTAGTTCGATTGACAGAAGGAATAAGGTCTGAGATTGTTGTGGCTTAGAACTTAGAAGGAAGCAAGTGACCGAAACCCTTAACCCAACCCGTATGGTCTTGTTTTAATTTCATGCCTAAATCTTTTTCCAGACCATGCACACAACTCCTAAATTAGGGACTTTGTTCCAAAAAAAATAGTTTGATAACATTTAAAAAGAGTTTTAGAAGTAATATTATATGTAAAATTATTTTTTTCAAAAACTTAAAACATAAATCTAAATTTAAATTTTAAGATATCATAAATTAATAATAATAAACTGAAATATAAGTCTTTAGTAGAAAAAAAAATAATATTTTAACATTTATAATTTTCTCCACAAAAAGTAATAATTATTATAATTTTGTTTATTGTCAATTTACAATATTTTAAAATTTAAATTATTGTAACTTAATATTTTAATTAATACAATTAATATTGTAAATTACTTAAAATTCTTATTAAGAATAAAATTTCTCTTAAAATATTAATTACATTACAATTTGAGTTGTAGTATATTATAAATTAAAGAACAAACTCAAACTTAACTTTTTCTGTTGAACATATGAATATTTGTTTTTGACATTTATGTTATATTCTACAAAATAGCGTCACTATCTTTTTTTTTCTTCCTTTTTTGTCATGATCAGTGTATGAAATTTTAAACTTTTAACGTATGTAAATTTTTTTACTTTATAGTTTATTACAAAAATAGTCCATATTGTAAGTTACTTAAAAAGTGTTATTAAAAGTAAATTTACTACTGTAAAAATATAATGTATTTATATTCACCACAATAAATTCTAAAAAAATTATTTAGAATAAATCAGTGACCAATTTTATCTCTTGTAAAAAACCTCTATTGTATATAATGAGTAATAATTCATTCATTAATAACTTTTTTCCTCGCAAATTTTTATCATAAATTGGTGCCAAATATTCTTCTACCACCTCAATTTTGTCAATATATAGATAGAACCCTAATATAATAATTCGATGGATCAATCCTTGGTGTGTTAAAAAGATTTTATTTTAAAATAAATATTTTTTAAAAAATTAAAACTTCAACGACTGCCGTTGGGAGTAAAGGCTCTCACATCTAATTTGGGAAAAACTCTTTTGAGCATATTTGAAATGGCGTTGAATTTTGGATATTTTTTTTTTAGCTAAAAATCGGAAAGGCAACCAACGCCACTTTAAAAAATATTTTTTTTTAAAAAAATCGAATTAAAAAAAATTATCTTAATTTTTTTAAAATGATTTTATTTTTTTTAAGAAATTTGAAAAAGATAAAAATGTGATCCAATGCCAAACTAACCGAAATTGTAACTTTTTTAAATTTTTTTATAAAGCAAATTTGTAAAAAAGAAGAGTAAGATGTAACATCACTTTAACTAACGTTGGAATCTTTTTTTAAAAAATTTCTTTAATCTCTTGTACTTGTTTACAAACATCAATATTTTTTTTATGTTTATTCTCTGTCATCGGCGTCGGAAATGAAAGAGTATATAAGATTTCAACTATAAAAAAAAAAAAAAAAAAAATTCTAACGCCAATTAAAGTAACGTTGCATCTTACTCTTCTTTTTTATAAATTCATTTTTTTAAAAAAAAAATATTAAATAAAATAGGGGTAAAATTGATATTACATTAATATAGGTCAAACAAACTTATTAGGAATTCACTTATAAGTCATTTTAAATAACTTTATTACATTTTAATTAATAAAACATAATAAATTTTCTTTCATCTTTTATGTTTTCTCTTAGAATGATAGTATTATAATTTAATTTTATAATATATTTGGAAAAAAAGGTAAAAGGAGAACTAGGAATAGCTAGGGGTATACCATTACTATTCTTCTTTTTATGTTTTATTTTGGACTTAAAAATATGTTCATGATTTAAGTTAACTATTTACTTATATTATTTTATGTAATCTTAAGTTAACTATTTACTTATATTAAATAATCTATTTTTTACAATAATTTGTGCGTAATATCCTTAAATGTTATATTTTTATTATTTATAAATATTTATATAATATTACTAGTCATGTATAAAAAATTTGCAATTAGATGAGAATTTAAATATGAATAATTTTATCATTTGATATTTTTTTAAAATTAGCATAAAATCAATCATCACTTTCATTCTCGGGAGTGAAGGAGTACTTGTAAGTATATATATATTTACAAATTTATAAACAAATATTCATATAAATTTATCTTTAAAACTTATAAAAATATTTATTTATAAATTTATAAATATTTCATCTAAAATTTATAAAATTTAGATATGAATATTTTTTATAAATATATATATGAATATTTGTTTACACACACACACACACACATATATATATATATATATATATATATATATATATATATTAGTTACTTTATATAAATTTAGTTTAATGTTAAGATTTGTTTAGTTAACTAATAAATTAGAATGGCTCAGTGGTAGCTTAATGGTTCAATAACCCATAGGTGTTAGGTTTGAAACCTAGCTGTGATATTTTTGCTTCTTATGTTATATTTTTTGTGTATTAGATAAATTCTATTACCATCTATATATATACTCATCTTAAATATCCACATTAAACTAAATATATATAAAGTAACTATGAATATTTATATAACGTAACTATGAATATTTTAATATATATATATATGTATATATATATTTATAAATTTATCTCTAAATATTCATATAAATATTTATAAACAAATATTTGTTTATAAATTTATAAATATTTCATTTAAAATTTATAAAATTTAGATATGAAAATTTGTTATAAATATTTATATGAATATTTAGAGATAAATTTATAAATATTTATATGAATATTTGTTTACATATATATATATATATATTTATATATAAAAATATTCATATATAGTTACTTTATATATATTTAGTTTAATGTTGGGATTTGTTTAGTATTTTATTTAGTTTGATAAAAAATTTTGAAATATATATAGATTCGAACCCAAGACCTCCGGTTTGGAATATTGATCCAAGACCACCCGAGCACCTGGGCCTAGTTGTTATTATTAATATTATTATTATTATTATTATTATTATTATTATTATTATTATTATTATTATTACTATTATTATTATTATTATTATTATTATTATTATTATTATTATTATTATTATTATTATTATTATTATTATTATTATTATTATTATTATTATTATTATTATTATTATTATTATTATTATTATTATTATTATTTAAGGCAACATTTTAGTAGTCGTTGCAAAAAGTTGTATAAAATATGTAATAAAAATAAAAATTATTGCTAATGAATATGGTCCATATTAGGCAATGAAATATAGCAACAAAAAAACTTTCGTTGCCCACGATGAAGAGAAATCAAGTGGTTAGAAATTTTGCAACGAATTTCTAACGAATTTTGTTTCAAATTTTGCAACTACTTATGAATTTCGTTGCAAAAGTGAAAACTTGACCTGATATACAACGAAGGACAAGTTTAGATTTGCTAAACATACACTTTTAAAGCGACTTATAAAGTCGTTTATGCGAAAAAATCATTCTAAAGCCCATTTTTAGTAACAAAAAACTTTCGTTGCCCGCGATAACGGGAAAGCAAGTGGTAGAAAATTTTGCAACAATTTCTAACGAAATTTTTTCCGCATGATGAATTAGCAAACGAAATTTTGCAACGATTTATGAATTTCGTTGCAAAACGTGAAAGCATGACACAATCTGCAACGAATGACAAATTTCGTTGCTAAACATATACTTTTAGCAACAATTTATAAATTCGTTGCCCAAAAAATCGTTGCTAAAGGCCCATTTTTTTGTAGTGTTGATTGGTGTCGGTGTTGCCCCAAGAGAAGTTTGGATGATTCCTCAAGCCTGGATGGTAATGAGTGGGGAGATTAGCATTTTGTTGTCGCCCATTCTGCACTACTGGCACTCCCATGTAGTGTCGGCCAGTTTTTGTTAAGCCGCTATGACTGGCCGCTAATAATGATGTGATCGAGTCAACCTCATATACTCCTGCTGCTCTTCTAGGGGCCTGCCTATCATTTGGCCATTGATAATTATTGGCCGCCATTGTTTCCACTAGTTCATACCCTGCTGTGTGATGTTTAGCCATGAAGGTCCCTTCAGAAGTGGAATCAATACTCGAACGAGTAGATCCGGATAGCCCATTATAAAATGTCTAGATGGGAAGCCATTCTGGCATTCCATGGTGGGGGAATTTTCTCAGAAGATCCTTGAATCGCTCCCATGAGTTGTACACAGATTCTTATTCGAACTGGACAAAAGAAGTAATATCATGCCTGAGCCTGGTGATTTTGGCGGGCAGGAAAAACTTCACCACGAACTTCTGAGCCAAGTCAGCCTATGTGGTGATGGAGCCTGACGGTGATGAATGTAGCCAGCTCTTGGCGTTGTCACTCAAGGTGAATTTAAACAATCGGAGTCTGATAGCATCGTCAGACACTCCGTTGCACTTAAAAGTGTCACAGATCTCCAAGAAGTTTATCAAGTGATCATTGGGATCATCATTTGGTAGACCCCCAAACTGAATATTGGTGCACATTTGAATGGTGCCCGACTTGATTTCAAAATTATTAGCTTGGATGGAGGGCCTGAGAATGCTCGCTTGGAGATCGTCGATATGAGGCATATCATACTCCCTTAAGGATTTATGAAGTTCCTCATCTATTTTAAAAGGAGTAGGTATGTCCCGAGATTTTTCTCTCTGCAGTCGTCTGTATGTTCTATCAACCTCGGGATCGAGAGGTATTATGTTCCGACCCCTTCGAGGTGGCATAAACAGTGAAGACTACCTGAAAAGAGAGTTAAACAGATGAATCGGTTTAAATTAAGATCGTAATGACTTAGTTTTAATATTGATAAAGAAATAATACTAAGTCCCCGACAACGGCGCCAAAAACTTGTTGGTCGATTTCACTATTGCTAAATCGCGCGCAAGCATACGCGGTCCACAAGTATTATAAGATAAGTTAAGTGTTGTACCCATGAGGACAAAGTCTTAAATGATAACCAAATACTAAGGTAAAGTCTATAGTACCTTATCTAAACAAGTGATAGAAGGTGGTGTGTTAAGCTATTTGGATTAAAACTGAAAATTAAGAGAAGTAGTTGTATTAGGAAGTCAAGATAGGATTACAAATCCCCTAATGCATCACCTAATCTCCTAAATCTCCACATTACAAACGAATCAAGGAATGATCAACCGAAAACAATCTCTACACAAAAGCTTCTGTCAAAGGTCAATTGCACATCCCTAGCTAGATGAATCACAATATGTCTATTAGTGAAAATAACTAGACTAGGGTCATTAAACTTAGTCTCAAGGCTACACAAGGCAACAGAGAATGCACACATTCCAAAGGCATGGTCATAACAGGTGTTGTTGTATTTAAAGGTTAGATAATAGCATTCATTTTTCAATATCCATTAATATGAATACCAATAACTCTATCAAGCAATCAGTCAATAAGTAAGAAATACAACAACCCATTCCAAAATGATTCATTATATAAATAGGAGAGAAAGTTAACTAGGCTAAACAATAGGTTACATTGCAATCCTAAAAATGGAATTAGTTCATATCCATGGTACTAAAACACATCTTTAATACATTCCGCATTCTCAGTAATACACAAATAAATGGGAGATTTGGAATAAGAAAACCCTTATTTTGAAGTGTTCTTCCTTCAAATCTTCTCTTCACTGTGTAGCTCCTGAGCACTGTCGGATGCAATAACTTGTCTTCCTTTAAAGCACAACTTCTTTCTCTTCTAAGAAATTAATGTAATAAAACCTAGTCTAAGCTATCTGTCTAAAAACTATCGTAGGTGGCTGTTGTGTATGAAGTGTCTCTCATCCTCTCTCCCTTTAGGTCATTAAAGGCTCGTTACTATTTTGACACTCGGAGCTTTCATGTATGCTGTGAAACATTCAGACTAACAAGTGGTATTTGTGGCGCCGTATGAAGCTTAAAAACACCGAGGTCAGGTCATGCTGGCCAGCGGCTCCATGAAGAGACCTCGGCGCTGCGGCGCGAGGATGACATCAGCCCAAGACAGGAAGTGGCGCTACGGCGCAGGACCTTGGTCTATCCTTGGCGTTGCGGTGCCAGTGTAGTGTAGCAAAAATTCCCATTATGCCCCTGGAAGCTGGAAAAGATCTGTAAAGCTGTGCATTACAGAAATTAAATATAATAACAACAAAATATATATAAAAGCTAACTAAATAACAGAAAACCGGTAACATCTTAAGCCATAAAAGATCTGATTTGCACGTATAAATCCCACTCATCAGGGGTCCACCAATGATTGTGTCGTCGTACGAATATTCTCTGTTAAAACGAATATTCTCCAACCAAATGAATATTTTATAACAACTTGCTTACTTTGCAAAATTTATAAATATTACCCACAACTATAACATAATATCAATTTTACACCATAATATTCAAAAATATATTTCAAGAAAAATTAATCTGTATTCATAAAAGTTGGGGTCTTACAACCTCCCCTCTTATGAAATTTTGTCCTCGAAATTGGTGTACGTACCTGGTATGTCGAAAAGGTGAGGATACCTTGATTTCATTTTGAATTCTAACTCCCATGTCATTTCCTCAACATCGTAGTTTCTCCACAAAACCTTGACTTGAGGTATAACCTTGGAGCGTAAAATATGTTCCTTCTTATCCGAGATTTTAACAGGTACCTCTTCATACGTTAAATCTTCCTCTATCTTGTCCGGTTCTAAATCAATAATCTGGTTTGGGTCTTCCACATATTTACGCAACATAGATATGTGAAAAAAATTATGAACACGAGACATACTTGGCGGTAAGGCGAGTCTATAGGCCATAGTTCCTACTCGATCGTGGATTTTGAATGGGCCAATGAATCGAGAATTGATTTTTCCTCTCTTTCCAAATCTTGTAACTCCCTTCCATGGAGCAACACGTAACAACACATGATCTCCAAAATTAAATTCCACGTCTTTTCGATGAAGATCAACATAACTCTTTTGTCGATCTTGTGAGGTCTTTATACATTGTCGGATCATTTGAATCTTTTCTATTGTCTTGCGTACCAATTTCGGTCCCAACAATGTTGCTTCACCCACCTCATCCCAGCATACTGGAGAATGACACTTTCATCCATACAACACCTCGAATGGAGCCATGCCATTACTTACTTGATAACTGTTGTTGTAGTAGAATTCCACTAATGGCAAGAACTTGTCCCAACTTCTATTGAAGTCTTACATAGAGTCTTAATAGATCTTCAAGAGTTTGAATAGTCCTCTTTGACTACCCGTCCGTCTGATGATGATATGCCGAACTAAATCGTAAATCCGTGCCCATAGCTTTTTGCAAACTAACCCAAAATCGTGTAGTGAATCTTGGGTCTCGATCAAAAACTATGAATACTAGCATACCATACAGTCTTACAATCCCATTTATGTATATACAAGCAAGACATTCAAGTGAATAAGTTTCTCGTATAGGCAAGAAATAAGCAGACTTGGTTAATCTATCAACAATAACCCAAATTGCATCTATGCCTTGAGAAACCTTGGGAAGACCAGTAACTAAATCCATGGTAATGTGCTCCCACTTCCATTCTGTAATTTTAAGTGGTTGCAATTAGGAGTGAGCAAAAAATGGATAAAACCGAATTACTGAACCGAACCAAAATTTTTTAACCGAATTATTTCGATTTTTCAATTTTTTTTTTCACATTTTTGGTTATATCCGAATTATTACTCAGTATTCGGGTACGGTTTCAATTTTCAGAAAACAGGTTATTCGGGTATTCGAATAACCGAACCAAATTACTTAAAAAAAATAAATTTTATAATATTATTATTATCTACTATCTGACTAAGAGTTTAAGACTTAGACTATGACCGACAGACCGAGTCCGCTCCCACTCCATTTCACATTTCAGATCTGAGATCCCTTATCTTCACTCTTGCCTCTTGAGTCTCGACTCGATCTCACATCCTCTCCAGCCTCCGCCTCTCTCCGGCCTCCGCCTCTCGGCTCTCACTGTCCGGAAAACGCGCCTCGGCCGACCTACCTTGATGCCCTCTCGGCTCACCCTCTTCCCCTTCGACTCTCTTACGAGTTTCGAGAAATTGGTATATTTGTTTTGTTAGTTGTTACATACATCTGATTATGATTTGAACCCTTTTACGGGTTATTCGATCTGATTTTGTTAGTTAGGACTTAGGGTTATGATTTCTAAGGTGGGTAATCATTTGATTCTTTCATAAATTTGGAATTTTTTTTCTTACTTGGGTGTTGTGAATTGTGGGTGAGATTTTATTTTGTTGGCTTTGTTAACTTGGACCTTTTAATTTGTTCCATGGATTGGGAAGGATTTAAATTCTAGTTTCATATGTTGATTCTCCATATCTTTCTCTGTCAAGATATACTTCACAGTGGATTTGCTAGAGAAGCTTCCAAGCTTGCATTGTGCAGCTGTTGAAGTTTTGTGAGGGTTACTTACTTTACATCATGGATTTTACTTACTTTGTGCAGCTGTTGAAGTATACACTAACCAAGAAGTAATCTACATGAGACATTAATTGAGTAAAGTTTGCACTTGGGAGTACACTCCTTAAATCAGTCAACCCACTAATATTGATAACTTATAGAATAAATTAGGGTTCATGAAAATTTTTGCACCAAGTTCATGAGTGATCTTCATATGAAGACAGGCCAACACCAAGGAAATTTAGGCAGGCAAACAATAATTGATGACGGTGTTTCATAATAGGTATAAAATCATGCACCAGCCAAGCATCTAATACATATGTTAATTTTTTTTGGGAAGCTTAGATCCTTAAACACTCAAAAGGATAGGAGAAATTAGCGCTTGTCCGCTTAACTAGGAAAATGTGTTGAGACATTAGCACGACCCTTCTGTAAGAATAAGAAACACAAGCAAAAGGTCATGCGAAATGATCTGACAAATTATCTGAGGCTCTTAAACATAGCCAAATGCAAAGTTCAATAGCAATTTAAAAATGGACAACTCCAACTTCCATGTTATAAATAATCTTTGGGGCATTTCGTCAAACAGTTAAGGATCCCCTAAAGTTGAAATGCTCACTAAGTTCCATCTCTCGTAATCAACCAGTATAATTACATAAGGAGGAAATTTGATGCATGTTTTGATAAATAAAAAAATAGTATCATGGTTTTCAACAAATTCAATTCAATTTTCTGTTTGATTGTGTGATTATATGTATGTATGTCATCCCACTCTAGTTTGATTAAGAAAATGTATACATACATTTGGATGAGGCAAGTCTATTTTGGTTTCATCTGATTTTGTACATGTCGCAATGTATGAGTGTTGTTCAGACTTTGTAGGAGATCTCATCATCATATTTTAAGTTGTATATTAATTTATTAGTTGCAAGTCAACTTTGGGTGTTGAAAAGCTGTTAAACAATGTTTTGTAGATAAAATGGCTTCATCCTTGCTGAGTTGTGATGCTTTACAAATTAGCTAGATAGAACATTAATGGCAAGTTATTTGTGTTCTTGCAGACTGCAGTTAAAGGTGATCTTTTGGAGTTATGGTGTTGAAATCTGATTATATGATGCCAATAGTGCTATTGGGAGACTGGAGCTTATTGATGCTGAATCACTGATGCTAATGCTGCTTGTAGAATTATAATTTTGCCATTATAATTCAAAGAATCGTTATATATATTTAAATAACTTTGGAGTTCTTTGCAATGACATGATATTTATAATGTGTTTGGGCTTATTTGCTTCTTTGTATGCTGTATTTTTAAACTTTATGAGTTTGTTGGATGTTCTTGACTTCTTTGTTAGCTGTCTTACTTTTCTTCTTTGGATGATGTTAAACCGTTAATTTGCTAGGCAATGTATGATTTGGATGATGGTTTGGTTTTTACCCGAATACCCGAAATTACAATTCGATAATTCGATATTTGATAATTCGGTTATTTTCAAATTTCTGTTATTATTTCGGATAGTAAAATTATCAATAATTCAGTTTTCAGTTATAACCGAATAGCTTATTTGGTTCGGTTATAACCGAATGATCACCCCTAGTTGGAATGGACCTTTTGGCACTTGATGCTCCGCCTTGACACGTTGACAAGTTAGACACCTTGAGATAAACTCTGTCATCTCTCTCTTCATATTGCTCCACCAAAATGTATGTCGAAGATCACGATACATTTTGGTACTCCCAGGATGGATTGCAAACAGTGTGTTGTGCGCCTCCATCATGATTTTATACTTCAAATCAGAGTCATTAGAAACACAAAGTCTAGAGTTGACTCAAAGTATTCCTGTAACAACCCGATATTTTCTATATAAATAAATCGAGATATTTTATGATAATTTTTTTTTATTTATTAAAATAAATATGTGGAATATGTATAAATCAAAGTGTGTATATATGTGTGATAAATAAGATATATTTATTACATTATTTATTATAAATAATTTAATTTTAGAATTATTGATTATTATAAATTATATTCTTATAATAATTAATTTTATAATAGAAATGTTTTTATTAATTATTTTCCATGAAAATATAATTATAATTATAATAATTAATATATGAAATGATTTTTAGAATAATTATAATAATTATTTTATTATATGATGAATTTTAGATTATTAAGTTAATTATTTTAACTTAATTAATAATGTTATTTATGCAAGATAAATCAGATATGGAATCAAAACCTAATTTTGGATTTTGATCAAGACATGAGAATAATAATATAATATTAATTATATTTTGATTTTTCAGTGCCATAAATATGTACTGTATGTATAGACTGACAATGGTTGGTCAATTATGGTGTATTATGTCAAACCCTAGTATTACTATGAAAAACCCTAATTTGAAACTCAAATTAGAGTACAAGATTGTTATGTAATCAAGATAATTTGATTAATGACTGGAATTATAGATATTAACCTTAATTAGGGAAACCCTAATTTTTGAAAACCCTAACTTATCTACCTGTTATACACATGAGAAAGAAATCACCCTCTTAACATGCATATAGCAAATAGCGCGACACAAACATTTCATAATCCCCACTTAATCCTAATTCCCTTCTCAATACGAATTTCATTCAACTCGTATTCATAATCCTTTCCTGAATCATACCAATTCATAAGACAACCGACACACAATCTTTCTTTGTAAACTTTTCAATCATTAGATTGATTCTTTTCCCTGCTATCACCTTATCAGATCACGGGGTGATCTCATCATATATATTAATCATTTTGTTTTACGATCTTCTATCACTGCACTTTTAGTCTTTTAGACTCTATCTATTCATCACTACTGTTTACCTTTATTATCAGAGTTAAGGAACTCTGTATCTTTACAACTTGCCGATATTCGTCTTTGAATCTTACCGACCAACTAACCCTATATGAGTTAGATCTTATCCTAATCACTGCGGTTATTAGTCTCAGGTATTCATACTTAAGATTCATAACCAACAACTTTGATACAACTGTAACGTCCGTAAATCCGGGTCCTAATCACCATGGATCTGGTATACTAATTCTATAACTAATGCAGAAGATATAAACATAAATTGTTTATACATTAAATATTACACACTATCCCCAAGGTCGAGAACCTTCACATAAAACCTGAATCAATATTGTGACGCCTCCAAAACAGGTATACATCACCCATCTTGGGTCGCCAGATACATGGTACAAAATTCAAATACAACTTAATAATACAACTGTCGTATAAAATACGACAAAACATAAACTGAGAGTTTTAATAAGAATATCGTCATCTAGACAATATCCACACTCAAAAGAGTCCTCATTACATTTATTGTCACACTATTTAACAAAATAGTGAGGACTACTAATGCTATCATCTGGACCATCACTCCGTTCCCTGACTTGCTATATTCTCATTTCCTGAAGAGAATAGTGAAAGAAAAGGTGAGCTCAACTAGCCCAGTAAGAAATATTATGACTAAGATAATGCAGAATAAATTATCATTAGCCTTTAACAATGTTAAACTGATAGAATATAATATACAACAAGTTTAACTGCAGCGGAACAAACAATCCATTAGAAGAGTCAAGTAGAGCATAAAATCTACTATCTTCTATTATTTAAAAAGTTTTTCATCAACTTTATCACTGAGACTCAGCTTAATAAATAAAATCAAATCATCCCTACACCACGGCCAAGGATATTCATGTAATCATCAATGGTCATGATTATACCGAATAATCCCTGGTCAAAATCATACCAACAATTGTCCATCAATGAACTACAGGCCAATGAGGACTTTCACCACATCATTCGTCACATTACGGTCATGATTATACCGAATAATCCCTGGTCATAATCATACCAAGTCCATCTATGCACGTAAAGCCAAAGATGACTTTCATCACAATATAAGCATGAAGATGATGACAATGACATAATAATTTAATAAAACAAGTTCAAGGATTTAAAGATTTATAAATTAATTTATCCAGGAACCAATAACGTCCAAATTGTCAACATGATACTGCTTTGTGGAGTAAAATTCAAGAATGCTCAGAAGAATATTTCCATGAAAAGATATTGGATGAAGCGCAAATATCCAGGATATTCTACTAATTTCATGGAGTATAGAAGCCAAAACTTTAACCAACTGAGTAATATAGAATATATGAAACTACAAATGGATTTTTGCCCGCCATGCGGTAATCCACGTAGACGCATCATTTCCAAAATTTAATAAGGAATGAATCTGAAAGGATTATTCACTATGCATGCGGTAATCCACATAGGCATGTTTATTCCAATGAAATATTAAAGAATGGAATAATGAAGAATTCACCATGCATGCGATAGACCGCATGCAGACGAGTTATTCCCAACAAAATAATAAAGAATGGAACGAATCATGCGTAATCCGCATACATGTGAGATATTTCAATGAGAATAATAAAGAATGGAACCAGTCATGCGTAATCCGCATGCATGTGAGGATATTCAACGAAATAATAAAGAATGGAATAACAACAGAAATTCACCGGGCATCGCGATAGACCGCATGCATAAAGTTATTCAATAGAATAATAAAGAATGGAATAAAGACGAATTTCACCATGTATGCGGTACTTCGCATAGACAGGTTATTCCAACAGAATAATAAAGAATGGAATAACAGTAGAATTTCACCATGTATGCGGTACTTCGCATAGACATATTATTCCAACATAATAATAAAGAATGGAATAACAACCCTTAAAAGTATTGAAAGAAAATAACTCTCTTCATGAATACGAAAGAATAATACCCCTTACCTTAGAAAAAACTTAATACTGGAATAGTGAGGTAGCAGACTTCTCTTCTTCTTTCTCTCTATAATTTCTCTCTATAATAATTGCTCTATATCTTTAGTGAATTGGTGAGAAATGAAGGAAGAATGAGCTTCTATTTATAGGAAAATATAATTTCAATAATTGCACATTTTGGGGCTCGAAATATTACAGTATAATACCTTCCCCTTTTTCTTCCTTTTTAATTTAGTCCTGCAAGTATTATCAAACTTGCACCACCTCCCCTAATAGTAAATCATGTGAATCAATAGTAAAATCATGTGACTCAATAGTATAATCATGTGAAAAAACTAATTACATTATAGTACCTTCATCTATACCTCCATTTTTAATTTAGTCATGCAAGTATTATTAATCTTGAACCAACTCCCCTAATAGTAAATCATGTGAATCAATAGTACACACATGTGAACACATAGTTATAAGCATGTGAATTAATAGCAATTAATTGCTCATTTATCTGGTTAATTACCCGACTGGTCAGTATAACTTCCAGACATCAATTAATATCGAAACAAATGTCTATTTTCACTAACATTAATAATTCTAACACAATGGAACTATCAATTTCATCTTTAATCAACACGAACTTATTCATCATTAATATTATAATTCACAATATTTAACAACCGAATCGTTCTGTGAAAGAGGGGCTTTCAGATAAGGATTTCTCCTTATTGACGTGCAATTAGATTACCAAACCTCTCCTTGACATAACTTCTAGACATTGTCAATATTGCAAATAATAATATGAATAACTTTGCCATCTCAATTATTGATTTAATAATATAACATATTATACAGATGATACTGTGACAATACCGTGTGCTACTATGCAACCATGCATATTAGTGTACTTTTACTACCGGGTAGTTCAACATTTTTAATAGTAACACTTTCGCCGTTATTTTTAATAAAAGATAATTCTGTCATTTTCTTACTACGAAAATACTTCCGTTGTGGGGGTTCACCAATGATTGTGCCGTCGTACGAATATTCCTTGTTAAAACGAATATGCCTCGACCAATCGAATATTATATAACCACTTGCTTACTTTGCAAAATTTGTAAATATTACCCACAACTATAACATTATATCAAATCCACACCATAATATTAAAAAAAATATTTCGAGAAATTTAAATCTTTATTCGTAAAATCTGGGGTCTCACAATCTCCCCTCCTTATGAAATTTTGCCCTCGAAATTTATGTATGTACCTGGTAGGCCGAAGAGGTGAGGATACCTTGAATACCTTTATCGTCAAAAACATTACATGTTGCATACATGCATGCCCGATGTCCTCCGATTGCCTCTAAATTCACATTAGTCCCTAAAATAGTCATTTTAGGCCTTTATACCGACCTCAAATCTTAAAATATAAAGAATGAAAGTTTTAGGTCTACTCGTTATCTTTTTGAATTATCCTGAATCACCTCAATCGGAGTTTGTAAGAAAAAGTTATACCTAATTCACTAAAGGACGTCCGGACAGATTTTGGCTTAACACTTAACCAGCGCCTAGGTGCCCAAATTTGGCCTTGGGAAAGCGCCTAGGCGCCCAAGAACATATTCTAAGTGCTGAGCCTAGTGCCTAGGTGCTCGACCTTTGGCACTTAACTCCAATTTTCTAGATTTTGCAACTTTTGACACACATACTTCAAATCTTCATAACTTCTTCATCCGTTATTGGAATTAGTCCATTTTTGAGGCTATGGAAAGCTTGTAACATGCTCTATAAAACCCCCATGATTTCATAAATTTTCAGATTCATTAATTATTTCGAAATTTGGCTCCAAAGTCCCCTAAGACTAAGTTTTTACTAACAACGATACCTGAAAAATGTTATGAACACGCGACATACTTGGCAGTAAAACGAGTCTATAGGCCACAGTTCCTACTCGATCGAGGATTTCAAATGGGCCAATTAAATCGAGGGTTGAGATTTCCTCTCTTCATCAACTCTTGCTTCTAGAATAACGCCCTCTTGAACCTTCTTCTTCGTATTCATCAGCTCCGGGTGTGTAGCTTGAGTGGCTTTAACTTTATCGATTAAAGTCGATTCTACTCGTATATTCGTTATCTTCACGTGGGTCCCTAGAGTCTTTAACTCTATCTTCATCATTTGTAAGTTATACGAAATGAGTTTTTGTGTTAACAACATCACACTCGTAAACGCATACGATCTTCTACTCAACGCGTCAACTACCACGTTCGCTCTTCCACGATGATATTGAATGGTATAGTCGTAATCTTTAACAGCTCGAGCCTATAATGCCCCAGAAAATCGAACCTTTGTAAATACTTTTAATAATGAATAAAATAATATTATTTATTATTATTACTTGTTGATAAGATGAATGTTGTTCTATAACCTAGAAACGTCAGAATGTCATAGTATTTTAACTATTTGAATGAATTAAAGTGTTTGAATTTCTAAGACGAAAATAAAAGCTTTTCGAGAAATTTTACGAAAAACACTATTCATCGATTTCTGCTCGAGAATTTTTTTTGAACTTCCGAGAAATACGTAACTTTATAATATCTATGTGAGATGGATTATGTAATAATAATCTAAGTATGTAAAACGTAATATTTCGCATGCGGACTTAAATTTGAGAACGTTATGAATATTAAACGTTAAGAAGAAAATGTAATGATTGTATGATACGAAGTATTGTACTAGTATGTATGAAGAATGGAATATATTATGTTATGAATTAATATACAAACTAGAATACGAGAATTATACGTATGGTATAATGATAAGGCTTTTAATTAAATGGAATGGACTTGTAGGACTATTAGCATAATGGTAGAAGTCCAATGGGAAGTGATATGCAAGCCCTAGTGTTTGTTAATTAAGAGTCCATCTAATGTAATGCAAGCCCAATAAGAATTTGCTAAGTAATGAAGCATAAGCCCAATGTAATGATCCAATTGATTAGGATCCATGGTGCAACCCATGGGTAGACTTGGTGGGCAAGAACTTTATGTGGTGATCAAGCTTTGGATAAGTGTTGTGATTAACAAGTTTACTTAGGGCCAAAGCAATGAATAGTAAGGAGGTTAAATTAAGGAGGTGGAAAGCCTAAATGACCATTCTACCCTAACTTTGAGAGCTCTATAAATAGCAAGCTCACAATTCATTTGTTGTTTGATAAAATTTCATCCAACTCCTCTCAAGATAAGCAACTTAATTGTTAGAGAGAATAAGCCACATAAGCACTTATAAGTCATTTCAACCTTTGCTAGATTTTCCAAAGAGAAGTGAAGTAATAGTCTTCAAGGGTAAGACTCATGTCTATAATCTTTATCTCTTCTATGATAGGATTGATAGAGACGGGGGATTGTTTGATAATAACATGTAATAAGGAATTGAGGAATGAACTTAAGCCGAATAAGTTGAATAAGCAACTTGAACCTAAATAAGTTGATAAACTTATGAAGATTTTGTCATATGTTTGTCATATGATGATTAGTGTGTTCAATATATTATGTGAACATTGATTGATGGACTTAAGTCCATAGTAAGTCATAAGCATGAGAAATTGTAGTTAATAAGTTAAATAAGTCATTGACTTATTATGAGAATAAGTCAAAACCTACTTTGTCAATAAGTTGGTGTAATAAGTAACTTGAAATGTTCATGTGTTGGTTAAAAGCCATTTAGAATGATTAGGAATGAAGTTTTTCCGGAATTCACACGATTGGACGATAATCGTCGAATTTGTAAAATTCTCGGAATGGAAGTTGTATTTTGTGTTTGAAGTTGGAAACGTTGGTTTTCAATGGAGACAAGTCATATTTGGCATTATAGAGTTGCGGACTCGAAAATGACCGAATTCTGACTTAGAACGAAGAAACGAGCGGTGAACGTTCACGGACGTTTATCGTTTTAGTTAAAAATGAACTAATAGGTGAAATTTTAGCAAACGAAATCAAATAGATAAAATTCTTGGATAAACGTATAGAGTATGAAATTTGTGAACCATAGGCTTTTGAACGAGCCAATTCGGACTTATAACGAAGAAGTTATGCGTCCGGGAGTTTCGTAAAATTTTTAAGTTTTGCAAACTATCTGAGGCACAGAGTTGGCGTGCATGATGCTAATCCAATTGAGTGTGCCGAGCACACTGATGTCTAACTGCTAACTTGTCTTGCATGGCGTGATCTATAGAGTAAGGACTTCATGCCATGCAGCTAGGAGTCCGGGACTTACTATTAACTTTCATGTGCAGCAACAAAAGAAATGGGTGGTGGCGTCGCGGCCTTGACCCCTAGGACAATAAAATAATGATGTTTATGAGTATAACTTGAAGAGAGAACTTTATTAGTAATAATTAACTAAGGAACTTAATAAGTAAGGTACTTTTAAACCTTATGTATGATGATTAGAGTTAATAACCAATTGAATGTGAACGTAATGTGAATGGCGTAATGAAAAGCCGGAAACCATAATATCAGATCTAAGTCAGGATTTAGATTGAGATGAAGGGTAAGATCTAATAATATACCTACTTGATTATATAAGACCTAATGTGGTACGTTATATGATAATGTATTGTAGAGTCTTAAAGACTTAATCGAGAACGTGATATTAACTGTAGCAGACGCTAAAGGCAAGTATTCTAACCCTTGTTCCAGTTCAGTCTGGACAAGCTTTGTAATTCATTTATCCTTTCGCATGAAGTTTTGTATGAGGAAGTCAAAGCCAATTCTTTCGGCTAGAC
The DNA here is from genome assembly GCA_020205615.1 of Panax quinquefolius. Lineage (NCBI taxonomy): Eukaryota > Viridiplantae > Streptophyta > Magnoliopsida > Apiales > Araliaceae > Panax > Panax quinquefolius. The sequence goes on from CM035155.1 coordinate 65,405,754, forward strand.
TTAAATTATGTTTCTATCAAAGTATGTACAATGTTTACCAAGTTATATTGGTATAGTTTTCAATTGAAGACTGAGTATGCTAAAATGTTTTCGTCGTTTAACGACAGGCATGTGAGGTTGCCACAACTTAAACGTATACACGTTTAATGAATGTAGTGTTGATTAACATAGAGTACTATGGGCTAATCACCCAGAAGTGCTCGTAAGCAATGTCAGACTTACGGACTTAATGTCGGGTTGTCCTTTTCAAAAGAACTTATGAAATGCTCAAGGTCTTTGACCGAAATTGATGTTTTACTGAATATTGTTGTTGTAAAACGTTTTGAATGAAAAGAAGTGCTATTTTGAATTATCAATAGTACTTTGTAACTATTGTTCGATTATTGAAGATATATGAGATTACGTGTTTCAAGCATATTGTTTATTAGAATTGTAGTACTTATTTGAGCTAGTCATACTCACTCTTGCTTGAACCATATGAACACGACTAAGATCGAGCAGATAGAAGGCTCCGCGAGGATAAGAAGCAAATGAAAGACGAATCCATAGAATACTTTTGTAATAGTATAGCATGAGCGTTTGTAATATATTGAATATTATGACAAGAATGAATGAATGGGTTATAAGGAACACAGGAAATGTAATATTATTTTGAATATATAGAAGATATATTAGTCCTTTTGAGACTATTCAATTGAATGAATGAATGAATGGTAGTGCTGAGTGTAGCACCATCTATCGGGTTGGAAGAGACACGGATTTGGGGCGTCACGAGTTTGGTATCAAAAGCATTAGGTTATAAAACTTAAGGGGGATTAAAAACCTTAAGTCATAACCTTAAGAGAAGTCGAAAGAAAAAAAGAAGAAAATAACCTTATAAAAATGCATTATGATTATATTATGTGTTTGTATTATTCTACTGACGTATACTAATCAACTTAATTGTTTTTGTGTAGATGTTAGGAGTAAACGGAATTTATGTAGATGGTCTTAGTGAAGAATCAGTGAACCAAATAGAGGTTTTACCGAACCCCATAGCAGCAGATTCGGAGGTGGTAGTTATTGAGTCTGGAGACTCAGATGATGCTGACTACATGTCAGTATTCGATGGGATGATAGAGGAGGAAGTGGAGACAGTGTCTTTTAACCCGGTAGCTATAGCAGCGGAGATGGCTCCGGGGGAGTCAATGATGTCATTATTTATGTCAGTGTTGGATAGGAATATCCATTACTGTCAGGAGGTTAAGGAGCTGAAAGCAGAGCTCCAGATGGTTATAGAGGATAAGACGGACGTGGAGTCCATGTGGGAGCAGGAACATGACGAGAGGATTTTGGCCAAGGACAAAGTCCACGAATTGAAGCATGAGGTCTTTGAGCTTAAGGAGGAGCTAAAGACCAAACGACAGAAGATAGGGAGAATGTCCTATATCCATAGGAGTTCTCACACAGATTTCAATGACGGTGTAGTGGTTATCCTGTAGAGGTGGGGCAGACACGACATACTATCAGTCGTGATATTATTGCCGGTCTTGCCAAGGCAGATTTTGATAATGCCTTAAGGAAGATGTAGACTAGTAGTAGCTAGAGTAGTTTCAGTATGTAAATATTTTGTAATTAGTAGTGACGTAAAACCCTCTTTTGTATAGAAAAGGGTAGTCTTTTGTAAATCCCAATTTTTGGAAAGCAGTAGTGGGATAGTAATGTAATCAGCTTAGGCTGTGTAGTGAAATGATGTAGTATTATACTACAAAGAATGAATATAAGCCTTTTTATGGAAAACAATGAGTAATGGATGTTGGAGTTATTGTTTAAATATTAAATGATAACTAATAAAGAAGGAAATAATAACGATGTGTTTGTTTATTGTATCGACAAAATGCATCGAAAGAGTGCAACGTAATCAAGGTCTTAACGTGAATCAACCGGAGGGAGGTCCTAGGTTAACCCGTCTGAGAGTTTGTTAATTTAATAACAACCGCATTTAATAGAAAGGGGCTAATATCCCCAAATTCGAGAGTAACTACGAGCTCGACCTTTAAGGATTTTAAGAGTGTGGTTCATGGGAGTTCAAAGGAACTACGGACCTATTGAGGCCCAAGCGTGGGTGAAGGAAATTGAGAAGGCATTTGTGATAGCAAATGTCGATGAGGCCCAGAAGGTTGCCTTCATGACCTATATGATGAAGGAGAGCCCAACTTTTGGTGGGAGGCCAATCGGACCAGAGGCGGATATAGGGAATCTAACGTGGGTGAGGTTCAAGGAGATATTCTTGAGAACTACTTTCACACAAGCATGCGTGGGAGGATGGAGATGAGGTTTCTCAATTTGAAACAAGGGGCATGACAGCCCCCAATCTGGCGCCAAGTTTAATGAATCTGACAAGGTTTGCTCCACACCAGTGGACAGGAGAGGTAAGGAAAGGCGACGGTTTGAGCGGAGCTTGAAACCACGGCTCTATAACCTTGTATCTGTGTTCCAGAGCACTACTTTTGGAACCCTTTTAGAAGGTGATAATCATGGGGGGTGGTAGCGAGGCATTGAGCGATACCACAAAGAAAAGAAGAATAAAGGGAAGATTGACGGGGGGTCAAAATAGAAGGAGCTAGTGGCAGTGGTGAGAGGAGGAAGGTATTTAGCTCTGGGAATACCTGAGTGAAGCAAGTAGACCCGAAGAGAAGGATGGAGGGCTGCAAGACCTGCGGAAAGACTCATTTAGGAGTCATCTCAAGGAAAGGCAGTGTCTTATAATTATGACGGGAGGGGCACATTGCACCTAACTGTCCCAGTCCAAAGAAGAATCATGGGTGCTTTGTGTGTGGGTCAACTGACCACATGGCGAAGAGCTGCCCAAAGAAGGGGATGAACGGGAACCGGGGCACTAATAGCGAGAATTTAGCTATTGGGAGTCCAGCGCAGCCGGGTAGACCGATGGGCCATACCTTTAATATGGCAGTCCAAGATGCAGTTGCATCGGGGGACGTCGTCGCATGTATTTTTCCGATCAACGACATAAATGCTTATGTGCTGTTTGATTCGGGTGCTACTTGTTCGTTCATAGCTTGTGATTTTGCTAAACGATTAGAATTACTTCCCGAAAAGTTGCCTATACCTTTAAATATTAAGGTAGCGAATGAAGAGATAATTCTGTTGAAGATATTCATAGGAGTTGTTGCGTAGACATACGAGGTTGTAAATTATTGGTAGATTTGATACCGATAAAGTTAGGAGAATTCGACGTAATTCTTGGGATGGATTGGTTAGTAAACCATGGGGCAATTATAGATTGTCAAAAGAAATGTGTGAACATTAAATCGTTAAGACAACCTCAGGTAGTATTTTACGAGAATAGATCTCTAAGACGTTCGTGTTGTCTAACCATGACACAAACTAGGAAATTACTAAGAAAGGGATGTGTAGGTTACCTGTGCCATGTTGTGGATACCCAGAGAGTGGTAGCAACCATGGAACAAATACCTATAGTGAGTGAATTTGCGGATGTATTTCCAGTGAGAGCTATGGGTATTCCACGGGATAGGAGACCGAGTTCATCATTGACATTGTGCCGAGGCGGCACAGTTTCGAGGCACCGTATGTCATTATATGGCGCCAAATGGAGATGAAAGAACTGATGGTGCAGCTACAAGAACTGTTGGACAGGAAGTACATTCAACCGAGTGTTTCACCGTGGGGAGCACAGGTACTGTTTGTCAAGAAGAAGGACGGATCGATAAGACTTTGTATCGACTACCGAGAGTTGAACAAGTTAACGATAAAGAATAAATACCCATTGCCCAGGATCGATGATCTCTTTGATCAGTTGAAAGGGGCTAAGTATTTTTCTAAAATAGATTTTAGAATGGGGTATCATTAGTTGAAGGTTAGGAAGGAGGATGTACCAAAGACAGCATTTAGGACTCGTTATGGTCATTACGAGTTTTTAGTGATGTCATTTGGGTTGACTAATGCACCAGCTGCATTTATGGATATGATGAACAAAGTGTTCAAACAATATTTGGACAAGTTCGTCGTGGTGTTTATAGATGATATTCTAGTCTATTCTAAAATGCCAGAAGATCATGCTGAACACCTAAGATTAGTGTTGGAGACACTAAGGAAGGAGAAGTTGTATGCGAAGTTCACTAAGTGTGAATTTTGGTTGGAGAAGGTACAATTTTTAGGTCATGTCATTGACCGAGGGGATTTCGATAGATCCAAATGAAGGTGGAAGGCATGATGAATTAGGAACAACCAAAAACGTCGACTGAGGTGCGGAGTTTCTTAGGGTTAGTGGGTTACTATCGAAGATTCATCCAAGATTTTTTGAAGATAGCTACTCCGTTGACTAACTTGACGAGGAAGACGGTGAAATACGCTTGGACTGACAAGTGTGAGGACAGTTTTCAAGAACTAAAGAAGAGGTTGAGTAAAGCGCCTATTTTGTCATTACCCGATGACACAGGAAATTTTGTAGTTTATAGTGATGCTTCAGATAGAGGACTTGGTTGCGTGCTCATGCGGCATGGCAAGGTCATTCTTGTATGCATCTAGGCGATTGAAGGATTATGAGAAAGTTTATCCTACTCTCATGATGCGGAACTAGCCATGATGAGTTTTTTGGCTCTAAAGATATGGAGACATTATCTTTATGGAGAAAAATGTGAGATATACTACGGACAAGAGTCTAAAATATATCTTCACACGAAAGGAGTTGAATATGAGGAGAGGAGATGGTTGGAGTTGATAAAGGATTACGATGTGAAATCTTGTATCACCTGGAAAAGCCATGTAGTTCTTGCGCCTTAAAGTAGAAGGGTCGGGAAAAGTTGTCTTTGTTAACGGCTCAAACTGAGTTAATAACAGAGATGGCTAGGATGGAGATAGAAGTAAAGTTTCCAAGTGAAGCGAGGCAGATACTTTTTACGGCAGAGATGCAATCTACTATTGTAGAGAGAATCAAGGAGGTGCAACTTCAGGCGATGAGTGTGACCCGGATGAAGGAGCGATTAACGAAAGAAAAAAAAAAAAAAAACTAAAATACGATCTTGATAATGAGGGATTATTAAGATTTGAAGGAAGAATTTGGGTTCCAAATGAGACGGAATTAAAGGAGCAGGTATTGCAAGAGGCTCATAGTTTGAGGTTTTCGATTCATCCTGGTAGCATTAAGATGTATCAAGACCTTCGAAAGAGTTTTTGGTGGCCGAACATGAAGAGAGAGATAACAGAGTACGTTAGTAGGTGCTTAACTTGCCAGAGAGTTAAGGATGAACATCAACAACCAAGTGGCTTGTTATAGTCATTGGAAATTTCGGAGTGGAAGTGGAAAAATATCACAATGGATTTTGTGGTGGGACTTCCGACTACAACAAAGGGGTATGATGCGATTTGGGTAATAGTGGATCGGTTGACAAAGTTAGCTCACTTTTTGCCAATCAAGGTCAAGTATAACTTAGACCAATTAGCTAGACTTTATATTAAGGAAATAATTTCTAGACATGGAGCACCAGTATCGATTGTGTCAGATCGTGACCCACGATTCACATCGAACTTTTGGAGGAGTCTACAAGAGTAGTTGGGAACGCAGTTGAAGCTGAGTACGACATATCATCCACAGACCGATGGATAGAGCGAGAGAACAAATCAGACGTTAGAAGATATGTCAAGATCTTGCGTTATGGATTTCAAGGGTAGTTGGGATGATCATCTACCATTAGTAGAGTTTGCGTATAACAATAGTTATCATGCAAGCATAGATATGCGGCCTTACGAAGCTTTGTACGGAAGGAAATGCAGAACATCATTGTATTGGGATGACGTGGGAGAACGCCGAATGCTAGGACCTGAATTGGTGCAGGAAACAACGGACATTATTAAACTGATATGGATCCGTTTGGTAGCAGCTCAAGACAGACAAAAGAAGTTTAGTGATTTGCATCGAGAGAATAGAGAATTTGAAGTAGGCTCTTACGTCTTTCTGAAGGTATCTCCCTGGAAAGGAAAGATACGCTTTGGAAAGAAGGGAAAGTTAAGTCCGAGGTTTATAGGACCTTTCGAAGTGTTAAAATGGGTAGGCGAGGTAGCTTACATGGTAGCATTACCTCCAGACCTAGAACGAATACATAACGTGTTTCACGTGTCGGTATTGCGTCCTTATAAGCCGGATTATAAGCACGTAATAGAGTATGAGCCTTTTCATATCGAGAAGGACTTAACGTATGAAGAGTTGCCAATTCAAATCATCTATAGAAAGGAACAAGTTCTGCGTAATAAAGTTATACCTTCGGTAAAGGTGTTATGGAAGAACCACGACGCAGAAGAAGCAACGTGGGAACTTGATAAAAGATGAAAAAGAATTACCCTCAATTATTTGTGTAATTTTTTTTATATAGCGAGATTCTGGGAACAGAATCCTTATAAGGGGGAGAGAGTGTAACGCCCCAGAAAATTGAAACTTTGTAAATACTTTTAATAATGAATAAAATAATATTATTTATTATTATTACGTGTTGATAAGATGAATGTCATTCTATAACCTAGAAACATCAGAATGTCGTAGTATTTTAACTACGTGAATGAATTAAAGTGTTTGAATTTCTAAGACGAAAATAAAAGCTTTTCGAGAAATTTTTTAAAAACACTATTCATCAATTTCTGCTCGAGAATTTTTTTTGAACTTCCGAGAAATACTCAACTTTATAATATCTATGTGAGATGGATTATGTAATAATAATCAAAGTATGGAAAACGTAATATTTCGCATGCGGACTTAAATTTGAGAACGTTATGAATATTAAACGTTAAGAAGAAAATGTAATGATTGTATGATACGAAGTATTGTACTAGTATGTATGACGAATGGAATAACGTATGTTACGAATTAATATACGAACTAGAATACGATAATTATACGTATGGTATAACGATAAGGCTTTTAATTAAATGGAATGGACTTGTAGGATTATTAGCATAATGGTAGAAGTCCAATGGGAAGTTGTAACGCCCCCAAATTCAGGTACTTGAAACCCGAACTCAGTGCATTACGATACCATTTCTATGAGCAGAAAATAATAATATTATCATAAATATCAAATTTAATGTACATATCAGAGTCTAATCCCAGGTACGCGACCGTAAAACATTTCATTACATGATAGATAATAAATATAATCATCTCATTTAAGTATAACTACTACATAAGATAACTCAAACTTATTCGGGTAGCTTTCCTTTCCTTTTGTTCTTGGAAGAGGCCTCTGGTCGATCATACTTAACTGAAACATTTAAATGAAGCAAGGATGAGCATTTGAGTGCCCAACAAGTAATAACAATTATAAATATTAGCTGAAAGGATTAAATATTTTCTTTGTACTTCCTTTCTACAATAAATCAAAAGTTGTGAAGTAATCTGGACAGATAATAATAACATAATAACTCTCTATCAAATTTTTGAAACTACGTACTGACTATAAATAGGGTTAAGGTGACATACTATGAACATTATTCTTAATTTTCGAAAAGATTTAATAGAACTTCATCTGTAAACCGTCATAACTTACGGACATGAGGGTGATCTGCCCAATGTGCCCTGTATTGATCAATACTACATGCAAGAACGATATTATCGTTCACTCTGACCGCCTTGGGCACATAAAAATCTTTCCATATTCGAGATGTTCATACTTAGTCTGGAATCCAAATCAAAATAATTTGATTGGATACAAAAAGGTTTTATCATATTCAACGATATTTCTAAATCTGTGTCTAGCTGAGCAAATAGCTTAGACGACTCTTTGTTATCGTATACATACTGGGATCAATAGGTATATATATATATATATATATATATATATATATATATATCAACATGTGATTAAATACAATGACTACCCAAGTGGGGACACTTGTATAACCATATTTAGAAATTAACGAACAGAATATATATCTAAATTATCATATACTAACATGTTGATAAACAATGATCGAATATAGAATATATCACAATAAGGTTATTAATCTAGCATAATAATAATATAATTCTTAAACTTCTCACTCATGTCCATTGCATAAAGAAAATGCAAAGGTAGGATACTTGTCTGGTCTGCTGCTTACAATACGTAACTTAGTTTTATCTTTAATTCAACAACTTATCATTTATAAGATCATTCGTTCGATTAGAATAACATACTATAAACACATAGCACTTTATCAGTGTCACGTAATCTAATCACATTGTCACACATGTTTCACAGTCATTAAATCACAAATAAACGCATATACCATCAAACTATCTAAGTCTGTATCACTTTCAAAGACATGTCGGTGTACCGACGGCGTATCGGGTACTTATCGAGTTTAAAACTCTATTCAATACCCTTAATATTATTCTGGACAACCTAAGTATCAGTCATATTATTTTTCATAGCCTTATAAAAATCTTCAAATACTTATTATTATAATTTATCATGAATTTTCAAACACCGGAATCATTATAAAATGATTTAAATAGTAAATAATTCTATTATCATTAACATTTAATTAATATTAAACTATTAATGAAACCCTTGGCAAAATATTAAAGTTATTTATAATAACTAAAAATATTTTAAAAACATTTATATTACCCTTAAATGATTTTTAAAACATTTAAAATCATTTTAAATAATTACCATTAATATTAAAATATTAATGTATTATTCCTCAAAATATTAAAAGTCATTAAGTATAACTTAAAAATATTTTTAATTCATTTATAACCTTTTAAATGATTTTAAATAAAATCATTTTTAAATTATTTATTTAATATAATTATTAAATAAATCTAATATCTTTAATATTAAATTAATATCATTAATATTAAATTATTAATGAAATTTTATCACCAAATATTAAAAATAACTTAAAATATTTTCTTATAACATAATATAATTTTAAATGATTTTTCAAGTATTAAAATCATTTTTAAGTAATTTATTTAATATCATAATTAAATAAATTAAATACCATTAATATTCCAAAAATAATAAATATTACTGAAATATATTCAAAATAATTAAAAACCTATTTTTAGACTTTAAAATAATTTTTAGGAATTTATTATGTATTTTTAATAATTAAAAACTATTTTTATCTATTTATTAAATAAAAATAATAATTTCCATAAATAAACTGTCGCTAAAGGGCCCTATAGCGACGAAACTGTCGTTATAAGTGTTCTTGAGCATGTTCTTGAGCTGCCCAGATAACCATGTCAGTGGACAAGGTGCCACATTTGACTGGTTCTAATTTATGGATCTTGATGTTTTTTGGGTTGCATAATGTGATAATGTTGTAGTACTAATGTAGTACTACAACCCTAAACAAATTACATGGCTAAAACATGAACAACCTATGAGATCTAGGTTGCAGAAAACATTGTCAGACACGTTCTAGAATTTCTGGGTTGCCCAAAAATTCAAACAGTGCCAAAGGTGCTACTTTCGATCCTTATACTTGCACTCCAGATCTAATTTGTGTTCTTTAAAGCTTCAAACGTGTAGTCGAGATGTCAAAGGACAACTCTATAACAACATAGCAGCCTAACAACATTACCAACTCAAGATTTGGTAGCCATCAAAGCATCAATTCGACATTGTTCTTCACGATTTCTGGGTTTTCCAGATTTCGTCAAGAACAGTTGGTCAATGATACTTTGACCAAATTTATCTTGGATCTTATACATGATCTGGGTAATCTAAAGGTATGGATGTGTAGTCCATATGCCAGACTACAAATCCCAAGCAACAACATAATCTAAAACATTAAACACAGTAAGATTCATGGCCTGCAAAAGGGTTGTCAAAGTTTCTGGAAATTCTGGGTTGCCTAGAATTCCAATTTCGTGATCGGTCAACTAGGTTTGACCACTTATAAGTTTTAATCTACACATGATCTAGACTTGATTCAAGTTCCAGATCCAAGCCCTTACAACATACTAGAAGTACCAACATTTAAACAACCAAAACTATAAACAGGTAAAGATCTATGGGGTCTGACATTCGGTTGTAAAACCACATTTATCCCATTTTCCAGATTTCTAAAAACATCAAATTCGAGCATCTAAGTGTTATGGATTTGAGTTATAACAACCCAGATCACTCAATAACATCCTATTACACAACTTTAAACATCTAAACACAAAGATTAACATGAATCATAAGGATTTCTAGGTTTAGGGTTTTTATACCTTTCTATGAACCAAATCTTGATCTAATGCTTCTGATCTGCTACAAGTGTTAGTGGGACTTGATTAGTGACTGGTCTAGCAAGAAAATTTCGGATGTTTGAAGTTTAGAGGGTTTTGGTTGAGTGTTGTGATCAAATGAGGCTTGAATATGACATTCTCTCTCTCATAATCTATATATAATACTTGAATCTAGTGTACTTGTGATGCAAGATGGCTGAGATTAAATGATTAAAGCTTACTTCTAGACCACATGGCTAGCTAGAGTTGGTCACCAACTCCTTACTAGGGTTAGATCTACACTCCACCTTATTAAAATAATAAAAAAGGCAATTTGATCATTTGACTTATAAAGTGATTGGCAACTTGGTAACTTCTCACAACCATTAGGTTTTAACCCTTAGGGTTTGACCCTTAGGGTTTAACCCTAAGGTTTCCTAAACTCTAACTCTAGGATTGTGTATTAAGGGAAAATATGGAAATCTTAGTTTCTAAAAATGTTGATTAGGGTTCCCTAATTACACTAGGTTTCCTAATCACCTAGGTTTTGTAAATTAGCTATTAATTACCATTAACCTTGCTAAATTAATACTTAGGGTTTATAACTTAGCAATTAGGGTTCTAATTTAGTAATTAGGGTTTCTAAATAGCAATTACAATTTACCTAATTAACATTAACATATAAAGGTCATTAATTACATAACACATAACTTAACAAACATTACAGTCATATTTGACTCTGTACTATAGTTTATCTGTAATGTTGGAATTTTGTACCGTTTTACTATAACTGTTTCACACATTAACATTATACACATTTAAGACATATTTATATAATCAAATATAAATAATATTATATTATTATTCTCATCCTTTATTCAAAATCTAGACTTAGGATTTTGAATTCATATCCATATATAACCTTCATACATACCATCATTAATTAAGTTAAAATAATTAACCTAACCAATATAATAAAATATATATCATAATAATCCTAATAATCATATCATGTATACCATAATCATATTTTCATGGAAAATAAATAATAAATGTTATTATTACAAAATTAATTTATTATAAGAATATAATCTATAATGATCTAAAAAGAAATTATTTACATCTAATATATAAATTTACTTATCATATAGATACATATACTTTACTTGCACATATTCCCAGCTTAATATATCAAAAATAAATAAATTAAATCGCAAAAATTCTTATTGAAAATATTGGGTTATTACATTCACCCTCCCTTATAAGGATTCCGTATCCGGAATCACCGCTTTAAAACCTATAGACACTAAGGAAAAAAGCATACACAGTCGTTGCAAGTAGATCTCGATCATAATTGATCGAACCGATCTTTAACTATTCAGTATAAAGTTTATCTATCTGCTTAAACAGAAATTTGATTTCTAATAGAACTCAAATTCCTCCTCCAAAGTTTCTTTATAAAATAATTTACTATATATATATACGAAAATCATATATAATAAAATAAAATTTGATTCGAATAATACCTGGAATCGCATCCCCGTTCGCCACGGTATCTTGAACGATCATGCTGAAGACTCTTACGGTTGATTCTGTTGGGTTGTTTGTTGAAGTTGGTCCCATTGTCGCCAGCGTCCCGCTACTTTTCTCCGTAATCACACTTCCTGCATCCCTTCTCCTTTTCGGACAGTCTTTCACCTTATGCTCCGTTGATCCACACCTGAAACACCCTCTATTCATCCTAGGATTGGGGCAGTTGGGTATGTCTCGTCTGCCCATACTTATAACACACTAACTTACATTTAAGACACTCTCCCGAGTGATTCCTTCCGCAACTTTCACACTGCACAACCTTATTCTTTCCCCTCCTGGCCTAATTTCGGTATTCCCAGAATTATCTCCTTTCCTTTTTCCAGTCATACTACCACTACTCCCTTCTCCGGCTCTAGCATGATTTGACTCCCACCAAAAATTCGCCCCTCCTTTCGTCGTATAGGTGGCAAAAGCTGTCTTGTGCCTCTCTGTTACCCTAGCTATCACAACTACTTCTACAAGGTTAGTTGACCCTCTAAATCTTGACGGTCCTATTGCCTTAAAATCTTTAAGGTTCGCAAATCGATTGTCTGGCTGATTTCCCACGGTTGGCATTCCATTCTGCATATCTTGAGCGACCACATTCGCAAAATTCTACATCGGGTCTGGTTGTCCTTCAACTTTGTTGACAGGTTCTTCTACCCTTTGGTTTTGTTTACGTCTTGGCGGCATTATCTGATCATAATTGATCTTTTATTGACTTACCTTTTATAATGCGAAATTTTCTACTCAAATAATCATATATTCAAAATATTATATTTTGAAAACTCGGTTTACTCTATTAACCAGTGTTCAGATATATAATTACTATCTTATACCAACTTATTTCATTAATCCAATATAGATTCATATTCATAGCGCTTGACATACCATAACACATACTGCTTTAAACATCCGCTATCCCCTTGTGACTCAAAAGTCGGGATTTGCTGCCATAACTTATACAAATATTACATTATACCCACATACCTATCACATACGCATCATATAATCATACATATTTAAGTAATACTAATACTACTTATTTCTTACGCCTTCACTAAGGATCAATTGCTTAGTATTCTATATATTCCCATTATTCTCAATAATCCATTCACACCTATCTATACCTAGTTTGTCAAACTTTACCACACTTTATGAGTTTAAGAACTCACCACAGATATATGAGTTTAAAAACTCGAGTTTGTCCTTATATTCTTTAACTATACTCTACCTATCAGTTATACTATCGTTGTTGGGTCCGATACTACATTTTTCCAGTATAATCACCTCATCAGGGTTGCTTTCAATGTAAGCTTCTATTTCAGCTATCAGCTTTGATATTGGCTTGGTTATGGAGGTTGACTCCTTCTTTATGATCTGAGGGTATCCTAATCCTTTTCTATCTATCATCTATACATATAATTATCCTGATTAGCATATAATATATACACACAGCAATTAATAGTTTTTTTTAAAAGTTATCTTTTATTTTTTATTTGACGATGAATTTATTCAACTCATCTTCTTTTAAACTCTATGTGAGTTATTTGTACTTTCAACATTTTCCTCTGCTCTAAGGTTATAGCCTAGGGTCTACCCCCACCTAAGGTTTCTAATCCTAAAGCTCTGATACCAAATTGTAACGCCTCCAAATTCAGGTACTTGAAACCCGAACTCAGTGCATTACGATACCATTTCTATGAGCGAAAATAATAATATTATCATAAATATCAAATTTAATGTAAATATTAGAGTCTAATCCCAGGTACGCGACCGTAAAACATTTCAGTACATGATAGATAATAAATATAATCATCTTATTTAAGTCTAACTACTACATAAGATAACTCAAACTTATTCGGGTAGCTTTCCTTTTCTTTTGTTCTTGGCAGAGCCCTCTGGTCGATCATACTTAACTGAAAACATTTAAATTAAGCAAGGATGAGCATTTGAGTGCCCAGCAAGTAATAACGATTATAAATATTAGGTGAAAGGATTAAATATTTTCTTTGTACTTTCTTTCTACAACAAATCAAAAGTTGTGAAGTAATCTGGACCGATAATAATAACATAACAACTTTCTATTAAATTTTTGAAACTACGTACTGACTATAAATAGGGTTAAGGTGACATACTATGAACATTATTCTCAATTTTCAAAAAGATTTAATAGAACTTCATCTATAAACCGTCATAACTTACGGACACGAGGGTGATCTGCCCAATGTGCCCTGTATTGATCAATACTACATGCAAGAACGATATTATTGTTCACTCTGATCGCCTTGGGCGCATAAAAATCTTCCCATATTCGGGATGTTTATACTTAGTCTGGAATCCAAATCAAAACAATTTGATTGGATACAAAAAGGTTTTATCATATTCAACGATATTTCTAAATCTATATGTCTAAATGAACAAATAAGCTTGATTTACTCTTTGTTATCGTGATACATCTTTGGGATCAATAGGGTATATATATATATATATATATATATATATATATATATATATATATATATATATATATATCAACATGTGATTAAATACAATGACTATCCAAGTGGGGACACTTGTATAACCATGTTTAGAAATTAACGAACATAATATATATCTGAATTATCATATACTAACATGTTGATAAACAATGATCGGATATAGAATATATCACAATAAGGTTATTAATCTAGCATAATAATAATATAATTCTGAAACTTCTCACTCATGTCCATTGCATAAAGAAAATGCAAAGGTAGGATACTTGCCTGGTCTGCTGCTTACAATACGTAACTTAGTTTTATCTTTAATTCAACAACCTATCATTTATAAGATCATTCGTTCGATTAGAATAACATACTATAACACATAGCACCGCTTATTGCAGTCTGTAATCTAATCACATTGTCACACATGTTTCACAGTCATTAAATCACAAATAAACGCATATACCATCAAACTATCTAAGTCTGTATCACTTTCAAAGACACGTATGGTTGTCTTGACATGATAGTGTCAATTACTTATCGAGTTTAAAACTCTATTCAATACCCTTAATATTATTCTGGGACAACCTAAGTATCAGTCATATTATTTTTCATAGCCTTATAAAAATTTTCAAATACTTATTATAATTTATCATGAATTTTCAAACACCGGAATCATTATAAAATTATTTAAATAGTAAATAATTCTATTGTCATTAACATTTAATTAATATTAAACTATTAATGAAACCCTTGGCAAAATATTAAAGTTATTTATAATAACTTAAAATATTTTTAAAACATTTATATTACCTTTAAAGGATTTTAAAAAATTTAAAATCATTTTAAATAATTACCATTAATATTAAAATATTAATGTATTATTCCTCAAAATATTAAAA
Source organism: Panax quinquefolius (assembly GCA_020205615.1). Taxonomy (NCBI): domain Eukaryota; kingdom Viridiplantae; phylum Streptophyta; class Magnoliopsida; order Apiales; family Araliaceae; genus Panax; species Panax quinquefolius. Next base: position 65,420,933 of record CM035155.1, read on the forward strand.
GTCATTAAGTATAACTTAAAAATATTTTTAATTCATTTATATCCTTTTAAATAATTTTTAAATAAAATCATTTTTAAATTATTTATTTAATATAATTATTAAATAAATCCAATATCATTTAATATTAAATTAATATCATTAATATTAAATTATTAATGAAATTTTATCACAAAATATTAAAAATAACATAAAATATTTTCTTATAACATAATATAATTTTAAATGATTTTTCAAGTATTAAAATTATTTTTAAGTAATTTAGTTAATATCATAATTAAATAAATTAAATACCATTAATATTCCAAAAATAATAAATATTATTTGAATATATTCAAAATAATTAAAACCTATTTTTAGACTTTAAAATAATTTTTAGGAATTTATTATGTATTTTTAATAATTAAAAACTATTTTTCTCTATTTATTAAATAAAAATAATAATTTCCATAAATAAACTGTCGCTAAAGGGCCCTATGTCGCTATAGGTGTTCTTGAGCTGCCCAGATAACCATGTCAGCGGACAAGGTGCCACGTTTGATCGGTTCTAATGTAGTACTACAACCCTAAACAAATTACACGGCCAAAACATGAACAACCTGTGAGATCTAGGCTGCATAAAACGTTGTCAGGCACATTCTAGAATTTCTGGGCAGCCCAAAAATTTAAACAGTGCCAAAGGTGCTACTTTCGATCCTTATAACTTGCACTCCAAGATCTAATTTGTGTTCTTTAAAGCTTCAAACGTGTAGTCGAGATGTCAAAGGACAACTCTATAACAACATAGTAGCCTAATAACATTACCAACTCAAGATTTGAGCCAGTCGAAAGTATGCAATTCGACATTGTTCTTCACGATTTTACGGGTTTTCCAGATTTCAATCGAAACAATTAGTCAATGATACTTTGACCAAATTTATTTTGGATCCTATACATGATCTGGGTAATCTAAAGGTATGGATGTGTAGTCCATATGCCAGACTACAAATCCCAAGCAACAACATAATCTAAAACATTAAACACAGTAAGATTCATGGCCTGCAAAAGGGTTGTCGAGTTTTACGGAAATTGCAGGTTGCCCGAAATTCCGGTTTGATCGGTCAACTAGGTTTGACCACTTATAAGTTTTAATCTACACATGATCTGGACTTGATTCAAGTTCCAGATCCAAGCCCTTACAACATACTACAAGTACCAACATTTAAACAACCAAAACTATAAACAGGTAAAGATCTATGGGGTCTGACATTCGGTTGTCAGACCACATTTATCCCATTTTCTAGATTTCTAAAAACATCAAATTCGAGCATCTAAGTGTTATGGATCTGAGTTATAACAACCCAGATCACTCAATAACATCTTATTACACAACTTTAAACATCTAAACACAAAGATTAACATGAATCATAAGGATTTCTAGGTTTAGGGTTTTTATACCTTTCTATGAACCAAATCATGATCTAATGCTTCTGATCTGCTACAAGTGTTAGTGGGGCTTGATTAGTGACTGGTCTAGCAAGAAAATTTCGGATGTTTGAAGTTGAGAGGGTTTTGGTTGAGTGTTGTGATCAAATGAGGCTTGAATATGACATTCTCTCTCTCATAATCTATATATAATACTTGAATCTAGTGTACTTGTGTTGCAAGATGACTGAGATTAAATGATTAAAGCTTACTTCTAGACCACATGGCTAGCTAGAGTTGGTCACCAACTCTTTACTAGGGTTAGATCTACACTCCACCTTATTAAAATAATAAAAAGGGTAATTTGGTCATTTGACTTATAAAATGAATGGCAACTTGGTAACTTCTCATAACCATTAGGTTTTAACCCTTAGGGTTTGACCCTTAGGTTTAACACTAAGGTTTTCTAAGCTCTAAATCTAGGATTGTGTATTAAGGGCAAATATGGAAATCTTAGTTTCTAAAAATGTTGATTAGGGTTCCCTAATTACACTAGGTTTCCTAATCACCTAGGTTTTGTAAATTAGCTATTAATTACCATTAACCTTGCTAAATTAATACTTAGGGTTTATAACTTAGCAATTAGGGTTCTAATTTAGTAATTAGGGTTTCTAAATATCAATTAGGATTTACCTAATTAACATTAACATATAAAGGTCATTAATTACATAACATATAACTTAACAAACATTACAGTTATATTTGACTCTGTACTATAGCTTATCAATAATGCTAGGATTTTGTACTGTTTTACTATAACTGTTCCACACATTAACATTACACACATTTAAGACATATTTATATAATCGAAATATAAATAATATTATATTATTATTCTCACCCTTTATTCAAAATCCGCACTTAGGGTTTTGAATTCATATCTTACATAACCTTCATACATACCATCATTAATTAAGTTAAAATAATTAACCTAACCAATATAATAAAATACATATCATAATAATCCTAATAATCATATCATGTATACCATATTCAGTATTTTCATGGAAAATAAATAATAAATGTTATTATTACAAAATTAATTTATTATAAGAATATAATCTATAATGATCTAAAAAGAAATTATTTACATCTAATAAATAAATTTACTTATCATATAGATACATATACTTTACTTGCACATATTCCCACCTTAATATATCAAAAAAAAAAAATTAAATTGCAAAAATACTCATTGAAAATATTGGGTTATTACAGAAGTGATATGCAAGCCCTAGTGTTTGTTAATTAAGAGTCCATCTAATGTAATGCAAGCCCAATAAGAATTTGCTAAGTAATGAAGCATAAGCCCAATGTAATGATCCAATTGATTAGGATCCATGGTGCAACCCATGGGTAGACTTGGTGGGCAAGAACTTTATGTGGTGATCAAGCTTTGGATAAGTGTTGTGATAAGCAAGTTTACTTAGGGCCAAAGCATTGAATAGTAAGGAGGTTAAATTAAGGAGGTAGAAAGCCTAAATGACCATTCTACCCTAACTTTGAGAGCTCTATATAGCAAGCTTACAATTCATTTGTTGCTTGATAAAATTTCATCCAACTCCTCTCAAGATAAGCAACTTAATTGTTAGAGAGAATAAGCCATATAAGCTCTTATAAGTCATTTCAACCTTTGCTAGATTTTCCAAAGAGAAGTGAACTAATAGTCTTCAAGGGTAAGACTCATGTCTATTATCTTTATCTCTTCTATGATAGGATTGATAGAGAAGGGGGATTGTTTGATAATAACGTGTAATAAGTCATTGAGGAATGAACTTAAGCCGAATAAGTTGAATAAGCAACTTGAACCTAAATAAGTTGATAAACTTATGAAGAATTTATCATATGTTTGTCATATGATGAGAACATTGATTGGTGGACTTTTAAGTCCATAGTAAGTCATAAGCATGAGAAATTGTAGTTAATAAGTTAAATAAGTCATTGACTTAGAGAATAAGTCAAAACCTACTTTGTCAATAAGTTGGTGTAATAAGTAACTTGAAATGTTCATGTGTTGGTTAAAAGCCATTTAGAATGATTAGGAATGAAGTTTTTCCGGAATTCACACGATTGGACAATAATCGTCAAATTCGTAAAATTCTCGGAATGGAAGTCGTATTTTGTGTTTGAGGTCGGAAACATTGGTTTTCGATGGAGACAAGTCATATTTGACATTATAGAGTTACGGACTCGAAAATGATCGAATTCCGACTTAGAATGTAGAAACGAGCGTTGAACGTTTACGGATGTTTATCGTTTTCGTTAAAAATGAACTAATAGGTGAAATTTTAGCAAACGAAATCAAATAGATAAAATTCTTGCATAAACGCATAGAGTATGAAATTTGTGAATCATAGGTTTTTGAACGAGCCAATTTGGACTTATAACGAAGAAGTTATGCGTCTGGGAGTTTCGTAAAATTTTTAAGTTTTGCAAACTATCTGAGGCACAGAGTTGGTACCGCGGCGCCAACCCAGGGCCAAATGAGTGGCACTTGCAATGACGCAGACGAGTGTTTGAGCACATCAACTAACTCATGGCCATGGCCAAATACATATAGTGTAAGGACTCGCGCCGCAACGCCGAGTCCGGGACTTACCTACTGTTAACTCGTGTCGCAACGTGGCTTGAAGAGTGATGGGTGGCGCCGCAGCGCCAACCCTAGGAAGTGGACAGTATAGAATGTTTATGAGTACAAATTGAACAGTAACTCAGTAATAATTAACTAAGGAACTTAATAAGATATTGTAAGGTACTTTTAAACCTTATGTATGATGATTAGAGTTATTAACCAATTGAATGTGAACGTAATGTGAATGGCGTAATGAAAAGTCGAAAACCATAATATCAGATCTAAGTCAGGATTTAGATTGAGATGAAGGGTAAGATCTAATAATATAACTTGATTATATAAGACCTAATGTGGTACGTTATATGATCATATATTGTAGAGACTTAATGACTTAATCAAGAACGTGATATTAACTGTAGCAGATGCTAAAGGCAAGTATTCTAACTCTTGTTCCAGTTCAGTCTGGACAAGCTTTGTAATTCATGTATCCTTTCGCATGAAGTTTTGTATGAGGAAGTCAAAACCAATTCTTTCGGCTAGACTTAAATTATGTTTCTATCAAAGCATGTACAATGTTTACCAAGTTATATTGGTATAGTTTTCAATTGAAGACTGAGTATGCTAAAATGTTTTCGTCGTTTAACGACAGGCACGTGAGGTTGCCATAACTTAAATGTATACACGTTTAATGAATGTAGTGTTGATCAACATAGAGTACTATGGTCTGATCACCCAGAAGTGCTCGTAAGCAATGTCGGACTTACGAACTTAGTGTCGGGTTGTCCTTTTCAAAAGAACTTATGAAATGCTTAAGGTCTTGGACCGGAATTGACGTTTTACTGAATATTGTTGTTGTAAAACGTTTTGAATGAAAAGAAGTGTTATTTTGAATGAAAAGAACTTATTTTGAATATTTTGAAAGCTAACAACCTTACAAAAAGCATGATGAGTAGTTAACCAATCGATTCCTAAAATCACATCAAATGCAAGTATTTTCAAAGAGATAAGATCGACAGGTAACGTGAAAGTGTCGATTTGAATCAAACAAAATTTATAAACAGTGGAGGTAACGAAGGTTTCTCCTAACGGAGTTTCAACCGATAAGTCAAAGTCTAATTTCTCTGGGGTCAAATTTAAACGTTGAGCGCAAGCAAGAGAGATAAAAGAATGGGTAGAACCGGTATCTAATAAGGTATAGACTTCGCAAGAATTTATAATTAACTAATCCGTGCTAACTTCGTTTGGTTTACTCGCTTTTTGAAAAGTCACAAAAAACGCTCTTCCTGAGACCACTGACTTTGTTTTGTCCGTATCTGCCTTTGGTGCCACCGTCCCAGCTGGACTTGACTTTGGTGCATGATAAAATCGGTCTAGGTGACCTTCTTTTCCACAATTGTACCATGCTTTGGACTGCTGTGTACAGTTTGGACTGATGTGTCCCTCTTCTCCACATTTGTAACATATATAATGAAGCGATTAGTTCTCCTTCCTTAACAACGGTCTTTGGTCTTGACGTCTTTCCATTATTATTGAATCTCCTCTTCTTGAAACTTTCACTTCTATTATCTTGGCCATGATTACCACTGAAGTGGTTACCATTCTTGGCATGATAATTTCCCCCACGATGGTTATCATTGTTCCGATGGCCGTTGCCACCGGTATGAATATTATCGTGTTGCTGGTCATTACCTTTTGGTTGTGCTGACTCATTATCGCGCTTTAATAACTGAGCCCTATTCACAACATCTGAATATAAACAAAGTTTATGAGAAATGAGGTATTGACGTATATCGGGTTTCAAACCTCTTAGAAATATTCGCGTCATTCGCTCCTCATTATCGACCAAATGGGATGCAAACCGGGATAACTCCGCAAATTTAGCCTCGTATTGTGACACGATCATATTGTTTTGCTCTAACTTGATAAACTCCACCTCCTTCATGTGACGAATACTTTCGGGAAAGTACTTGTCGTTGAACAACTATTGGAACTTCTCCCAAGACATCTTGAGTGCGTCAGGCTGGGTACATTTTACAGATTCCCACCAGTAATATGCCTCTTCACACAACATAAAGGTGGCAAAGGGAACCTTTTGCTCCTCGGAGCATCCCAAGACATCAAATATCTTGCTGATTTGCTTTAACCACGTCTCCGCCTTAAGTGGTTCTGGCTTTCCCAATTTTTCATCAACTTTATCACTAAGACTCAGCTTAATAAATAAAATCAAATCATCCCTGCACCACGGCCAAGGATATTCATGTAATCATCAATGGTCATGATTATACCGAATAATCCCTGGACATAATCATACCAACAACTGTGCATCAATAAACTACAGGCCAATGAGGACTTTCACCACATCATTCCTCACATTACGGTCATGATTATACCGAATAATCCCTGGTCATAATCATACCAAGTCCATCTATGCACGTAAGCCAAAGATGACTTTCATCACAATATAAGCATGAGAATGATGACAATGACATAATAATTCAATAAAACAAGTTCAAGGATAAATTTTAAAGATTTATAAATTAATTTATCCAGGAACCAATAAGTTTATTAAGGATATCATGATTGAAAGAATTTGAATAATAAGCTGGCTATAATTCAACAATATAGTTGTGAATTAGCATGAACAAATTTTTATAACTGAACGAGCATTGAACATGAACAAATATATCTGGACCGAATGGTAATGAAGGTGATCAACCTTTCATACTTGATGAATACATGCAATACGCACAGAGTGCAATTAAATAATTCATAGACATGGCAATCAGCAATGATTAACCACAAGTATATTTGAATGAAACAACTCGAGGTCGAGTTAAGAAAAACTTGCACAATAAATAAGTATAAGAAACTTGCTTCGTTTCGATTAGATTCTTTGTTATGCAATTTATTAAGCTTTCAAGACCTAATATATAAATAATATCGATATACAAATTAGAATAATATCATCACAAAGATAATACTATTATATATAATCATAGAATAACCTAAACACATAACACATAACCCTATCAATCCACAAACTACCTAAGACTTCAGATCAAGTCAAACTATTTCACCGAAATCGAAAACCAACACAAATCGACATCCAGACGGGTTTAGTTTGATAAATTTCGAGTTTAAATTCAATTAAACTCACGCTAAACACTTAACAATTATCTTAGATAATTATATTATCGATCAAAATAATTTTCCAAGTCTCATAATAATTTTTAAATAATTATTATCATTTATCATGATTTTTCAATCATTAAAATTGTATTTATATAATTTAAATACAATATAATTCTTTTATCATTAATATTTATTTAATATTAAATATTAATGAAAATCATAACATAATATTATAATATATTTATAATATCACAAAGTATTTTAATACTTTAAAATCATATTTATATGATTTTAAACCTTTAAATCCATTATTAGATTTAATTGCTATTAAAATTTTAATATTTTCATGACAAAATATCAAAAGTTATATTTTATAAATTATAATATTTTTATAACACTTAAATAATTTTTATATGATTTTTAAATCATTAATTCTATTTTTCTATAATATATTTAATATATTTATTAAATAAATTAATTACCATTATTATTAATTAATTAGTGAAATTCATCACATAATATCAAAAGTTATTAAAATAACTTAAAATATTTTCTCACACCATAATATATTTTAAATGATTTTTCATGTATTAAAATCATTTTTAAATAATTTATTTAATATTATAATTAAATAAATTAAATACCATTAATATTTTAAAAATATTAAATATTTATGAAATATATTCTAAATAACTAAAAACTGATTTTTTAGGCTTTAAAATAATTTTTAGGAATTTATTATGTATTTTTAGTAATTAAAAATTATTTTGATTAAGGATGGTCAAAGTTCTGACAGAAAATCGGTTTATGAACAATCTGTTTTCCAGATTGTTCATCTCGCTGGTGGTCAACTATAGTTTGACCTACAATATCTTTGAACTTGAGAGAGATCTGGTTGTTCTATGGACTTAGATGTGTAGTTCGCTTGACAGGCTACAAAGATCAAACAACAATATAACCATAACACTAACATACTGCAAGATCTAAGGCTCAGAAAACGTTGTCAGACGAGATCTGGGTTTCTGGGTTGCCCAAAAACTCAGTCCTCGTGAACGGTCAATGAGGTTTGACTGCATATAACTTACGATCTAGACATACTATGACCCTGTTTCCAATTCCAGATCACAGTCTACATGACAAACTACACATATAACTTCAAACACCATAAATCTGTAACACAAAAGAATCTAGAGTCCCTGACATTTGCTTGTCAGACGACTCATGAAAGTTCAAGAATCTAGAGTCCCTGACATTTGCTTGATCTTGAATCTGATCCTTGTGGTCTGATCTTGGAATGCTAACACCTGATTATGGCTTATCTTTTGGTCTCACTCTCTCTCAAAATTTCAAAAATATAGAGAGAGAAAGTCTTGGCAAATATGCTAAGTAAAGTAAGTTACTTTACTTACTTTATAACATTAATATACTAGATTCAATGTATAAGGCTGATGATAGGGGAAAGATGGCTGAGATGCTAGAGTTATATGGCACATGAAAGTCTTAGAGTTGGTCACCAACTCTCATTTTGGCAAGATTTGCACTTAACATAATAAAAAATGTTACAAAGGGCATTAATGTCATTTGATTTCTAATTTTAATGGCAAAATTGACATTTGATCCAATCCTTAGGGTTTAACCCTTAGGGTTTGACCCTAAGTTTCCATAAATCAAGTTTCTAGGATTTCTATATTAGGGTTTTCAAAATAGAAAAATTATTATTTTTAAATTATAATTAGGATTCTCTAATTATACTAAGATTTCCTAATCATAATTTAAGCTTGCTAATTAGGATTAATTTATCCTAATTAAAATTGCTAATTTAGCAATTAAGTCCATAACTGTACATTAGGGTTTCTAACGGAACAATTAGAGTTTCAAATTTTAACATTAGGGTTCCTAATTTTACAAATTAGGGTTTTCTAACTATTTTGTTAGGCTTAACCCTAATTAATCTTATAATCAATACACTTAAGCCATTAAGTTCCCAATTTAGGGTTTCCAACTTCTGAATTAGGGTTTCGAATTCCCGGATCCGAAATTAGGGTTTATAGAGCTGGTTTCTAGGGTTTCTTATCCATTGCTAGGGTTTTTTAACTGAAGTTGGCGTTCTAAATATATACTTAGGGTTTGTCACAGATATAGTTTATCTGGTTATCCCTTGACCCTTACGCACCTTCTATACACATATAATACCATATTCACATAACATATACACATATACACTTAATCCTGAATAATTCACCAAAAAAAAAATTAAAATCCATAAAATTTCTTTCCAGAAATGTCAAATCCATTCACTTATTTTCTGTCTAGGTTCTAATATTGAATCTTAAATCAATCAATTATGATTTTAAAAGTTTTTTAAATTCTCGGGTTGTCACATTCACCCCTTCTTCTAATAATTTCGTCCTCGAAATTCACCTTACACCTTACACCATACTGCTTACACCATTCATACACATCATCACATGCTACCCAATACACCACTCACAAGAGTAAAAATTTTCAAATTGTGCTTAGGAGTCATATAGACTATGATTTTTCATTTTCACAAAAAATTTATGAAAATTCATTTGCAAACCGTCTTACCCTGAAGACATAGAGGGTGATTATGTGACGCTTGTATAACTCTAAATTTTACGAATAAAGATTTAATTTTCTCGAAATATTTTTTTGAATATTATGGTGTGGATTTGAGATAATGTTATAGTTGTGGGTAATATTTATAAATTTTGAAAAGTATGCAAGTTGTTGTATAATATTCGTTTGGTCGGAGAATATTCTTTTTGTCGGGGAATATCCGTACGATGGCACAATCATTGGTGGACACCACAACGGAATTATTGTCGGATTGAGAAAACGACAAAAATATTTTTATGAAAATAACGGCGGAAGTTTTACCGTTAAAACTGTTGAACTACTCGGTAGTAAAAGTACGATGTCTGCGCATGGTTGCATAGTAACACACGATATTGATTATTAATGCTTACGTGAGAAGTCACTCGGTTTTGTTCAATTATTACTACGATAATTCTTTGCATAGTATCTCACGTTATTTGATTCAATTATTGTCGATATTTTATATATTATTAAATCAATAATTGAGATGACAGAGTTATTAATATTATTATTTGCAATATTAATGATGTCTAGAAGTTTTGCCAATGAGAGGTTTGGTCACCTAATTACGCGTCAATAGGGAGAAATTTTTATTGGAAAGTCCCCTCTTTCCTAGGAACGACCTGGTCGATTAATATTGTGAATTATAATAATGATGATAAATGTTGTTAAATATATTGAGGTGTCTTTTTATGAAGTCACGGAAGTTTATATATATATATATAAATTTTGTTTTATTAGTATTATTAATGTAATAAAACAGAAAAGCTTTTTATATAAAACATAATACTTTTATAAAGTTATTTGTTTTATTAGACAATAATTAGAATACAATATATTTTATTATGTATAGTATTTTTCATAGTAAAATCTTTTTATATAAAATGAATACTTTTATAAAGTTATTTGTTTTATTAGAAAATAATTAGAATATATTTTATTTTATTATGTATAGTGTTTGCATAAAGGTACTGCGTAGTGTTTTGTATAGTAAAATCTTTTTATATAAAATAGAATACTTTTATAAAGTTATTTGTTTTATTAGACTATAAATAGAATATATTATATTTTATTAAAAAAAGTTTATTTTATTAGAATATATTATTAATACTGCATAGTAAATCAATATGGACCGTCCGTTTAAAAATAAATCAATCTGGACCGTTCATGAATTAGTTACTATTCAGTCCATTCTCCTATAAAATAGAAGCTCATTCCTTCATTATTTCTTACGAATTCACTGAAACTCTAGAGAGAGAAATAATAGAGAGAAAGAAGAAAAGTATTCTGCTACTTCACTACTCCTATATCCAGTTTCTTCTAAGGTAAGGGATATTATTTGTTGTACTCGTAAAGGTATTATTTCTTTCGTATTAATGAAGAGAACTTCTGTTATTCCATTCTTTATTATTCTATTGGAATAACCTGTATACGCGGGCTACCCTATGTTTGGTGAAATTCTTCTGTTATTCCATTCTTTATTATTATGTTGGAATAACCTGTATATGTGAAGTACCGCATACATGGTGAAATTATTCTGTTATTCCATTCTTTATTATTCTGTTAGAATATCACAGCGGTCAAGTATTACGCCTGACACTGTTCCATTAATTATTATGTTGGAATAACTCGCTATGCATGCGGTTATCGCATGCATCGTGATTTCTGTTGTTATTCCATTCTTTATTATTCATTGGAATATCACGCTTCGGGTGCATTTCACTTTGACACGTTCCGTTCTTTATTATTACGTAGAAATATCCTATCTGTGCGCTCTTTTTGACTTGATTCAATTCTTTATTATTACATTTGGGAATAACTCATGCATGCGATCTATCGCATTGCATGATGAATCATTCATTATTCCATTCTTTATTATTACATTGGAATAACTTTTACATGTGGATTACCACATGCATGGTGAATGATCATTTGTATTCATTCCTTATTAAATTGTAGAAATGATGCATATCGTGGATTCTGCATGGCGAAGCGAAAATTCATTTGCGATTTCATATATTCTATTATACTCGATTCTGCGGTTGGTTAAAGTTTTGACTTCTATACTCCATGAAATTAGTGGAATATCCTTGATATTTGCCCTTCATCCAGTATCTTTTCATGGAATTATTCTTCTGAGCATTCTTGAATTTTACTCTACAAAGCAGTATCATGTTGACAATTTGGACGTTATTGAATTCTGGATAAATTAATTATTGAACTTGTTTTATTGGATTCTTATATCATTGTCATCATCCTCATGCTTATATTATGTTGAAAGTCATATGTGGCCTGTAGTGCATAGATGGACTTGGTATAATTATGACCAGGGATTAATCGATATAATCATGACCGTAATGTTACAAATGATATGGTAAAAGTCCTCATTGGCCCGTAGTGCATTGATGGACAGTTGTTGGCATGATCATGACCATTGATGAATACACGAATATCCTTGGCCCATAGTGCATGGATAATTTTTGGTTGTGATACTAATGAATATCCTTGGCCATAGTGTAGGGATGATGTGGATTATTTATTAAGCTGAGTCCCAGCGATAAAAGTGATGAAAAATCTTTTAAATCATAAAAGATAGTAGATTCTATTCTCTACTTGACTTTTTTAATGGATTGCTTGTTTACTGTAGTTAAACTTGATGTTTGTTATATTTTATCAGTTTAACATTGTTGAAGACTAATGATAATTTATTCTACATTATCTTAGTCATAATATTTCTTCTTGGGCTAGTTGAGCTCACCCTTTCTTTCATTGTTCTCTTGAGAAATGAGAACGTGGCGGGACTAGTCGGGGAACGGAGTGACGGTCCATATGATAGCATTAGTAGTCCTCACTATTCTGTTAAATAGTGTGACAATAAATGTAATGAGGACTCCATTGAGTGTGGATATTGTTTAGATGACAATATTCTTATTAAAACTCTTAGATTATGTTATGTCGTATTTTATACGACTGTTGTATATTTAAGATTGTATTTGTATTCTGTACCATGTATTTGGCGAGTCAGAATAGGTGATGTATACCTATTTTGCGGGCGTCACAATGCCCAAAAAATAGGTATACATCACCCATCTTGAGTCGCCAAATACTTGGTACAAAATTCAAATACAACTTAATTTTACAACAGTCGAGTAGAATACGACAAAACATAATCTAAGAGTTTTAATAAGAATATTGTCATCTAGAAAATATCCACACTCAATGGAGTCCTCATTATATTTATTGTCACACTATTTTATAGAATAGTGAGTACTACTAAAACAACCATCTGGACCGTCAATGCGTTCCCCGACTCGTCCGAGCTATATTCTCATTTCCTGAAGAGAATAGTGAAAGAAAGGGTGAGCTCAACTAGCCCAGTAAGAAATATTATGACTAAGATAATACAGAATAAATTATCCTTGGCCTTCAACAGTATAACAACTGATATAATATAATAGACAACAAGTTTTAGATCAACAAATGCAGCAGAATAAGCAATCCATTAGAAGAGTCAAATAGAGCATAAAATCTACTATCTTCTATGATTTAAAAAGTTTTTCATCAACTTTATCGTTGAGACTCAGCTTAATAAATAAAATTGAATCATCCCTGCATCACGGCCAAGGATATTCATGTAATCATCAATGGTTATGATTATACCGAATAATCCCTGGTCATAATCATACCAACAACTGTCCATCAATGAACTACAGGCCAATGAGGACTTTCACCACATCATTCGTCACATTACGGTCATGATTATTCCGAATAATCCTTGGTCATAATCATACCAAGTTCATCTATGCACGTAAGCCAAAGATGACTTTCATCACAATAACATGAGGATGATGACAATGATATAATAATTCAATAAAACAAGTTCAAGGATAAATTTTAAAGATTTATAATTTAATTTATCCAGAAATAAATAACGTCCAAATTGTCAACATGATACTGCTTTGTGGAGTAAAATTCAAGAATGCTCAGAAGAATATTTCCATGAAAAGATACTGGATGAAGCGCAAATATCCAGGATATTCTACTAATTTCATGGAGTATAGTACCCAAAACTTTAACCAAATGAGTATACTAGAATATATGAAACTGCAAATAGATTTTCACCCGCCATGCGGTAATCCACGTAGACAGATCATTTTCACAATTTAATAAGGAATGAATACGAAGGATCATTCACCATGCATGTGGTAGTTCACATAGACAACTTTATTCCAACAGAATAATAAAGAATGAAATAATAGAATAATTCACCATGCATGCAGTAGTCCGCGTAGACAGGTTATTCCAACAGAATAATAAAGAATGGAATAATAGAAGAATTCACCATGCATACGGTAGTCCGCGTAGACAGGTTATTCTAACAAAATAATAAAGAATGGAATAATAGAAGAATTCACCAGGCATGCGGTAGTACGCACAGACAGGTTATTCCAACAAAATAATAAAGAATGAAATAACATAAGAATTCACCAGGCATGCAGTAGTCCGCACAGACAGGTTATTCCAACAGAATAATAAAGAATGAAATAACAGAAGAATTCACTAGGCATGCGGTAGTCCGCACAGACAGGTTATTCCAACAGAATAATAAAGAATGGAATAACAACCCTTACGAGTATTGAAAGAAAATAACTCTCTTCATGAATGCGAAAGAAATAATACCCCTTACCTTAGAAAAAACTTAATACTGGAATAGTGAGGTAGCAGACTTCTCTTCTTCTTTCTCTCTATAATTTCTCTCTATAATAATTGCTCTTGTGAGACTTAGTGAATTGGTGAGAATGAAAGAAGAATGAGTTTCTATTTATAGGAAAATATAGTTTCGATAATTGCACGTTTTAGGGCTCAAAATATTACAGTATAATACCTTCCTCTTTTTCTTCATTTTTAATTTAGTCCTGCAAGTATTATCAAACTTGCACCACCTCCCCTAATAATAAATAATGTGAATTAATAGTTCATTCATGTGACTTAATAGTATAATCATATGAAAAAACTAATTACAGTATAGTACCTTCATCTATACCTCCATTTTTAATTTAGTCATGCAAGTATTATCAATCTTGCACCAACTCCCCTTGTAAATCATGTGAATCAATAGTACACACATGTGAACACAAAGTTATAAACATGTGAATTAATAGCAATTAATATCTCATTTATCCGGTGAATTATCCGATTGGTCAATATAACCTCCAGACATTAATTATTATTAAAATAAATGTCGATTTCCACTAACACTAATAATTCCAACACAATGGAACTATCAATTTCATCTTTAATCAACACGAACTTATTCATCATTAATATTATAACTCATAATATTTAACAACCAAGTCGTTCCCAGGAAAGAGGGGGCTTTCCGATAAGGATTTCTCCTTATTGGCGCGCAATTAGGTGACCAAACCTCTCTCTGACAGAACTTCTAGACATTATCAATATTGCAAATAATAATATGAATAACTTTATCGTCTCAATTATTGATTTAATAATATAACATATTATGCAGATGATATTGTGACAATAATTGAATCAATAATATGAGAGATATGATGCAAAGAATTCTTCAGTAGCAATAATTGAGTATAACCGAGTGACTTCTCACGTAAGCATCAATAATCAATACCGTGTGCTACTACTAAACCACCCAGATTACTATACTTTTACTACCGGGTAGTTCAACGGTTTTAACGGTAACACTTTTATAAGTTATTTTATAAAAAGATAATTACATCGCTTTTCTAACTACGAAAAATACTTCCGTTGTAGGGGTCTACTAATGATTGTGCCGTCGCATTTAATATTCCTGTTAAAATGAATATTCCCCGACCAATCGAATATTATATAACCACTTGCTTACTTTGCAAAATTTGTAAATATTACCCACAACTATAACATTATATCAAATCCACACCATAATATTCAAAATTTTATTTTGAGAAAATTATTCTTTATTCATAAAAGTTGGGGTCTTACAACCTCTTCTTCTTATAAAATTTCTTCCTCAAAATTAGGGTACGTACCTGGTATATCGAAGAGGTGAGGATATCTTGACTTCGTCATAGATTCTAACTCCCAGGTCATTTCTTCCACATCGTGGTTTCTCCACAAAACTTTGACTTGAGGTATAACCTTGGAGCGTAGAATATAGTTATCCAAGATTTTAACAGGTAACTCTTCATATGTTAAATCTCCCTCTATCTCGTATGGTTCTAATTCAATAATATGGTTCGGGTCTTTCACATATTTACATAACATAGATATGTGAAAAACTTTATGAACACGAGACATACTTTGCGGTAAGGCGAGTCTATAGGCCACAGTTCCTACTCGATCGAGGATTATAAATGGGCCAATGAATTGAGGATTGAGCTTTCCTCTCTTTCTAAATCTCCCAACTCCTTTTCATGGAGAAACACGTAACAACACATGATTTCCAATATTGAATTCCACGTCCTTTCGATGAAGATCAACATAACTCTTTTGTCGATCTTGTGAGGTTTTTATACATTGTCGGATCGTTTGAATCTTTTTCGTAGTCATACGTACCAACTCCGGTCCTAACAACGTTGCTTCACCCACCTCATCCAAGTATACTGGAGAACAACACTTTCTTCCATACAACGCCTCAAATGGAGCCATGCCAATACTTGCTTGATAACTATTGTTGTAGGAAAACTCCACCAATGGTAAGAACTTATCCCAACTTCCCTTGAAGTCAAGGACACAGAGTCTTAATAAATCTTCAAGAGTTTGAATAGTCCTTTTCGATTGCCCGTCCGTTTAAGGATGATATGCCGAACTAAATCGTAAATCCGCGCCCATAGCTTTTTGCAAACTAACCTAAAATCTTGAAGTGAATCTTGGGTCTCGATCAGAAACTATGGATACTGGCATACCATGCAATCTTACAATTTCATTTATATACATACAATCAAGAAGTTCAAGTGTATAAGTTTCTCGTATCGATAAGAAATGAGCAGACTTGGTCAATTTATCAACAATGACCCAAATTGCATCTATGCCTTGAGAAACCTTGGGAAGACCAGTAACAAAATCCATGGTAATGTGCTTCCACTTCCATTCTGGAATTTCAAGTGGTTGCAATGGACCTTTTAGCACTTGATGCTCCGCCTTGACTCGTTGACAAGTTAGACACCTTGAGATAAACCCCGCTATCTATCTCTTCATATTGCTCCACCAAAATGTATGTCGAAGATCACGATACATTTTGGTACTCCCAGGATGGATTTCAAAAGGTGTGTTGTGCGCCTTCATCATGATTTTATACTTCAAGTCAGAATCGTTAGGAACACAAAGTCTGGAGTTGACTCGAAGTATTCGTTCTTCATCGATTCTTGCTTCTGGAATAGCACCTTCTTGCATTTTCTTCCTCATACACATCAGCTCCAGGTCTGTAACTTGAGAAGCTTTAACTTTATCGATTAAAGTCGGTTCTACTCATATATTCGCCATTTCACATGGGTCCCTAGAATCTTTAAATCTATCTCCATCTTTCGCAAGTCATACAAAATGGGTCTTTGCGTTGACAATATTGCACTCGTACCCGCATATGATCTTCTACTCAATGCGTCAGCTACTACGTTCGCTTTTCCAGGATGGTATTGGATGGTATGATCATAATCTTTTAACAGCTCAAGCCATTGTCATTGCCGCATGTTGAGTTCCTTTTGAGTGAAGAAATATTTGAGACTTTTATGATCCGTATAGATCTCCACCTTCTCCCCATACAGGTAATGCCTCCAAATCTTAAGCGCAAAAATGACTGCCGCCAACTCTAGATCATGAGTACAATAATTCCTCTCATATTCTTTGAGTTGTCGTGAGGCATAGGCTATGACTTTCTGATGTTACATGAGAACACATCCTAACCATTTGCCTGAAGCATCACTGTAAATGACAAATCCCTCCGAGCCAGATGGTATTGTCAGAACATGTGCTAAAATGAGTCTTCTCTTGAGTTCTTGAAAACTCTTCTCACATTCTTCGCTCCAACCAAACTTTGTATCTTTTCGAGTCAGCAGAGTTAATGGAGTAACGATTCGAGAAAATCCTTCCACGAATCTCCGATAATAACCAGCTAAGCTGAGAAAGCTACGTACTTCGGTCACTGACTTTGGTTGCTCCCAGCTTTGGATTGCTTCAATCTTTGCTAGGTCAATAGATATTCCATGATTTGATATCACGTGCCCAAGGAATGCAACTTCCTTAAGCCAGAACTCACATTTCTTCAACTTGGCATAAAGCTTATTCTCACGAAGCTTTTGAAGTATCAGCCTCAAGTGTTGCTCATGGTCTTCACGTCTTTTGGAGTATATGAGGATGTCATCAATAAAGACGACCACAAAGTGATCCAAATATTCCTTGAATACTCGGTTCATCATGTCCATGAAGGCAGCAGGAGCATTAGTCAATCCAAAAGACATGACTAGGAATTCATAATCCTCGTACCGAGTTCTGAAAGTAGTCTTTGGAATGTCATCAGTTTTATTCTTCAACTGATGATATCTGGAACGAAGATCAATCTTTGAAAAGAATTTGGCTCCTTGCAACTGGTCAAACAGGTCATCAATGCGAGGCAACGGGTACCTATTTTTGATGGTGACATGATTCAACTCCCGATAATCAATACAAAGTTACATACTTCCATCTTTCTTCTTCACGAATAAAACAGGAGCACCCCAAGGAGACATACTAGGATGAATGAAATCGATGTCAAACAATTCATGTACCAGATTCAAGGTCAATACAAAATTCAATTTCACGCTCTGGGGTAGGCCAGGAAGTTCTTCAGGGAATACATCAGGAAATTTATTAACAATAGAAATATCATTCAAATCTGACGTATTTTTATTTAAATCCGTGACATGGGCTAAGAAAGCTTGACATTCGTTTTTCAATAAACGAATAGCTTTATGGCTTGATATGACAGTGATTGATTTTAGTGGTTTGGTTGCTTGAATTCACATAATAGGTTGGTTAGGAATATGAAAGCTAACAACCTTACGAAAATAATCGATTTTAGCATGATGAGTAGTTAACCAATCAATCCCTAAAATCACATCAAATGCAAGTATTTTAAAAGAAATAAATCAACAGGTAACGTGCGGTTACCAATTTGAATCAAACAAGAATTATAAACAATGGATGTAATGAAGGTTTCTCCCAACGGAGTTTCAACCGATAAGTGAAAGTATAATTTCTCCGGAGTCAAATTTAAACGTTGAGTGCAAGTAGGAGAAATAAAAGAATGGGTAGAACCGGTATCAAATAAGGTATATACTTCGCTAGAGTTTATGATTAGCTTACCCTTGGTCACCTCGTTCGGATTCCTCGCTTTTTGGGAGGTTACGACAAACACTCTCCCTTGAACTACCGGTTTTGTCTTGTCTCACCTTTGATGCCTCCATTCCAACTGGAATTGACTTTGGTGCATGATAAAATCGGGCTAGGTGACCTTCTCTTCCACAATTGTAGCATGCTTTGGACTGCATCACGCAGTTTGGACTGATATGTCCCTCCCCTCCACATTTGTAACATACGACCGGCGGTCGTTCTCCTTCCTTAACAACAGGTGCTGGTGTTGACGTCTTTCCATCATTATTGAATCTCCTCTTCTTGAAATGTCCACTCTTATTGTCATGGCCACGATTACCACCGAAGTGATTACCATTTTTGGAATGTTGATTCCCTCCACGTTTGTTGTCACCGCTTCGATGACAGCTACCACTGGTATTATCGACTTGTCGGCTGCTCTCTCTTGGTTGGGTTGACTCATTATCGCGCTCCAATAACTGAGCATCCCAAGACTTCAAATATCTTGGTGGTCTATTTTATCCATATCTCCGCCTTAAGTGGTTTTGGCTCTCCAAAAAACTCTGGTGGTCCCAGCTCCTTAAACTGTTTAGCGGTGACCGTCCAAGAGTTGCCAGTGTTTCCACCTACATTTTGAATAGGAGCCGCTCTCGCCTGATGTTACATGAATTACATAAAGCCTCTGAACATCCCATCGTTCACCATTTCATCGGTGTTATTGTTTACCTGAGGATTATTGTCTTCCTATTGCATATTATCCTGGGTATTGATCGTTGGTGACTCAACGATCTCATGTGCTTCATTGTTTATCTCAACATTTTCGGATGCCATTTTCAAATACTGCCACAAAAGAAGGGTTAATTAACATATCATACATTATCCCTATACTCTGACCGACCAATTAAATACTAAATAAACTTAGGTAGGTCATACTAGCAAAGGAATTCCCCGTTTCTCCCCTCCTAGTTCTTGTCTCACATCTCAGCCAGAGATTATATCCCAAAGCTTTGATACCAACTATGACGCCCCCAAAATAGGTATACATCACCCATCTTGAGTCGCCAAATACATGGTACAAAATTCAAATACAACTTAATTATACAACAGTCGTGTAGAATACGACAAAACATAATCTAAGAGTTTTAATAAGAATATTGTCATTTAGACAATATCCACACTCAATGGAGTCCTCATTACATTTATTGTCAAACTATTTTATAGAATAGTAAGGACTACTAAAACAACCATCTGGACCGTCAATCCTTTCCCCGACTCATCCCAGCTATATTCTCATTTCCTGAAGAGAACAGTGAAAGAAAGGGTGAGCTCAACTAGCCCAGTAAGAAATATTATGACTAAGATAATGCAGAATAAATTATCCTTGGCCTTCAACAGTATAACAACTGATATAATATAATAGACAACAAGTTTTAGATCAACAACTGCAGCGGAATAAGCAATCCATTAGAAGAGTCAAGTAGAGCATAAAATCTACTATCTTCTTTGATTTAAAAAGTTTTTCATCAACTTTATCGTTGAGACTCAGCTTAATAAATAAAATCGAATCATCCCTGCATCACGGCCAAGGATATTCATGTAATCATCAATGGTCATGATTATACCAAATAATCCCTGGTCATAATCATACCAACAACTGTCCATCAATGAACTACAGGCCAATGAGGACTTTCACCACATCATTCGTCACATTACGGTCATGATTATACCGAATAATCCATGGTCATAATCATACAAAGTCCATCTATGCACGTAAGCCAAAGATGACTTTCATCACAATATAAGCATGAGGATGATGATAATGATATAATAATTCAATAAAACAAGTTCAAGGATAAATTTTAAAGATTTATAATTTAATTTATCCAGAAATCAGTAACGTCCAAATTGTTAATATGATACTGCTTTGTGGAGTAAAATTCAAGAATGCTCAGAAGAATATTTCCATGAAAAGATACTGGATGAAGCACAAATATCCAGGATATTCTACTAATTTCATGGAGTATAGAAGCTAAAACTTTAACCAAATGAGTATACTAGAATATATGAAACTGCAAATGGATTTTCACCCTCCATGCGGTAATCCACGTAGACAGATCATTTCCACAATTTAATAAGGAATGAATACGAAGGATCATTCACCATGCATGCGGTAGTCCACACACGCAGCATGTGTTATTCCAATGTAATAATAAAGAATAGAATAACGTAAGAATTTACCATGCATGCACGAGTCCGCGTAGACGAGTTTATTCCAATGTAATAATAAAGAATGGAATAATGTAAGAATTCACCAGGCATGCGGTAGTTAGCGCATGCATGTTATTCCAATGAATAATAAAGAATGGAATAACAACCCTTACGAGTATTGAAAGAAAATAACTCTCTTCATGAATACTGAAAGAAATAATACCCTTACCTTAGAAGAAACTGATAATTTGGAATAGTGAGGTAGCGCACTTCTCTTCTTTTTCTCTCTATAATTTCTCTCTATAATAATTGCTCTTGTGAGACTTAGTGAATTGGTCAGAATGAAAGAAGAATGAGCTTCTATTTATAGGAAAATATAATTTTGATATTTGCACGTGTTGGGGCTCGAAATATTACAGTATAATATCTTCCTCTTTTTCTTCATTTTTAATTTAGTCCTGCAAGTATTATCAAACTTGCACCACCTCCCCTAATAGTTAATAATGTGAATTAATAGTTTATTCATGTGACTTAATAGTATAATCATGTGAAAAAACTAATTACAGTATAGTACCTTCATCTATACCTCCATTTTTAATTTAGTCATGCAAGTATTATCAATCTTGCACCAACTCCCCTAATAGTAAATCATGTGAATCAGTAGTATACACATGTGAACACATAGTTATAAGCATGTGAATTAATAGCAATTAATTTCTCATTTATCCATTGAATTACCCGATTGGTCAATATAACCTCTAGACATTAATTATTATCAAAATAAATGTCGATTTTCACTAACACTAATAATTCCCACACAATGGAACTATTAATTTCATCTTTAATCAAAACTTATTCATCATTAATATTATAACTCACAATATTTAACAACCAAGTCGTTCCCAGGAAAGAGGGGGCTTTCCGATAAGGATTTCTCCTTATTGGCACGCAATTAGGTGACCAAACCTCTCCTTGATAGAACTTCTAGACATTTTCAATATTACAAATAATAATATGAATAACTTTGTCGTCTCAATTATTGATTTAATAATATAACATATTATGCAGATGATACTGTGACAATAATTGAATCAATAATATAATAGATATGACGCAGCAATTACTGTAGCAATAATTGAGTAT
This sequence comes from Panax quinquefolius, assembly GCA_020205615.1. NCBI lineage: Eukaryota > Viridiplantae > Streptophyta > Magnoliopsida > Apiales > Araliaceae > Panax > Panax quinquefolius. Next base: position 65,443,422 of record CM035155.1, read on the forward strand.
AACTGAGTGACTTCTCACGTAAGCATCAATAATCAATACCGTGTGCTACTATGCAACCATGCCAGACATCGTACTTTTACTCTTTCGGTAGTTCAAAAGTTTTAACGGTAACACTTTTGCCGTTATTTTTATAAAAAGATAATTTTGTCATTTTCTAACTACGACAATACTTCTGTTGTGGGGTCCACTAGTAATTGTGTCGTCGTACGATTATTCCCTGTTAAAACAAATATTCCCCGACTAATCGAATATTATATAACCACTTGCTTACTTTGCAAAATTTGTAAATATTACCCACAAATATAACATTATATCAAATCCACACCATAATATTCAAAAATATATTTCAAGAAAATTATTCTTTATTCATAAAAGTTGGGGTCTTACAGATTAGCCCGGTATGCCCAGTACTGGCCCAGTAATACTGGTTTTACCTTTTTTCGTCACTGCCATAGGCACAAAATTCTCAACTCAGTCTTATTGGATTCCGCACCAAAACAATTTGGTTCAGGAAATTTTTTTCAATAAACACTTAAAGTTTTTATAAACATTAGTCTAGCTGAATCGAATAGCGTAGACTCATATCAATAATCAATTTCAATCGATATACGAATGTGTATAGCCAAACGCCGTTAGCAAATTAAATTTTTAAAAATATTTTTTAGAATGACGTCATGATGCCGTACTGTATTAACAATCCGTTTGAGGATGTCGTCATTGTATGACTTTGTCATAACATATCATACAATAGTTGAACAATGATATTTAGATCGAATTCACACTAAGTATTCCTATATTTATAACTCTATCAACTTTTTATCATCTCTGCATCAAGTTACATGGTACATAAGTGATAAATAAAAAATATATTTTGATATTTCAAATCATTATCGTCTAGCTGAAACAATTAGCATAAACTATATTTTAAACCGTTCAAAAAACCTTATATATATATATATATTCAAAAGCACATAATGCGTATTTAGCTTGATGTCAAAATTTTGAAGTCTAGCATAGCTAGGAGTTTTGGAAAACCTATATCTCCACTAATAATTATTTGCTTAAATAGTCTATCTATTCCTATTATCCTCAATTCTTCATTCACACATGACTATTCCCAGTTCGTCAAACCACACTCATGAGTTCAGGAACTTTCCATAATCATATGAGTTTAGGAACTTGTCCTAGTCAGACCTTTGGCGTACATTCGCTTAGGGGTTCATAAACATTTCACATAATTATGAGTCACAAACGTACCATAAGTATGAGTATTAAGAACTCGTACTTAACCTTATATTCTCTAATTATAACCTATCTATCTGTTATACACATGAGAAAGGAATCACCCTCTTAACATGCATATAGCAAATAGCGCGACACAAACATTTCATAATCCCCATTTAATCTTAATTCCCTTCTCAATACGAATTTCATTCAACTCGTATTCATAATCCTTTCCTGAATATATACCAATTCATAGTACAACTGACACAACAATCTTTGCTATGTAAACTTTTCAATCATTAGATTGATTCTTTTCCCTGCTATCACCTTATCAGATCACGGGGTGATCTCATCGTATATATTACGATTCATTTCTATACTATGATCATTTTGTTTTACGATCTCCTATCACTGCACTTTTAGTCTTTTAGACTATCTATTCACCACTACTGTTCATCTAGAAACTTATTGCACAAGTATTTATTCCTTGATCAGATCAAAGAATCCTAATACTTTGTCAATTTGTTTCACTTCTGAATTCTTTGAACCTTTCAAATAATTCACACGTATTTCAGCAAATACACACATTCAACTCTTTGAATGATCATCTCCTTTTCTTATACTAGTTTGTTCAATTATGTAAAATTATTTTCACGTAAGTCAAGTATACAAAATTCATTAAGTAATATTCCAGTTCTATACAAAACATTATTATTATAAATAGAACAACAATTGTTCTTAATTATAATACCAAAGATTTCATTGTCCAACAATAAAATGGAAATAATGTTTCTAACAAGAACTGAAATACAATAACAACTTATTGACTTAATAGATTTGCCCGTAGACATTGCTAAACTAAAAGTTTCTATGGCTAATGTGGCAACCTTTGCTTCATTTCCCACACATAGGATTACTTATATTTGTTTAGCTTTCTACTTCTGCTTGGTCCCTTCATAAATCTATATTTATGATAACCAAAGTCGGTATCCAATACCCAAGTAGAACCTTGACTTAAAAAAAAATTATTTTAAATCATGAACAAATTTGTATTTGTAACCGAAACTTCACTAAGCTTCTTTGGTTAGCCTCTGCAAGATGCTTCTCGCATTTTCTTTCCAGTGTCTAAGCTTATTGTAGTGGAAGCAAACTCCTTTGCTATCTGTATCAGTTTTGTTCTTATTATCCTTTGTTTTTGCCTTTCTATTTACCTTCTTTGAATCGTTCTTCTTTTCAAAAGATCCTTTGGCCCCTACCAGTAAGACATGGTCTTTCTTGGTTGGAAAGTGACTCAACATTTTTAACATGTTAAGCAAATCAGCGAGGCTGATATCTAGCTTGTGTAAGACCCCAACTTTTATGAATAAAGATAATTTTTCTATGAATATAATTTTTGAATATTATGGCATAAATTTGATATTATGTTATAGTTGTGGGTAGTATTTGAAAATTTTGCAAAGTATGCAAGTTGTTATAAATATTCGATTGGTCAGGAAATATTCTTTTTGTCGGGGAATATTCGTATGACGGCACAATCATTGGTGGACCCACAACGGAAGAATTGTCGTATTTAGAAAATGACAAAAATATTTTTATGAAAATAACGGCGGAAGTGTTACCATTAAAACTGTTGAACTACCCGGTAGTAAAAGTACAGTAATACGCGTGGTTGCATTGTAGCACACAGTATTGGTTATTGATGCTTACGTAAGAATTCACTCAGTTATACTCAATTATTGCTACAGTAATTGCTGCATCATATCTCTCATATTATTGATTCAATTATTGTCACAGTATCATGTGCATAATATGTTATTTTATTAAATCAATAATTGAGACGACAAAGTTATTCATATTATTAAATTGTAATATTTACAATGTCTAGAAGTTTTGTCAAGGAGAGGTTAGATAATCTAATTGCGCGCCAATAGGGAGAAATCCTTATCGGAAAGCCCCTCTTTCCTGGGAACAACCTGGTTGTTAAATATTGTGAGTTATAATATTAATGATGATTAAGTTTGTGTTGATTAAAGATGAATTTGATAGTTTCATTGTGTTTGGATTATTTGTGATAATTGATGTCTCGAGATTATATTGTTAAATCAGGTATTCGGGACACTTTTTGTGTCAGAGTTACTATTCACGAGTTACTATTCATGAGTTACTATTCAGCCGGTTACTATTCACTCTATTATTGTGCATTCGGGTATTTGGGTACAATATTATTCCATGAGGAGATGTGCTAATTTTTCAGACTGTTGGTTGAAGTTATATTAGTGAATCATTATGGACCGCTGGTGGAAAGTTATAATAGTGAATCAATATGGATCGCTGGTTTAAAGTTTTAATAGTAAATCAGTATGGACCGTTGCTTTAAGTTTTAATAGTAAATTGATCTGGATCGTTCGTTTAAAAATAAATCGATCTGGACCGTTCATGAATTAGTTACTATTCAATCCATTCTTCTATAAATAGAAGCTTATTCCTTCATTATTTCTTACGAATTCACTGAAACTCTAGAGAGAGAAATTATAGAGAGAAAGAAGAAGAGTATTCTGCTACTTCACTACTTCTATATCCAGTTTCTTTTATTGTAAGGGTGTTATTCTTTCTTATTCATGAAGAGAACTTCTGTTATTCCATTCTTTATTATTCTGTTGGAATAACCTATAAAAGTGGCATACCCTATACATAACTCATGATCGCTTGCATACCCTATACTTGGTGAAATCCTTATGTTATTCCATTCTTTATTATTACATTGGAATAACTTTTGTAAAAGTGGCATACCCTATATATAACCTCGTATACATGGACACCCTATACTTGGTGAAATCCTTATGTTATTCCATTCTTATTTATTCTCATTGGAATAACTTTGTGTCGTGGCATACCCTATACTTGGTGAAATCCTTATGTTATTCCATTCTTTATTATTACATTGGAATAACTTTGATGCTTTTACAGTGATGCGTTGGCTTACCCTACTTGGTGGAATGACCATATATGCGGTTTACCCAATACTTGGTCTGAATTTATTGGATTCATATTTTTTATATAAATAAAGGAGTTTAAAGTTTTTTTATTTAATCGTTGAAAAAGATTCCATAATTAATTTGTTAAATAAAAATTAGTTTATTTTAATTAAAGATTTTTATATTGAGAATTGGAATTGGATTCATAATTAATTAAAATAAAGGAGTTTTTATTTACATACAGATTAAAATTTTTAAAATAAAAGTTTTGATTAAAATAAAATAAAATTGGGTTTATTTTTATTAAAATAAATTTTTTGATTAATGATAAATTAAAAATAGTTTATTTTATTCCTAATGAATTGGATTCCATAATTAATTAAAATAAAGGAGTTTATTTTAAAGGATTAAAAGATTTTGATTAAAATAAAATAGTTTATTTTATTCAAAATAGGATAAATTAAAATAAAATAGTTTTATTTTGATTTAAATTTGGATTAAAATAAAGGAGTTTATTTTGATTCAAAATAGATTTTATACCGATATATATATTAAATGTTTATTATTCATGTAATGAATGTTATTTATATTGTTGATAGACATGATGGATGTAATAATAAATAGGATTGATTATGGACTATTGATATATATCTGATATGATTGATTTTATTTTAGTTGGATGCGATGAATGTACGGTTTTATTAAATCTGTCCATTTACGTTTCTCTAATTTTCTACTCATGTAAATTCTATATCCTCCCTCTATGTATGGATCATCAAGGTTTTATTTATTTTAAAATAGTTTATGTAAATAGAAATATTTATTAGGTTTTGAAGGTATTGAGATCAAGGACAAGAAGCGCAATTTTTTGTTTCAGAGCCCGGTTTAAATGTAATAGTTATATTTAAATATTATTTCTTCAAGCACTGATAAATAAAAAGTTTGTAATTTTGGTTCACTTCACTGGCTTCTAGAAGATTAACCAAACTGAATAAAAGTCCATAATCAATCAGGTAGTAATATAATATTCTATATGCATACTTATACTATATATATTATATATTATCTGAAACATGCTACATTCATAGTTCATTAATATGACGCCTATTTATATATATATGGTATTGATTATGCTACTAAACAAGATGAGACAAATTAATAACAAACCCTCAATTTTTATATTAAGTCCTAAGCGTTCAAAGATATTTTGGAATATCGAACGTCATTTCTAGCAACGTAATGCTAAAATTAATAGAGTATTAAATATTTAATATGAGTTTGTTGTGTCACGCCGGCCCATGTAATGTCATATATTAAGTATTTAAGATGTTAATTTATCACATTTGATGCTTTATAAAGAAAATTGAAACGATATTGTTTGTTGTGTCACCACAAGGATGATATTTTTCTTTTTGAATATATAAATGGAGTGCTAGGTTGGACTTAAGTAAAATTGGAATATTTTGATTCTTTTGATGTGCCACCACTTCAAAAAATAATCTAAGAGGCAAAATACAAGGAGTTGCATAGTTGATGTAATCGACAAAAGTTGTCTACCTATTTATTTATATATAGTTTGTTGTGTCACCACAAGGCTATATACATTTGAAATGGGATCCTTATTCTCACTAGATCTTCTTCTTCCTCCATGAATGATTTGGAAGAGTATCTTAATGGGGATATAAATCTATAGTTATTCCATTCTTTATTATTATGTTGAAATAACTTTGTTTATCTGCTTATCACAAGTATCGCATACTTGGTGAAATCTTTTTATTATTCCGTTCTTTATTATTCTGCTTTTAAATATCCTCGAATCGATGTGAATTTCACCGACTGGTTCCATATTTATTATTCCGCATTTATTATTCTCATTGGGGAATAACCTATCTAATGCTCTATCGCATGCATGGTGAATCCTTCGTTCATTTCCATTCTTTATTATTCGAGTCATTGGAATAACTTTGTGGATTGCCATAACAATAATTGAAATATTAAATATAAATTAATAAGAAGTCTTATTAATATTATTACAATTATTATTATTTTATGGATTATCCTTATTAAGTGGATTTAATTAAAAGAATTTAATTAATTAAATAAAACCTGTTAAAATCCATTTGCAGATATATCCTTTATTATACTCATTGGTTAATCTTTTTTTGCATATTCATTCCTTTTAAAATCATTCCTTATTAAAATGTGGAAATGATCGTATCGTGGATTACCGCATGGCGGTGAAAATCCATTTGCGAGCTTCATATATCCTTTATTATACTCGGTTGGTTAAATTTTGACTTGATACTCCATGAAATTAGTGGAATATCCTTGATATTTGCTTCATCCAAAGATCTTTTCATGGAAATATTCTTCCGAGAATTCTTGACTTTTACTTTACAAAGAAGTATCATGTTGACAATTTGGATATTATTAGTTTCTGGATAAATTAATTCTTGAACTTGTTTTATTGAATTCTTATAACATTGTTATCATCCTTATGTTTATATTATGTTGAAAGTCATCTTTAGCTTACGTACAGATGGACTTAGTATGATTATGACGTGAATCATTCGGTATAATCATGAACTGTGATGTTATAAGTGATGTGGTAAAAGTCCTCAGTGGTCTGTAATGACAGTTTTTGGTATGATTATGACCAGGAATTATTCGGTATAATCATGACCGTGGATGATTTAATGAATATCCTTGGCTCGTAGTACAGGGATGATTAAAAGATGTGGTTTATTTATTAAGCTGAGTCTCATTATAAAATTTGATAAAAACATTTTTAAATCATAGAAGATAGTAGGTTTTATTCTCTACTTGACTCTTCTAATGGATTGCTTATTCCGCTGCAGTTAAACTTGATGTCTATTGTATTTTATCAGTTTAACATTGTTGAATACTATTGATAATTTATTCTGCATTATCTTAGTCATAATATTTCTTACTGGGCTAGTTGAGCTCACCCTTTCTTTCACTGTTCTCTTCAGGAAATGAGAATATAGCTGAGACGAGTCGGGGAAAGGAGTGATGGTCCAGAAGATAGCATTAGTAGTCCTCATTATTTTGTTAAATAGTGTGACAATAAATGTAATGAGGACTCCTTGAGTATGGATATTGTCTAGATAACAATATTCCTATTAGAACTCTCAGTTTATGTATTGTCGTATGTTACACGACAGTTTTATAATTAAGTTTGTATTTGTATTTTGTACCATGTATTTGGCGACTCAAGATGGGTGATGTATACCTAATTTTGGGGGCCTCACAGCTTGTTCATATGAAAAATTCACAACAATTGTGAAAGGAGTCCAGGAGTGAGTGCAAGATCAAATCTTGGCTCAACTCTCCATCCATGACAAAACCCATTATCCTAATTGATCAATCAAATTGATTATCATTATGACATGTGTCTATACTGTAGTGCCTTCTGTCATTCTAGATCGGAAGAGCTCCTTAGATATCTGATATCTATCAGTCCTACTTTCCTCACCATCAACTACTTGATGTGCATGAATATAGTAGGAACATCCATAGTTTCATGCTGACGCTGAAGCTCGTTACTCATGGATGCGAGCATGATGCATTGAGCCAACTGTGCATCATCTTTCCACTTTCTAAAAGTAGCAATCTCTTCCTCAGAGGCATTGTTTGCAACCATTGCAGGGATAGGCGTATTAAGGATATAAGATAGCTTTTCAGCCGTTAGAACTTTTCTCAATTTACTTAACCAATTCGTTTAATACGGTCCAGTTAAATAGCATCTAATATGTTTCGCAGTGATAGTAATTTTAGACATTGTAAAATTCTGTAAATGAATTTGTAATTAACAACATTTTAGCATACATTCTTTTATTAATTATCAAAATAAATTAGGTCTTGTTTTAAATTGGTATCTCCCACTATTTTCTTCAAACTATATTACCCTCAATATATATAGTTCGGCAATATCTAATTAAAGATTTGCTAGTGAGAATAAGGATCTCATTTCAAATGTATATAGCCTTGTGGTGACACAACAAACTCTATATAAATAAATAGGTAGACAACTCTTGTCAATTACATCAACTATGCAATTCCTTGTATTTTGCCTCTTAGATCATAATGGTCAAGTGTGTGCACATCCGAACTAAAATGATTTAAGTTAAGTCCAACCTAGCACTCCATATATTCAAAAAAGAAAATATTGTCCTTGTGGTGACACAACAAAACAATATTGTTCAATTTTCTTTATAAGCATCAAATGTGATAAATTAACATCTTAAATACTTAATACTTTCCTTGTGGTGACACAACAAACTCATATTAAATATTTATTACTCTATTAATTTATCATACTAAAAGGCGACGTTCGATATTCCAAATATCTTTGAACGCTTAGGACTTAATATAAAAAATTTGAGAGGTTTGTTATTAATTTGTCTCATCTTGTTTAGCGCGCATGCACATATATATATAAAATACGTGTCATGTTAATTAACATGCGAAGCATGTTTGCATAATATATAATATATATTATGCATGCACATATAGAATACTATATTCTACTTGGATTGATTATGGACTTTTATTCTAGTTTGGTTCACTAGAGCCACCAAGTGAACCAAAAGGTCAAACCCTAGGGTGCAAGAATTAATATTTAAACATAACTATTACATTTAAACCCCGGGCTCCATTACAAACGGGTCTTCAAGCGCTCCTTGATCCTTGATCTCCAATTTTTCAAAATTAATTCTAACTATTCCTATTACAAAACTAGTTAAAATAAATAGAAACCTTGATTAGCAGTCAAGGGGAAGTACATAGGAGGAAGATAGAATTTATATTAAGAAAAAATTAGAGAAGATGAGGTACGCAGACCCCATTTAATAAAACCCATACATTCATGCATCCAACTAAAATAAAATCCAATCACATTAGTCAAAAGTCCATAATCAATCCCATTTATTATCATACATATCACCATATGCATCAATAAATAACATTCATCCCATGAATAATAAACATTCAATATATATATTGATATCATTTAATAGGAAAATTTAGTTAGTATAAAATCTAATTTTGAATCAAAATAAACTCCTTTATTTAAGGAAACATGGAATCCAATTTCAACTCTAATTAGTTATTATGGAATCTAATTCCAACTCTAATTAGTTAGCATGAAATTCAATTTTAAAATTAAAATAAACTTTTTATTTTAATTATAAATAATTGAGAATAATATATTATATACATATAATGTATATATAATATATTATAAAATAACCGAATATATATATATATATATATATATATATATATATAGAGAGAGAGAGAGAGAGAGAGTCGGATCCAAATCGATCCTCGGACTAATAAAAATCCGGACCTTTTTTTTTTTTTTTGCTTTTTTTTTTTGAAACAACTAAAAAAAAATAAAAAATTATGGAATTAGAATTTTTACATAATACAGTGTTTTAGGCGTGATTTGGATGCCTATACCAAAATATTTCGCATGCAGTCAAGGCGCATCATATATACATTGGTTGGTGTAGGTATTAAAAACACACCCAAAACACTGTATTATGGAAAAATTTCAGTTCCATAATTTATTTATTTTTTTTTTAGTTATTTTACAAAAATAAAAAAATAAAAATTTGGGGTCCTGGATTTTGACCAATCTAGGATCCCTTGACGGGATCCGATTAGATATATATATATATATATATATATATATATATATATATATATATATATCGTATCTCCTTATCTTTAAAAGGGAATCACGTGTAACCTTTTAATTTATTATGCACCGAGAATGTTCTGAAGCAATATCATAATATATTATAATATATATATATATATCAATATTTATTTCCAAAAACATTGGAGTTTGTGGCCGATTTCTTCTTTACGAAAAAGCGTGATCCAGGCCACGTGATTAACAGGAAAGTGGGAAGCTAATATGATAACTTGATAATATAATATATAACTATATTAAACGAAAATCAATATATATATATTGATTTGTGATTCTGCAATAGGAAGCTTTCATTAGTAAATGATTTTCGTTTTTTTTTAATTTTACACAATAAAATTATGCCCATATCAAATTAGAACACATATCAATATACATATCAAATTAATACAATTAATAATTCGCATAAAGGTTTGGTTCTGATACCACTGTTAGGTTTGTAATATTCATGAACGCAATCAAATTGCACAAATTAAGCGAAAACATGGAAAATCAGAGTTTTAAAATTTTACAAACCATATACCCGGATCATCCTTTATGCACAATTATTAATTTAAACGAAAAAGAAAGAACAAGAAGCATACCCTTGAAGATTCGAGCTTCCTCAGGTACAAGTTCACCTCCAATTCTTTTCGTGTTCAACTTGAATCCACCGGGTTTGGTTTTTTTCTTTGATCAACGTTAGCCACCCAAGTATTTGGCCTCTAGAGGTGATCCACCAAGAAAGAATAAAGATTCAAGAAGATGGGTGTTTGGCAAAATCCTAGTTTTTCTATCTCTCATAGAAAAGGAGCGTACTCTCCAACAATTGGAATAACGTCTGTTGTGAAAAAGTCAACAACCTCTACACCCATAATAAGACTCCTCTTATTTATAGATGTGGGCAATCCTCCTTAACAATTAAGGAGTTGGGTTTTATTTTAATTAATTAAACTCCTTTAATTAATTAGGCTCCCAATCTTATTAGGAATAATTAATTAAACTCTTTTAATTAATTAGTCTCCTAATCTTATTAGGATATTTGAGAGTACTTTTATTAATTAATTCCCAAACTCCTTTAGGAATTAAATAATAATAATAGTAATAATAATAATAAGACTCCTCTTATTAATTTATATTTAATATTTCTAAAATATTAAATAATAAATATTAAGTTATTTAATTTATTCAATCACCATAGATTAAATTAAATATACTTAACTTATTATTACGATTATGCCATTAATTTCTTAAATAATTATTCTTCCTTTTATGGTGTGACCCTTTAGGTTCTCAATATTAAACCGATTGTGAATAAATCAATTAGAACAATTCTAATCTTATTTAAATAAATAAATTAAACTAATAATTTATTTAAATAAATAATATTTATTCTACAATAGGGATAAGCCTCCCTAGTGATTAACGACTTTTCAGATAATATAGATTTCAACATTAATCATAAAAGAAGCTTTGAGTAAATAGTTATCGTACAATTCAATCCTTCCACCATACAATGTCCCAATTAAATATAAGACATGTAATTACTGTCAAGTCTTATTTTATTTAATTATATGTATTTCGACTCTTAAATGCACAACTCCAAATAATGAAAATTAGAAACTCCTTTCTAATTTCATTCTCTTAAACCAAGGACTCTTTGGGTTGTCATTTATCGAATTACATAGGACATTTCTCTTCTTTTACTAGAAGTGGTAGATTCTTTATTGATCATACATTATCTCCATGTATACAACTTATTATACCCAAGCATACCCTTTGATATACCCTAAGGGTATTAAGGAATAAGTCAAAGTATAATTCATCATACACAAGATACTATGATGATCTCAAGTCCAAGGATCACTTGTCTACTACCACTACAAGAATTCCTATTGACAAGCAAGTAAAACTCCATTAGGTATTCCTTAGCGAGCCACATTCAAAGGAACTTATTCTCTAATAAGCACCTACATACTTGCTTTTAGTATCTCCACACAAATGATCATGAGATCAATCATCCTCATCCAATGAGCAAGTTAACGTATGTACCAATCTATCCCATTCACTAATCCCTATTTAGTAATCCAACGATTGGGAACTATTTTAGTTTTAAGCTTTCAAAGAATTTAGATCTCATTAGAATGATCAATCATGTAGATAATTAAAATTCTTTAATTAATTAATACTTTTTATTAATAAATGAATAAGATTGTTACAAAGTATATGCTTTATCATCAAACATGATTGGCTTGTATGCATACTACTTTCAACCCAAAGGGCAGAGACTCTATGTGAAAGAAGAAAGAAGGACAAAGGAGTTGCTCTCAAAGCAACAGAAACCATCTCCAAATCTCATGCTGAAAATGATTCTGACTCTGAGGAAGATGATGATGAGGATATTTCAATGCTGGTAAGAAGACTCAAGAGGTTCATGTGTAATGGCAGAAGCAGCAGACCTAAGAAATTCAACAACAACAACCAGAAGTAGATCAACGACCTATGCTACAACTGCAAGAAGTTTGGCCATTTTATTGCAAACTGCAACAAACCTCTTAGAGAAGAGCTCAAGAGGAGAACAAATCCAAAGAAGGAATTCAAAGGCAACAAAAGGTTTCAAAAGAAATATAAAGTTCTTGTAGCCGAAGGATTATAGAGTGACTCAAACAATGACACAACTCCTGAGTCTGGAGATGATGAAGAATCTCAAGTAGCAAATCTGTGTTTAATGGCCAAAAATGCAAATGACAAGAAAAGCACTGACCATCATGAAGTAAGTATCGATGAGGTATTCGACTTTAACTCTCTTGATGTAGATATCGATGATTTAAGAACTGCACTACATGGTGTGACACCCCCAAATCCGGGTACTCCATTCCCACAAGATTTTGTGCTCACTATCCAAAACTATTACATCTAATTATCCATAATAAAGGATAAAGACATAATTTAAATAACTTAAACAATAATCTTTCCCATTAAAAGGTTACATCAACTTTAAACAATCCCAGGTAACCTAACCTTAAACTATTACATAAGTCTGCAGAATACATCACAAAATAAATTAAGTCTTATAATATAATTCATCGAAATAGATTCACGTATATCTTCAACACTTGGACACCTTGCCCTTTCCTTTGCTGGAAGATGGCTCATCGACTTTCTCGACTTTAGCTACAGTGTTTAGATGCAAGAGTGAGCAAACAATTGCCCACTGATATAAAGAATAATAATAACAACAACATGAGTTTAGACAACAAATGCTGAATAATGGTGAACTTATTCAATGAATCAAGAATAGAAAACAAGCTTGAGATTTATATTTGAGGGTCTTATGACCACGAACTATGTCCCCAGTAATTAGGTATTATTACCTCAACCTTAATAGTCATTTAGACTATACAGACCCTTCTTTACGTACTTAGGGGGATCAACCCTGTGTACCATATATTGTGCACAAACATCTAAACGTTAACACGTACATAATCCCATATGTCAGTGTTGTTCGTCCCAGTTTGAATTTAGAATTTCCGCACTAAAGACAGTTTAGTTTGGAACTAGCTTATCAGTGGTTCTAGAATTTTAGAACACTATTCAATTACAGATTAGTCCAATCAATAAGAGTTTGCTTGCTATTTGAAGGTTCAACACAATAATTTAGAATTGAACAATGATGTTTAAGTCAAAGATTAGATAATAACAATGTACAATTGAATAAACATGGTGTATATATGCAAAGTACTACATTCAAAAAGAGTTAGGAAACCTCATTAGAAACAATATAGTTAAACAGTATATGCTTTGACTATCAATAACAAGAATTAGGAAAGCGGAACTCGCTCGATGTAACAAATTAGATTACAAGAGCTTGTACATTTATACACAAGATAGAATCAATAGGCTTGCTCAACTTTATTATAAGATCTAGGAACTTGCATAATGATAAATTAGGAATAGAAAGCTTGTTTGACATCAAAAGATAACATAGTTATGAAACTTGCATTCATTATAAAGAGAATGAAGATAGGGAACTTGCCTCGTGTCTAACCTACACAAATATAATAACGTTCGCCAATTACCCTATACATACCATTTAAATTGTAATACCAATTAGTTGTATTAACATTAGCTTTATAGGTTTAACCCACCATTTAAGCCATAACCTTTAACATAATGTCTAATCATGTTGGTTAACCATTCTTACGTATCTGAAATCTCACTATCGCCTAATATAAGCTTTATTATTCACATCTAAATCTTGTAAACATCAATTTTTATTCATTACATAACTTGTTTAAATGATCATTTAAAATCTTCTTCTTTTTGGTATCACCACACATAACCTTCAGATCTTATATTATGATTTAACATCTTTGTCATGCATACCATACTTGATTAGGTCCTTGTATTATAGTCTTCAAATAATCGAACTCATCGCTTCTACTTTAAACAGAGGTACGCAGCAGCGCCTTGGTCTTTTTGACAGCCAAACACTTAACAGTAGAATCGCTACCGGTGCGTAATCTCGAAGACCATCCGACAGCCAACAATTGCGTCGTTTCTCACTGTAATTACCAAAGATAGTCACACAGACACAAACAAAAAGCTGCATTCACGACTACATTACACAACACACTCTAAATTTTCCCAATTTCCATAGAAATTCACCATACCTAACAACTAAAACTTTATAATAACATCAATAAGCATGAAATTCATAATTCTAACAACATAACATAATTTATAATTAACTTTTAAGGATCAAAATCACATTTTCTTCCAATTTCTTCATATTTTAACACTTTTAGCGAATTCGATTGCCAAATCTTCGTTTCTTAACCAATTGACACCATTCCAACTACGTTGTTTTCATTTCTTGATATATTAACATAATATACAAACAATTTACAGATTCTATCAAGTATTAGACATGAAATTTTGGACTTAAACAAGCCATTTTACATAAACATAACACTGTTATTCTAACTTTCTTCTTGCAAACCCAATTTTCATGAATTTAATAACCAAATATCACTTATATGTGATAATTAACAGATTCTACAAAACCATATGCACCTATATGCAACAATCCAACGTAACATCCAATTCACAGAGAATAATCACTAAGAACCCAAAACATGGAAATTAAGAGTAAAGTATACCTTTAATCTTGGATTGTATGTTAGCAAAAGATGGTGACAAGGTTTAGCAATCCATCTCCTTCCTCTTGACAATCTCGAGAAATTCTCTCTCAAAAACACTGTGTTTCTCTCACGCTCTGTGTTCTCTCTTAGCTTAGGATATAATACGCAAATGAATAAACTGATATAGGCATAACCCACGTACTCACGTACTTCAGTTTTAAAACCCAAAAAGTCAATATTTAAATAAGCCAAAGGCCATAAGGCCTTATTTGCTATACTTAATTTAGTTTTCTAATTTATTTTAATAATATTTATATTATATTATTCCATGTGTCACACTTTAATTTAGTTAATTTAAATAACTTACAATAATAATTATAATTTTCATTATAATTAAACTTTATACTTAATAAGTCATTACATATCTAATTTAATTATTAAATTAAACTAGAACAACATTTTATTTATTTTAATTATTTCCTTAAATATTAGTTTATTCATTTAATTTAATTATTTCATTAAATTAAATCCTCAAATAATAAAATTTTCATTAATCAATTTAATTACTAAATTAGTGCACCACAATTTCATCAACTATTTAATTTTTTCAATAAATAAATTTATTAAAAATATTTATTTAATTCAATAAATATTTAAATTAATTACAAAATTTCTCGATCGTTACACATGGCATAACAACTGATCTGCATCAATACATGAAATGGTTCAGAATTTTGTCTAAAGATTACTCTCTTCTTCAAAAGAGAAAGAGAAAGTTCAAGAAGAACTGAAACAACTCTTTTAAGTGCTAACTCTTTCTCTATCTAAATTTGAAGCTGAGAATAAACTCCTAAGATATACCAATGAACTTAATGCACAAAGAGAGTCAAATCTAATCTCTAAGATTGAGGAACTAGAAAAGATTATCTTAATGTGGAATAGATCATCTTCATCCATGAACTCCCTGATCTCCACTCAGAGAAGTGCATCCGATAAAACAGGTTTAGGTTTTGGGGAATCCACCTCAAACCATATGTGGAAAAGTTAAAGGAAACTAACACTAGCAGCTTTTTCAAACTTCAATAGAAGTATTGCATTTGTGAAATCCTCACAAAAGGAAGCTAGTCCATCCCTGCTCTTTTGACCCAATCTATGTTCCAAGGTATAAGGGATCCCATGTTGGCCTAGGATTCAGAAAAGAGAAGAGTAACTTAGTCACTACTATCCAACCTCGAAGGATCGTAGAGTCGAGTAAAATTAACTCCATGAACCAACCAGGTAGGAATAGTAGAATTAAGTTTCACTCTTCACAAATCATGAATCACAAGGATACATGGAAAAAGAAGAATCAGTACAAAGGAAAGACTACCAAGAATCCACATAAGTCCAAATGGAGAAAGAATCCACACACACACACACACACTCACAAGCATGCATCATGCTAGATGTTTTGTATGTGATAAAATTGGTCATAAGGCTGCAGTATGTTACAATAATCGTCTGCATATTAGACCCAAAGTTAAGTAAATTTGGGTCCCCAAGGGTACTAACAAGGTAGGACCCATGCAAGTATGGGTACCAAAATGAGAATTTAACCTCACTACAGGAACAGAGCTCCACGATCATAACTTGGTATCTGGACAGTGGATGATATAGGCACATGACCGGAAACAAAGCCCTCCTGTCTAACTTCATGGAAAAGGAGGGTCCAAGAGTCATCTTTAGAGACAATGGCTCTGGCAAGATAAGAGGATATGGCTTAGCTGGATATGGTGCAGTGTCCTTCAACAAATTAGCCTATGTGGAAGGATTAAAGTACAATCTTCTGAGCATAAGTCAACTCTGCGACAAGGGTCATCAAGTTACCTTCCTCAACTATCAGTGTCAATTCAGAGATCTGAAAACCTCTTCTATAAAGCTAACCAAAACAAGAGAAGGGAATTCTACACTGTTAATCTTGGTCAACTGAGTTCTGATGAGACAATATGCTTTCTGGCTAAAGCCTCTGAAGAAATGAGCTGACTATGGCATAGAAGATTATCTCATCACAACTTCAAAAGCATGTCAATACTGGCCTCCAAAGATCTAGTAACAGGTTTACCCAAGCTCAGCTTTGTCAAAGAAAGGTCATGCAACGCTTGTCAGCTTGGAAAACAAACTAGGAGCTCATTCAAAAGCAAAATTGTCAACTCAATTGATAAGCCCCTACAGTTACTTCACATGGATCTATTTGAGCCAATCCCAACAACAAGCCTTGGAGGAAAGAGATACTCATTGATCGTAGTGGATGACTACACTAGATTTATATGGGTGTTCTTTCTAAACTCTAAAGATGAAACAAGGCCCCAACTCATCAAGATGTTCAAGTTGGTGATGAACGAAAAAGGGGAGAAAATCAAGGCTATAAGAAGTGATCATGGTAGAGAATTTGACTTCTCTGGAATGGATCAGTTTTGCACAGACAATGGCATCAGTCATAACTTCTCAGCTCCACAAACTCCACAGCAAAACAGAGTAGCTGAAAGAAAGAACAGAACGCTGATTGAAGCTGGAAAAACTCTACTAGCAGCAGCTTATCTGCCTGAATAATTCTAGGCAGAAGATTTCAACACTGCGTCCTACACTCAGAACAGGTCTCTTGTGCACTCTACGTTAAAGAAGACTCTCTACGAGCTGTGGAGAGGAAGAAAGCCAAATGTCAGCTACTTCCATGTATTTGGTTGTGCATGATATATTCTCAACAATGGAAAATAATATCTGACTAAGTTTCAACCCAAGTCAGATGAAGGAATCTTTCTTGGATATGCCACAGACTAGGCCTATAGATTATTCAACAAGAAGACGCTAAGTGTTGAAGTCTCGATTCATGTCATCTTCGATGAAACAGACTTAGACAAATCTGTGCCTCAAGACACTACGATCGAAACTCAGACACTATGAACGAGGTGGTAGAGCTCGACACCACGATCGTAGCCCTAGAAGATGAAATCGTCAAAACTGAAGAAGAGATCGTAGAGAGAGCTACACCAGATGATGAACCTCTACATAAAAAAATAGAGGTTGACCTTGAAGAATTCAGACAAGAAAGCACTAGAACTGATGTTCCAATAGGGAACAGATGGGCAAGAGATCACACTCAAGACCTGATCATTGGAGAACCAAATGCAAGAGTCATGACAAGATCTGCCACCCAAATGAGTGTTTCTATTTGAGCTTTCTGTCTTAAATGGAACCCAAGAAGATAGAAGATTCTATAGAAGATTCAAGTTGGATAGAAGCCATACAAGAGGAACTGAATCATTTTGAAAGAAGAAAAGTATGGAGATTGGTTCCAAGACCAAGAAGTCACCCAGTTATTGGCAGCAAATGGGTCTTTAGAAATAAGATGAATGAAGATGGGGTAATAATAAGGAACAAGGCAAGACTAGTAGATAAAGGTTATTCCCAAGAAGAAGGCATAGACTACGATGAGACCTTCTCACATGTTGCCAGATTAGAAGCCATCAGGATATTCCTTGCTTTTGCTGCCCACATGAAGTTCAAAGTTTTCCAAGTGGATGTCAAAAGTGCATTTCTGAATGGTGAACTTCAAGAAGAAGTATATGTGGAGCAACCTCCAGGTTTCATCAATCCAACTATCTCTAATTATGTCTATAGATTAGAAAAAGTCTTATATGGACTTAAACAAGCACCTAGAGCATGGTATGAAACACTAACTAACATTCTTATTGAAAATGGCTTCACTAGAGGTAGAGTAGATACCACAATATTTCTTAAGAAATACAAAAACAAAATCTTACTAGTTCAAATATATGTAGATGATATTATTTTGGTTCTACTGATGAAAATCTATGCAAGAGATTTGCCAAGCTTATGCAGAGCAAGTTCAAAATAAGCATGATGGGTGAGCTAAATTTCTTTCTTGGACTGCAAGTGAAGCAGACTGATGAAGGCATTTTCATTAACCAAGCTAAGTACATTAAAGACTTACTTAAGAAGTATGACATGGAATCACTTTCTCTCCATGAAAAACACCAATTGCTCCAGCAACTAAGCTTGACAAAGATGAGAAAGGTAAATGTATTGATATTACTTAATACAGAGTTATGATAGGCTCTCTTCTGTATCTAACTACTAGTAGACCAGACATAATGTTTCCAACATGTATATGTGCTTGATTTCAAGCTAATCCTAAGGAATCACACGTAACTGTTGTAAAGAGAATTTTCAGGTATCTCAAAGGCACACCTCACTTGGGACTTTGGTATTCCAAGGAGTCCTCTTTTGAACTAACAAGATATACAAATGCTAATTTTGCAGGTTGTAAGATCGATAGGAAATGTACCAGTGGCACTTATAACATACTAGTGTCCTGGTTTAGCAAAAAGCAAAATTTAGTATCAACATCAACAGCAGAAGCTGAATACATTGATGTTGGCAGCTGCTGTGCTCAAATCTTATGGATGAAAAGCCAGCTAGCAGACTATGGGTTTGATTTCAAATCTATACTTATTCATTGTGATAACACAAGTGCTTAGCAATAACACATAATCCTGTCATGCACTCTAGGACAAAGTATATAGAAATAAGATATCATTTTATTAGGGATCATGTTCAAAATGGAACTATATCTTTACAATACATCCCTACTAAAAATTAACTTGTTGATGTCTTTACAAAACCTTTAGATGAATCCAAATTTAATAAATTGATAAGTGAGTTAGGTATGTTAAATCTACAATCATAAACTCTATGCTCTATTTTATGCACCATGCAGATAAAAAGGCTATGTGGAAATCATAGAGAAGACTAAAGAGAAACCACGATCGTAGAACAGTCTCGACATAACAAAAAAGAAAAGCATCATGTGATGACATCATTCCTATCAAATCCAAGCAACCCTTCTGATAAGTGCCTCAGGGACAAACCTAACCCTTAGATCAGTCTAAGAGGTTGGCCCTTCCCAAGCTACCTTAACACAAAAGGAATGCTAAGTCAGAGTTCAGCACAAAGACCAGGAAAGACAATGATCGTAGTGTAAGATCAGCAGTGAACTCAACAATCGTAGAGCAGCCTCGGCGATCATAGTCTTCCCAAAGGATACACTAGCTCAGGGGGAGTTAAGGGCAGATCAGTATTTCCCACATTACATAAAATCGTGGAGTCCCACAGAACTCGACACGTGCCCCACTATACAGATCGTGAGGATGGAAGTTACAAATACAGTTTGAAAAAGTTTTTTGAAAATTCATCTCAGAATTTCAAAAGCTCATTTCTCTCTCTCTAAAAAAACCCTAGCTTTAAGAACGATCAACCAACCTCTGTTCAAGAAAATCACATCAATGGCTGCTTCCAACGTTATATCTGGCTACCAACTCTGCTTTGACGAATTCAAGTCAGCTGATCCACAATTCCACAAGATTCTGACTCTTTTGAAAAGAGCTGGTCTTGAAGAAGCTTTGAGCACCAGCACAAGGATCTACCCGAAGCTAGTGAAAGAATTCTACAACAATGGAGTCTTTGAAGATAAAATTATCACTACAAGAGTTAAGGGGGAGTAGATTAGACTTAAATCCAAAGATATAAACCTAGCCCTAGGTTTTAAATCAAAAGGACTATCATCTATGAGTGTCATCGACTTTCATGAAGGTCTGAAGAAGATGCACCACTCGAATTCTCAGAGTGTCTAGGGCTACAAGAAGAAAGAGTTTCCCCAAAAGTATGAATTTCTGGATGACATTATTAGAAAATGCATATGCTATAAAAGTTCTGGCCATGATTCTGTGAACGAGGTCCAACTGAAACTCATGACAGCAATCTATTTCATAATTCAACTCAACTATGGGGCTTTTCTTATAGATTGGATCTGGAAATGGATGCTCAGCTCAAAGAAGATAAAGAGCACTCAAAAAATGCTCTATGGGAGATACATAAGCATAATCCTGCAATCTGCTTTGGGGGACAAAATTGAAGATAAGGAAGGAGAACCCATCAACCCCAACAGAAGAATAACCCAACAACTATTTCAAAACTAGAAAAGAAACCCTACAAAAAACGTAAGGAATGATGTCTGAATCTCATGGAAGGACTGGGGGAGCAAAGATATCTGGGCTACCAGGAAACATGTTAGTTGTGAAATAAGTCAAAAAAGAAGGAGAAGTCAATCAAAAGTAACCCATGGCTTTGACTTGAAAAAGCAAAGGTAAGAGGAAAGTGAATGTTCAATCACCAGAAGAGCCTCAAGGTTCAACCACTAATGTGCATCAAGAGAGTTCGAGCACTAAAATTCTGGAGGAAATGAAGAAGAAGAAGCAACAGTCTGAAGAGGAAGAAGATAGATTCACCATCTCTTAGCTTCTTAAGAAGGAAAAACACAACCATAAATAAAAGTTGTAAAATCCCAAATTTTACGAATAAAGATTTAAATTTCTCAAAATATTTTTTTGAATATTATGGTGTGGATTTAATATAATGTTATAGTTGTGGGTAATATTTATAAATTTTGCAAAGTATGCAAGTTGTTATATTATATTCGATTGGTCGGGGAATATCCATACGATGGCACAATCATTGGTGGACCCCACAACAGAATTATTGTCGGATTGAGAAAACGACAAAAGTATTTTATTGAAAATAACGGCGGAAGTTTTACCATTAATACTGTTGAACTACTCGGTAGTAAAAGTACAGTAATACGCGTGGTTGCATAGTGGCACACGGTATTGGTTATTGATGCTTACGTGAGAAGTCACTCAGTTATACTAAATTATTGCTACAGTAATTGTTGCATCATATCTCTCATATTATTGATTCGATTATTGTCACAAAGATCATCCGCATAATATGTTATATTATTAAATCAATAATTGAGATGACAAAGTTATTCATATTATTAAATTACAATATTTACAATGTCTAGAAGTTACACAAGGAGTGGTTTGGTCACCTAATTGCACGCCAATAGGGAGAAATCCTTATTGGAAAGCCCCCTCTTTCCTGAGAACGACCTGGTTGTTAAATATTGTGAGTTATAATATTAATGATGAATAAGTTCGTGTTGATTAAAGATGAATTTGATAGTTCCATTGTGTTTGGATTATTGGTGTTAGTTGAAATCAATATCTATTTCGATGATAATTGATGTGTGGGGGTTATATTGATAAATCGGGTAATTTATCGGATAAATGAGCAATTAATTGCTACTTATTCACATGCTTATATAACTATTTGTTCACATGTGTGTACTATTGAGTCACATTCATTTACTATTAGGGGAGTTGGTGCAAGATTGATAATACTTGCATGACTAAGTTAAAGATGGAGGTATAGATGGAGGTACTATATTGTAATTAATTTTTTTACATGTTTAGAACTATTGAGTCACATGATTTACTATTGAGTCACATGATTTTACTATTGATTCACATGATTTACTATTAGGGGAGTTGGTGCAAGATTGATAATACTTACAGGACTAAATTAAAAATAAAAAAAAGTTGGAGGTATTGTACTGTAATTTTTTGAGCCCCAAAACGTGCAATTATCGAAACTATGTTTTCCTATAAATAGAAGCTCATTCTTCCTTCATTTCTCACCAATTCACTAAAGCTTTAGAGCCATTATTATAGAGAGAAATCTATAGAGAAAAAGAAGAAGAGAAACCTGCTACCTCTCTACTCCTGTATCCTGTTTTTTTCTAAGGTAAGGGGTATTATTTTTTTCCATATTCATGAAGAGAACTTCTGTTATTCCATTATTTATTATTCTGTTGGAATAACCTGTATACGCGGTCTATCTTATACTTGGTGAAATTCTTCTGTTATTCCATTATTTATTATTCTCATTGAATAACTTTTTTCATGCAAGTACTGCATACATGGTGAAATTCTCATTGTTATTCCATTCTTTATTATTCTATTGGAATATCCTATCTCATGCATTTTACGCCGGACCGGTTCCATCTTTATTATTCTGTTGAATATATCCGTCTGCGTGCGTTTTACCCTGCACTGGTTCCGTTATTTATTATTCATTGGAATAACTTTGTTTATCAAATCCGCATGCATGGTGATTTCATTGTTATTCCATTATTTATTATTCTATTGGAATATCCTCATGCATGCATTTTTGTGGGACTGGTTCCGTTGTTTATTATTCTTTTGGAATAACTTTGCCTATCTGAAGTACCTCATGCATGGTGATTTCTGTTGTTATTCCATTCTTTATTATTCTGTTGGAATATCCTGTCGGTGCGTATTACACCTGACTTGGTTCCGTTATTTATTATTTTGTTGGGATAACCTGTCTATGCAAAGTACCGCATGCCTGGTGATTTTTTTTGTTATTCCATTCTTTATTATACTCAGTTGGTTAAAGTTTTGACTTCTATACTCGTCATGAAATATCATTTTATTTGGTATTTTCTGTTACGAGTTACTATTCACGAGTTACTATTCACCAGGTTACTATTCACTCTAGTATTATTCACTCGGGTATTCGGGGAACTTTTCATGTCAAAATACTATTCACGAGTTACTATTCACGGGTTACTATTCACCGAAATTACTATTCACCCGAATATTATTCACTCGGGTATTTGGAGTACTTTTCGTGTCGGGTTACTATTCACGAGGTACTATTCCTGAAGTACTATTCACGAGGTACTATTCACGACGAAAAATTGATTCTTTTCTGTCCAAATTATTTTTGGTGCATGAATATTATCCTTGAATTTTACTCTACAAAGTAGTATCATATTGACAATTTGGATGTTATTAGTTCCTAGATAATTTAATTCTTGAACTTGTTTTATTGAATTCTTATATCATTGTCATCATTCTCATGTTTATATTATGTTGAAAGTCATCCGTGGCCTGTATTGCATAGATGGACTTGGTATGATTATGACCAGGGATTATTCGGTATAATCATGACCGTAATGTTACAAATGATGTGGAAAAAGTCCTCATTGGCCCGTAGTGCATTGATGGGCTTTTTTTGGTATGATTATGGCTATGGATTCTCTTGACCAGGGAGCAAAGATGAATTGTTTTATGGCATGATCAGATCAGTTGATGAAAACACAATTATCTTTAGCCCGTAATGCATGGATAATTCGTGGTCATGATACTAAATAATATCCTTGGCACATCTTCGCGGGGATGATTTAATGATGTGGATTATTTATTAAGTCGAGTCTCAAATGATAAAAGTGATGAAAACTTTTAAATCATAAAAGATAGTAGATTTTATTTTCTACTTGACTCTTTTAATGGATTGCTTGTTCCGCTGTAGTTAAACTTGATGTCTATTGTATTTTATCAGTTTAACATTGTTGAAGGCTAATGATAATTTATTCTGCATTATCTTAGTCATAATATTTCTTACTGGGCTAGTTGAGCTCACCCTTTCTTTCATTGTTCTCTTCAGGAAATGAGAATATAGATGGGACGAGTCGGAGAAAGGAGTGACGGTCCAGATGATAGCATTAGTTGTCCTCACTATTCTGTTAAATAGTGTAACAATAACTGTAATGAGGACTCCATTGAGTGTGGATATTGTCTAGATGACAATATTTGTATTAAAACTCACAACTTATGTTTTGTCATATTTTACACGACAATTGTATTATTAAGTTGTATTTGAATTTATGTACCAAGTATCTGGCGACTCAAGATGGGTGATGTATACCTATTTTGCAGGCGTCACAGTTGGTATCAAAGCTTAGGGATATGATCCCTGGCTGAGATGTGAGACAAGAACTAGGAGGGGGAGAGATGGGGAATTCCTTCGCTAGTATGACCTACCTAAGTTTATTTGGTATTTAATTGGTCGGTCGGAGTATAGGGATAATATGTGATATATTAATTAACCCTTGTTTTGTGACAGTGTTTGAAAATGGCATCTGAAAATGTTGAGATAAGCAATGGAGCAAAATAATATAACCGTATCGCAGTATTAGGCTAAGTTTGCGGAGTTATCCCGGTTTGCATCCCATTTGGTCGATAATGAGGAGCGAATGACGCGAATGTTTCTAAGAGGTTTGAAACCCGATATACGTCAATACCTCATTTCTCATAAATTTTGTTTATATTCAGATGTTGTGTATAGGGCTCAGTTATTGGAACGAGATAATGAGTTAGCACAAGCAAAAGGTAACGACAAACAACACGATAATAATCGTACCTATGGCAACGACCATCGAAACAATGATGACCATCGTGGGGGAAATTATCATGCCAAGAATGGTAACCACTTCGGTGGTAATCATGGCCAAGATAATAGGAGTGGAAATTTCAAGAAGAGAAGGTCATTTACCTCGATTTTGACATATAGTGAAGTCAAGTCCAGCTGGGACGGTGGCACCAAAGGCGGATACGGACAAAACAAAGTCGGTGGTTTCAAGAAGAGCATTTTTCGTGACTTCTCAAAAAGCGAGTAACCCGAACGAAGTTAGCACAGGTTAGTTAATTATAAATTTTTTTGAAGTCTATACCTTATTAGATACTGGGTTCTACCCATTCTTTTATCTCTCTTGCTTATGCTCAACGCGTTTAAATTTGACTCTGAGAGAGTTAGACTTTGACTCATATGTTGAAACTCTGTTAGGAGAAACCTTCATTACATGTGCTATCCAAGTCTTGGATGAGAGTCACAGTTTTGAATGATATTTCTATTGTTAATAAATTTCCTAACGTATTCTTGAAGACTTCTTGGCCTACCCCAGAACGTGAAATCGAATTTTGTACTGACCCCAGTACAAAACCCATTTCTTAAACCCTCAAATATTTTCTTCATCCAAAACGAACTTAACTTGCGCCAAAGATGTTGGCTCGAGCTGTTGAAGATTACGATCGTACCATCGTGGAAAAGCAAATGTGGTAGCTGACGCATTGAGTAGAAGATCGTATATGAATATACGAACCCAGGTGTAGATAACGAATATACGAGTAGAATCGACTTTAATCGATAAAGTTAAAGCCGCTCAAGCTACAGACTCAGAGCTGATGAATGTGAAGAAGAAGGTTCAAGAGGGCATTATTCTAGAAGCAAGAATCGACGAAGAGAGGAAATCTCAACCCTCGTTTTAATTGGCCCATTTGAAATCCTCGATCGAGAACTATGGCTTATAGACTCGTTTTACCGCCAAGTATGTCGCATGTTCATAATGTTTTTCACGTATCGATGTTACGTAAATATGTGGACGACCCGAACCACATTATTGATTTAGAACCGGACGAGATAGCGGATAATTAACGTATTAAGATGTA